>QWDQ01000006.1:680609-727766 GCA_003868215.1 Pseudophaeomoniella oleicola
ACCACGCACACGAACAGCCCGCCCAGCAGGGGAGGAAGATCGAGGCAGCAACATCATGGGGAGAAAAAAAGAAAGGGGGGGGGGGGAAAAAAAAAAAGAAGGGGGCGGGGGGGGGGGGGGGGGGGGGGGGGGGGGGGGGGGGGAGATGAGGGCTACGAAGAGATGAGGGATGGAGGGATGAGGGGGACTTTTTGATTATTAATACATATATACAGACGAGGGTAAATTAGAGAGATTGAGGGGGAGAGGAGGGAGGGGGGGGCAACGGTGATAAGTAGGTAAGGTATCGGATATAAGGGCCATGCACACACGTTATGGTATGTAGGTACATAAGGTAGTAATTAGTAGTAGTAGCTTAGGCAGGTTAACGTAGTAGGTCAGGTTAGGTAATTAGGTGGGTGGGTGGGTGGCTTATTGTAAGCAATTCGCTTACTTCGTACGGTCGTTCGTTTGTTGGTTGGTTCACGGTTGGTTACGGGAGGACCGGGTGTGGATTTGGGGTCTTAGTATCTACTACGGTAGGTAGGTAGGTAGATGGTCACTTGGGTATTATTGAATACCTCTTACCTACCTAATATACTCTATGTTATATGTGTAGGTTAAGGTACTCAGAACCTATTAACCTCGTTGGTTCTATAGAAAGTCTGAACTATTTGGTGCGGTGGTATTTCTTTCCTGATCTTTCTTTTGGAAGCACACCAGGGGATGACTTTTAGGTGCTCATGATTCGTAGAAAGAGGCTTGTATTTGGTCATGGATACATTTGTGCCTTGTTACCGTATCTGGAGGTAGGAGAGCTCGACTGCGATAAGAGATATAGTACTGTTGCTCGTACACCAGAGAGTCAATCGTACGGAACTCATACACTATGCAAGGCCGTTCAAGGTCACCGTTGCTGTGACTAGATAGCAAATGTTGTGTAATTGTCGGGTGACGGGCGTGGCCTTGTTTCTGTGTCTCATGAGTGAGGCAGTCAGTCGCCTAGGTACTCGACACTGCTCGTATTTGCAATCATGTATTGAGGCGTCCAACATGCACGGGAAAGGTGCTAGGAATTAGTGTGGCGAATTCTTCGGATGCTTATGGTTCCGTGCCGGCTGACAAGTCTTCGCCATTCAGAAAATGGACTGAATGATCTTGAGAACCGCCGCGGTTCGAACGTAGTGAATGGAATGCAGGTGGCAAAGTTCGTCGCTCGCCGAACGCAGACCTAGAGCGATCGAGGCCAGTGTTCCAGTGGAGCGATGTGCACGGCATAATCCATCGCCATCAACACATTGGCCATATGGAACCAATAGGTTTGTCGCTAATAAGACCGACAGATTGTTTGATAATCTCGAGGATTTGATGATAGCTCAATTTAGATCGGTCCAAGGCTATTACCTAGAGAATGTTCCTACAAACAGGTCAGCATCAAACGTAAGATCAAGCATTTGCAGCACAAACCTTCATGTACTCACTACCCTTCTCGAAGTATTCAGCTCGGTCAACAGTAGCAGCTTTTCGGTCTTGCAAATTAGTGCCAGACCACCACGAAGCTGCGCCTTTCCAAGCATCCAACACTGGATCCTTGGCACCGCGCAGCCTGATCTGGACATCTACGGGTAGGACCGCTCTAAGCTCATTGCTAAGTCGTCCATCGAATCCCTTGAACAGAGTATTACCGCCTGTCAAGAAGACATCGTTCAACAGCCGGCTTTGATCATTGATGTTGCTGAACCGTTGAAGGACGATATCGGCCACGATTTCCGCGAGCCCTGCTTGGTCTATTCCGGCAATACTGGGTTGAAACACAACTTCTGGTACCCGTATGCGTTCGACGTTGAGATGAATCTGATTGGCTTCACGTTGGCTCTCTGGGTCAGAAGGTCGGGGTCCACGGAGGAAGGCATGAATCATTGACTTTGTCCAGTCCGACTGTGCATCTAGAGTATGCTGTTCCGTGAAACTTGGGTCGTACTTTAGAAGTTGAGCTTCAATTGCTTTCAATGCTGAGTTGGGATCTTCCTCTTCCTCATCATCACTGGCTGGCTCCGTAGCGACTTTCCGATACACTCCCCAGTCTTCATCATTCGCGCCAAAGTCATCATCATACTCACCGCCACCTCTTCTACGCTTCTTGGGACCATCTGATGCAAGGTTTGCGAGGGTCTTCATCCTCATTTGTGACGCAAGGGACTTCCTTCCACCAGCATCTTGCTTCATTCTGTTCTGCTCTTTGATTCTTGCAAGTATCTCCTCACGAGCTGTGTGCCTCTCTGCTATCCACTCATCCAAGTTGTTCTCCCTTTTTTCATCATCGAGCCGTTGCTCCTCGGCGATTCTAGCCCGTTCACGTTCTTTTTCCGCTTTTGCTCTTTGACGAGCTTCAAGGCCGGATTTCATCAGTCTTTGATGGCGTTTATCCTTCAACCCTGCCTCATCTAGCTGGTCGTCAGGAACATCAAGAAGGGGGAAAGTCTGCTCTTCCATTGCCTCATCTTCCTCGTTGCCAACGTCCTTATTCCTTGCACGGCGAATGGATTTGTCGAGATCACGAAGCAGTCTCTCCAATTGATTTTCATCCTTCATTTCATTCTCATCGAGAAGTCTCTTCTGATCTTTCTTGGTCGCAGTCTGCAGGGTCATCTGGAGCTGCTTGTAGTACTCAAATTCTTGTTCCTTTTTCATTAATCTCTCAAGCCTCATCTTTGCGGCCTGTTCTTGTAACCTCCTTCCGGATTCTTTTTTTCGCTCGGCGATCCTTGCTAGGTCCTCCGCGCTCTTCTCGATGACAACATGTTCTGTGTACGGATACTGGATAACAACGTTCCTCTCCTCAAGGCCAGACCAGTCAAGGTATCTGTTCAGTTCACGATCGTAATCTTGCGATACATAGCAATACCTCTTGATGTAATCCTCCATTTGCTGCTCAGTGAACTTGCCAGGGAAGGTAGGGTATTTCAGTTTTACTAGTTTCATGAGGAAGTCTTGGGCATGATATCCACCCCAATTCAAACGGGCGGAATTCGATAACAGAGGTTTTGAATTGAGCACTGGAATGACATGTGTTGATGTGTGAGAGGATGAGATAATGAGGCCGTCTGTACCTTTATTGTAGCGATATGAGAAGAGAGAATCGATACCGTATGTCACACTCGGGGCTGTATAGCATTCAAAGAGAATTTCGTTCGTCACTTGGTCCGGTTAGTACTAGACTATCACTGTGCTCGAGTATACTGACTTCTTCGTGTATAGCCCAGATTCGCAACCGGTTCAGTCATGACGATGGGTCTACCGACGCCTCCTTCAGCACCATCGACGCCGAGTTTCAGGAACGTGTAATCAAAGATGCCTTCCATGACATCCCAATTGCTGACTATGCTGGTCCCTGGTTCAAAAGCGCTCCTAATCTGCCCCCGGGTTGTTGCGTCAACGTATGCATCGTAGCCTACGTAGCAACAAGGCTTGTTCAGCTTGCGATCTCGAAACCGAGCCATTACAGGCGGAAACATGTATCTAGGATTTTTGTCGAAGGAGTAACCGGCTTTAACGAGACTTGCTCCTATATATGTATGTCAGCGTTTGACATCCCTGGTTTCTCATAAGACAGACCATTGTCGATAACAATTGCATTTTCGGTAGGATTGGCGGCACTCTGCTTATACACTTCCGTTTGAGAGGGTTTGTAGCCCTGGAAAGGAAAATCAGGCGCTGGGTGCACAGGCAGGGTTTGCGATATGGCGCCGTCAGCAGGAGGTGTCGGCGGTCTACGATCTTGAGTGATCGTCCGCATTGAAAGGATAGTCATTTTGACCTAGTATACTGTATGTCGTCCAGTCACTGGAGCTCCGAATTCATAATCTTTGGACAAGGACAGCATCAGAGGCGCGCATGTTTCAAGACCAGGGCGCCTATGACTTCGGTGAAAGATAACGGTGCGCAAATAATTCGAGTTGGAGCTCAAAGAATCGTGAGTCGCGTAGAGTTAACGATCCTTGACCTCGGCCCTATCGGGATTTAAGTGTCCCTCAACTTCTTATCGATCTATACGCGACGACCACAGGACTTCGTGAACAAATCAGCTTAAATAATTCACGAAGCCATTGCATTATTGATGTTATAATGTTTCATGAGATTTGATGCACTATAAAGGATCAAGACCATCTAAATGCCCCATACTGAATATGTTGGTCTATGCATATTATCACACAGACTTCGTAAAACTGTTGCCCTGACCAATGATTTGGCCCATATGATGCGCTTCCCAAGACCATGATACTCGTTTGATATAATGCATGTAACATATAGTCGCAGCGCAGTGTGTTTCCTGACGAAGCCAGGCGGAACCGGGGCCAAAGCGGCGAGCCTTGTACAGAACATGCACCGTCGATATCGCTTTTATCAAGTGGGGGAAAATGCAGTAGCCCGTTAGTGGATTCTCATGAATCCTTAGAACTGATGAACAATGGTCTGCAATCCATGCACTAAGTAGCCCATCAGAGAAAGATGACTCTCACAGGTACTAGTCTCTGACGGGGTATTGGCCTAAGCAATTTCATTGAACGGTCCCGTGTTACAAGCCTGCAGTGCGTGATGCCATAGCACTTCATAGTATAGGCGTGAAGGTATAAACGTCTTTTTGACGAACGTCCATACTTTATTCGGGGTCCCTGAGACTGTCCGTTGCTATATCGAATCAGTAAATCTGATACTGTGTGTTAAGAAACACATACCTTCAAGGTGAAATAGCACGTTTGATTGGTAGTTCTTGAACATCTGTGCTACCAGCTCAACGTTCATGTTTTGGATATTGACTTCCTAGCTGACGGTTAGGAGAATCTTCCAGCGGTCATGGATGGGCGGCGTGTACTTGGAGACTTTTATTCATGACCATAACAGCTTCGTTGAGCTTCTCCTAATATTGATATCAATATTGTGTAATCAATTTGACCCAACTTGTACTTACAATGTTTGTTATGATCCGGGAGAGTAGCAGGCTCTGCTGATGTTCATGGGGACTTTCCTGAAAGACACATAAGCATCTATACCAGCAGACGGCAGAGATGATTCATACCATCTTTGAGTGAATGATCGCAAGATATACTGATTGAGGAACTGCTTGTTGCAAGATATTAGAATCAACAGTATCTTAATGATCAATCGACGCGACGCGGGGGATCTCGTTGCGGCGGGAGATTGGGCCACGCCGATTGGTCAGAGCTTCCTTACAGTATCAGCATCATTCACATTCATCGAACTTACCTAGAATATCACTGCAAATTCTCCGCAAGTAGCCTTGAGACATCTTACAGCAACGAGACTGTTTTGTGCTTGCAGAGGGATTCATGCGAAGGATCTACGCCTGCAAGGTCAACAGTCACCATGGCTCCAGCGACGCCTCAGAGTGAAGATAAGGATAACTCGCATCAGATACTTCTTGACCAGCTGGACATCGCGCATATATCAAAACCTTTTCGCAGTTCAGACTGGAAGCCATCACAACGTCGAAACAAAAATATCAAACAAGTTGTCTCTGAAGCACAACGGCGGGAAGCATCTGCTCTAGCGACGCAAAACAACAGTGGTGTTACTACGCCCCGTCCTTCGGCTACCCTCGGCGCATCAGATGGTTCTGTTACTCCCTCTAGAACACCGAATATTGCACAAGCGGCTCAGAATCTGTCGACACTCGTGCTGGAGAAGAACCTGCAACGCGCAACCCTGCCCAGTGGACCTGCGGTGACTTACACGAATATCGAAAGTGCTCCATCCCTGCATCCAGCGCATCAAAAACATTATTGCGACATTACGGGCCTACCAGCCAAGTACAGAGATCCCAAGACACGACTTTGGTACCACGACAAGGAGGTGTTTGGAGTAGTGCGAACTCTTCCGCAGGGAGTTCCAGAACAATATTTGGCAGCGAGAGGCGCTCACACAGTTCTCAAGTGATGGTTTGCCAGACTCTACAAGCGAAAGTCTACCAAGAACTTCTCATGCGACATAGCCAGAGCATCGAGCCATAAAAATCCTCAGAAGCAGCACTTACAGATCGATTTGAAGATTGGTCAGCGTCGCCATTGAAGACCGCATGCGCAGCTCCTAGTTTTAGCATTACTCGCCTGTGTGAAAATGGTATCCAAGCATAGCAACAATGTCAGACCAACAAAGTCAAGCATCCTCCACCCACCATGCACCTTTCGATACATGGTTCAAAAGGACGCTCCGGCTTAATCGTGATCATGCTATAATCGTTGTTCGCCGGAAAATGACTCATTACCGAGATTCCATTTGAAAACGAAAATCAGTTACAGCATAAATATATGCTGTGGTCATGGCGTGTCGGAGCGGAAGGGATATGAGCAGTCCACTATGAGCCCATGACTAGGCTCATCCCAATGGTCAAACAGTGTGAAGCTAGTCAGACACCATTGAAAGACTCTCAATGATCAACTTAGTGAACAGGCTTGGAGCATCATGCCCGGTCGCTCAAAACGGTGCGGTAGTATTGCACTGGTCGATATGTACATAGCCTACATCGACCAGAGACTACCTACATTTGTAGTGGATATTTTAGACAGGTTGAATGCATTCAGCTTTGGCCTTATATTCGAGTTATTGTGTCCCGTCTCGCATCATTTGTTGAAAGATACTCAATGTGTAGGAAAGCTGTAATTACATTAATTCTGGAATAGTTGAAGTTTGCGTTGAAACGCACAGGCCAACTCCGCGGCGGAGAAGCGACTCCGCTTCGGGTGAGCTTCATTGTGAAGTTCATCGATCAGGAGTGTGATGATATCCGCTGTCTTCAAGAACCCTTTCTTGTAGGGAATGCACTCATAAAGGGTGCGAGGAAGGTGTCAAGGTGGATATGTTTCAGGTACGTATTCATATGTGACGCCTGCAAATCGGCAGTACACGCTGACGAATACGGCAGCGCCTCAAAGGCGCCATAGACTCTCGTATAGCGGAGGAACAGGCACGCCAGCGTACGGCAGCTGCCCAATCCGGATTACCACAGCGGTCAACATCAAATGCAAGTAGAGGGCCGGATCTGAGAACTGGTTCACCAGCGCGTAGGACATCAAGGGTTAGACAAGCGAAGGATGTGTCGGGTGAAAAGGGGCCCGACCCTTCGGAGTTCGAGCCTGACGTCGCCATTGGAGGCGATGAGAGTGCTGCACCGAGCGGTACTGCCACCCCGCGCGGCGATCCGGGCGACACAAATGGCGCAGTAGTCGAAAACACCGGCCGAGACGGAGTCAATGCCATGAAGGATGCTCAAGCAAAAGATGATGTAGCGGAGAACGACAGTCCTTCACGAACAGATGAACTGCCCGCCGAGGTTCGTACTAAGTTGCGAAAGCTAGACCGCATGGAAACAAAATACCAGGAGCTCCTTCGCGCCTACAGAATTGCGCATGCTCGTATTCAGACCATCGAGCCGTTTGAGGCTACTCTCCGGGAAAACACCCCATTAACCTCGATCAATGACCCTTCCGCCTTGATAGAGTATCTCAATCAGACCAAGCTGAAGACGGACATGGTCCTTGAGGAGCTGAAACGCGTCTCGATTGAGAAAGATGACTATAAGCGCAAATCCGAGGAAGCAGGTCAGACAATTACTTCGCTCCGGGAAGAAGTTGCGATTGTCAGAGCTGCGAAGGAGGTTCCGATAGAGGGAGCTCCGGGCGGAGACAGGTCAACAGAGAAGGAACAAGCTCCAACTGTAGAGACGGACACCCAGGAGGAAACGCAAAATTCCCTCAAATCACCTGTCGGCTCTATCACATCGCGCGTTCCCAGTCTGTCGATATTTTCTCCAAAATCCAAGACTGTGAGATCACCACCCAGCAAGCCCGTCACTGAAGACCTCTTTTCGTACGATGAGGAGATACCGCGTCTAGAAACCGAACTTCAAGCACGTCAAGGAGAGATCTCAGGCCTCAAAAAGGAAGTAGAAACACTAAGAGGAGATTTGAGTGTCGCACGAGAGTCTACTGAAGGCATGGTACAGAGCTTGGAATCCGCGACTAGGGAGCTCAACACTCTTCGTGACTCGAAAGACAATTTTGACAAAGTCAAGGAATCCTTTGACAAGGAGGTCGAGGAACTGAATTCAAGAGTAAGTGACGAAACATCAAAGCAGGCCGCGCTACAGAATGAGAACGCCATTCTGAGGGAAGGTACGGCAAAGCATGAGAGTCAAAAGTCAGAACTTCAAGAGAAGATTGACTCCTTGAGAAGAGAGTTTGACGATCATGAAGCCAAGCTTGTCGATGCTTCAAAGACAATAGAAGAAATGAGGGCTTCCTTAACAATCTCTGAGCAAACTGCGTCTGAGATGAAGGCTACACTTGAAAGAAAGGATGCTACCCTAAAAGATCTCGAAGACTCATTAGCCAACGCGAAATCCCAAGAGCATCAAGGGGCTGATGACAAGAAGGTCTCAACTTTGCAAAGTATCTTGACTACTCTGAGAGCGCAACTCAAAAGTGCAGAGACTGAAGT
Organism: Pseudophaeomoniella oleicola; assembly: GCA_003868215.1. Taxonomy (NCBI): domain Eukaryota; kingdom Fungi; phylum Ascomycota; class Eurotiomycetes; order Phaeomoniellales; family Phaeomoniellaceae; genus Pseudophaeomoniella; species Pseudophaeomoniella oleicola. Next base: position 689,103 of record QWDQ01000006.1, read on the forward strand.
GGCCGACCTCAAAGAGCGACTGGAGCAGCAGAAGAAAGAGCATGAGAACAGCTTTAGCGACGAGCTGCTAGTCTCTCTTGATGAGAGTTTTGGCAGCGATCCTGCATGGAAAGAAGCACGTGATCAACCAAACAGTGCTTCCAAATTTCTCCTTGACCGAAAGACTTTAGAAACCCTTTCGCAGACAAGTGAAGGCCCAGCATCAACTGCGAAGGGTAACCCACCGGCAGAGCAGGAAGGACAAACTACAGGGAAGAAGAAAAACAAAAAGAAAAAGAAGGGTAAAGCTAGTCAAGCCGACCACCTTGAGATGTCTGCCAATGGTCTAACCAAGGAAACCGGGACTCTTACCCCTACCCAAGTAGAGGAGGACGGACGATCCGAGCCCAATGAAAAGCTCGCTCAATTGGAGTCTCAGATTAGTGAGCTACAGGAACAGTTGCTAAAGAAATCAGCAACTATAGATGATCTCCATTCAAGACTCAAGGATCAGGATTCCTTGAAAGAAGAAATCGAAACGTTGAGAGACGATCTCTTGCACCAGGGCGAGGAGCATGTCGAGGCGAAGGATCGGCTTAAAACGGCCGTAGCCGAAAGGAAGGCAATGCAAGAGACGATTGATAAGCTTGAGAAAGAGCTTCTGGACCACAAAGCGAAACTAGAATCTGGCAATGCTGATTCGCAGAAAGCGCACCAGGAGTTGATGGCAGAGTTTGGGGACTTGAAGGTGAAAGCCACTAGTCTAGAGACAGATTTGGCAGCTGCGCAGGAACTTGCCGCTACACGTTTCAAGGATATGACGGGCCTCCGAGAGGTCTTGTCCAAGGCACAACCTGAATTGAGGAATCTCAGACAGGAAGTGAGTGAGTTGAAGTCGGCGAAAGAAGATCTGAAGAACAAGTCCGGTGAGCTACGGCGGCTGGAGGCCCGCCACGAGGATCTCAAAGCGGAAATGAAAGGTCTAGGTAAACGAGTGGGTGACCAGGATGTCGAAATCAAAACGTTACAGCAGAAGATTTCTCAGGAAAGCTCAGCTCGTTCCAAGGTTGAAGAGGAGCTAAAGGTCGCACAATCAAATATGCGGACAGCCGAAGCCCGGCGCAACGAGGTTGTTGAATCCCATACACAACTTCGTAATGATCACAGCAAAGCCAGAGAGGAGCTTCAAGCGTTCAAGGCGAAGGTTATCGATTTTGAAGCTCAATTATCTGATCTCAATAAAGACAACGGTTCGCTGAAGGAAGAAATCGCCTTAAAGACCGCTCAGCATGCATCGGCTCAATCCCTGATGTCCAGCATGCGAGACCAAACACAAGAACTCTCCACGCAAATGCGTGAGGCATCCTCACGCGCTGACGCGCTGGAAGAGGAACTTGCAGAGGCACAGAAGATGCTTACCGAGCGAACACGGGAAGGTGAAACCATGCGACGGCTTCTCTCAGATGTAGAAACTCGCGCAGAGAGTAGAATTCGGGAAATGAAGGAGCGTCTGGAGACAGCCATCGAAGAACGTGACAAAGCGGAAGACGAAGCCTCTACAGCTGGTAGACGTATGGCACGGGAACTAGAAGATCTCAAGGTCAAAGCTCGAGATGCACAACGCGCCCTGAAACGAATCGAGGACGAAAAGGAGGAGCTTGAACATTCACAACGCGACTGGAAGCGAAAACGCGAAGAGCTGGAACGGCAAGCTGAACACGCAACATCGGAGCTGACAGAGATTCGAAAGGCGATGTCTCAACTTCGTGACGCGCTTGATGAGAGTGAGAAGCAAACGCACGAACTGGAAAGGCAAAGGTCCGATCTTAAGAAGGCACAGGAGGACACCCAGACTCGAGTGGAAAGACTTCAGGCTTCTAATAAATCGCTGATGGATGAGATGAAGATGTTGCAATCACAGCTGTCTTCTTCTCATAGAACTGTATCTAATGCTCCATCATCACGATCCTCAATCGAACTTACGTCGCCTTCCCCTGTCCCACGGAGTAGCAGCGTTGTCGGCTCTCCTGCTCCCAGAGATCGACGCCCAGCAGCCTTCGAGACAGCCACTGGATCCAGCACGTCATCCATCGACTATATCTATCTCAAGAATGTGCTGCTACAATTCCTTGAACAGAGAGACAAGGGTCATCAAAAGCAATTGATCCCCGTGTTGGGAATGCTGTTGAAATTCGATCGGTAAGTCCTTTCTCGCCATCCCCCCCATGTCTTGCTTAAACAAACACGGGCTAATGAAGTACCTTGCAACTTTACAGAAAAGACGAACAGAGATGGATGAACGCGATCTCTGCGAGATGAAACGCATTGGTAATTTTCTACAGCAGTTAGATCGAGGGAATTGTTGGATACTGACATGTTCTCTCTCTCCCCTTTCAACTCGGCGCAGACTTCCGGCTGGGCCAGAAGCAGTTAGGTCTTCGAGCGATTGATCATAAGTTATTGGGCTCAAAGGGACAGTGATGGATGAAATTAGGGGTTTTAGGGGAATCTTGGCTCTGGGTTTAGAAATGTTCAAAAAAGTGGAGGGAAGGATGAAGAAGGGGGTTGTGTAACTGTACTATTATATATATAATGCTAATAATGAACGTTCCTCTTGGTGGAATGAGATATGAATATCATGCATTTCTTTGACATTACTAACTGTCGAGTTCGGCCTAAGGTGCCCTGAGGTGCGGTAGATGAAATCACAGATAACCTGGTACCTTGAAAGGGTAATTAGGTATTGGATATATATTACATTGCCCGGGAAGCAAGATGATTTTTGGGCATCTATCAACTACCTAAGGTAGATATCTTCTTGTAGGTACCTAGGTTTACGAATGATATGTACAGTGTATATTGAATAGTCGATGCCACTTTTGCAGTCAGTCACTGGCCTTTAAACGCCATCTCCTTGAACTCCCTCGTCCGCTGCGTAATAGCCGTCTCGACCGGCAACCTCTCCATACTGCTCGCGCCGTAGAACCCGTGCACACCCCGCGTGCGCTCGAGCACGTACTCAGCGTCTTTGGGTTCGGCAATGGGCCCGCCGTGACACAGCACGATGACGTCGGGATTCACGGCGACGGCGGCGTCGCGGATCTGCTGCACGGCCGAGACGCAGTCGTCGAGCGATTTCCCCGTCTGGGCGCCGATCGAGCCCGAGGTCGTGAGGCCCATGTGTGCGACGATGATGTCGGCGCCGGCGGTGGTCATGAGTTTTGATTCCTGGGGGTTGAAGGCGTAGGGGGTGGTGAGGAGGTCGAGGGAGTGGGCGAGGGAGATCATGTCGACTTCGCGCTGGTAGCCCATGTTCGTTTCTTCGAGGTTCGCGCGGAAGCCGCCGTCGATCAGGCCGACGGTCGGGAAGTTCTGGACGCCCGCGAAGCCGATCGAGCGGAGGTCGCGGAGGAACCGTGGCATCGAGCGGAACGGGTCGCTCGCGCAGACACCGGCGAGTACCGGTGTGCCTTGCTTGACGACCGGGAGCACTTCCTTGGCCATGTCGACGACGATCTGGTTCGCGTCGCCGTACGGCATCAGTCCCGCGAGGGACCCGTGGCCGGCCATGCGGAAGCGTCCACTGTTGTAGATCACGATCAGGTCGGTGCCGCCGGCTTCGAGGAATTTGGCCGAGATGCCTGTGCCGGCGCCGGCGCCTATGATGGGTTTGCCTTGGGAGATGAGGGTGCGGAACCGGGTCAGAAGTTCGGAACGGGAAATTGGTTCTGCCATTTTTTGCGTCTTTTCTGTTCTCTTTGGTTCGGGTGCTGTGGTTTGTATTCCTATGCTATCATAGGTTCTTTATGGAGGATGGACCTCTTGGAGGGTTGGGATGTAGGAGCTATGATGCAGGAGGAAGAAAGAGGATCTTTTACTACTATTGTCTTGTGAGCGTAACTATTTCTACGACTGTAGTGAAGGGACGAGAACGAGGTAATAGGTCATGGCCAGTGGAACGACCGTTCTTACATGTTGTGATCCGGATTCTTTCTCCAGGACCATGATGCAATCTTGCATATATGCACAGGTCGGATACAGCGGAAACGTATTGGCCGTTGTTGATCTTTTTGCGGGGTTTCGGATGTTACTCGGTTGCACCATCTGATGTAAGGTCTTTTGAGTGTCTCCGTCTATGTAAGTAAGAGTGGCACAAAGTACGTCAGTGCCCTATGATCGGGACTGCCTGTCTTCTTGTCTCTCAGAAAAAAACAGGTAGGTCTCTCACTTTCCTTGTAAGTGTTTGCGAAGTTCTCTCGAATGCTACAGGAAATCGAAGATACTTCTCCAATATATCCGTGTTTACATAGTAATCTTGCGCGTGCCATGGCGAAGCCGGTCATCCTCATCATAGGGACTCTCGACACCAAAGCACTAGAGATAACTTATCTGCACGACCAGATCGTTAGAGATGGAAGATGCAGCGCCCGAGTTCTTGATGTAGGTTCGAACAAGGTTGAAAAAGAACTGCAGATCTCAGAAGAGGCGATATTGCGTCCTGTTATGAGCGAGGACGGTGGTTCTGCTGCAGCACGAGCGGATATTATCAATGCAGTCATTGCAGGTTCCGTACCCCTGGTCAACGACATGGTCAAGCGGCACGCTATACACGGCGTTGTGTCAGCAGGAGGAAGCTGTAACAGCTCCATAGCAACAGCTATTATGCGACAAACCTGCCCTATCGGCTTCCCAAAACTCATGGTAAGCACGATGGCAAGTGGTGATACTAGACCTTTTGTTGCGGAGACGGACATCACCATCATGCCGTCCATAGTCGACGTGGCAGGCTTGAACTCGGTTTTGGAACAAGTACTAGACAATGCCGCAAGTGCAATCGTCGGTATGGCATTGGCATATGCAGCGAGATCTCAAAAAGGGAATGATGGGGTCACCGTCGAAGGCGGACGCCCCAGAGAGAAAAGGAGAATCGCGATAACCATGTTCGGCGTGACAACCCCCTGTGTCGATCACATACGGGAGATACTCTCGTCCGAAGATCAGCACGTGGAGTATGAGGTTTATGTCTTCCATGCGACGGGAGCAGGTGGCAAAGCGATGGAAAGACTAGTTCGCGAGGGCCAGATTGATGCAGTCATTGATCTTACCACCACCGAGATAGCAGATGAATTGTTTGGTGGTGTATTGAATGCAGGCCCTAATAGGCTCGAGGCATCTGCTGAAAAGGGAATCCCGTATCTCGTCTCGGTCGGGGCCACAGACATGGTCAATTTCGGGCCCAGAGACACAGTACCAGAGAAATACCGCAAGAGGAACCTGGTGGTACATAACCCTGCATTAACACTAATGAGGGTCAATAAAGAGGAATGTCGTCAAATTGGGGATTTCATTGCAGAGAAACTGCGAACATCTTCTAGTAGGCCGAACCGGATCAAGGTGGTCTTACCGGTGGATGGTGTCAGTATGCTAGATTGCAAGGGTCAGCCATTCTATGACCCAGAGGCGGACGAGGAGTTATTCAGGACGATCGAAGTGGGTCTAAGAGACTCACAGATTGAGGTTATACGCGAGCACAAGCATATCAATAGTCCGACCTTCGCACAGCAACTGGTCGAGACTATTAAGGAGTTGATGGCCTCGTAAATCGTAAAAACAGGATTGTAAGCACATTACCTATGAAGATCTGACGGATTCCGTTATCTGCAACTCCCTTGCCTTTTCCTTTCAGCAATCCCACGGTCTAGTCCTTCGTAAGACATCAAGTCCGTTGCAGCACCAGTAGCACGATTCATTCCGAAGCCCGCATAACTCCCATACTTCATGTTGTCAGTTCCGTCATCGACTAGCAGTCATCATACGTCGACCATGGCATCCTAAGAATATGGCCTCATGGTTCCCGGGCCACCGTCAGCGGATGTCTCAGAACCCTAACTGCTCTCGTTCCATCCTAAAGGTCAAGATAAGCGTTTCGGCGTGCAACCTCAGCCTCTATCGATGTATCAGTCAAGGCGTAACGCCGTCTCCGGTTTTGTGCAACCTGTCCTATAGTTTCCAAAAGTTGGCTTTCTCGCTCGTTGAACATACGGTTGAAGGTATCGACGTCTAGAGGCATATGGCGCAATGGAGACTCTACTTGTACCCTTGCAGGCCGCTCACCAAAAGCTGCAACGAGTCGAGGGTTAAGAGGTCGAGATGGCCCTGGCAGTGGCTCCCGTTCCATCGAAGGGGATCTCACCACACGTTCTTCACCCACCACACGCTCTTCACTTTGAAGCTGGAGAACCAGTTGTTCAGCAAAGATGAGTAGGGGACCCCGTAGGTCAGTATTCGACCAGCATTGAACGCTGGAACGACAATTTGGACATGTAAGGTCATCGTAATAGTTGGTGAGGGTTTCGTACCATGTACAGAGACACTCAGCATGAATACTCTGGAATGTGTGCGGAGGCCGGGAGCAGCATGGCAAGCTCAGCATGCTATTCGTTGGAGTGGATGGCGTGTAGCATATGATGCAGGACTGCGACTCCCCATTGACCTGATCCGTACAAGCGTCCGCAGAGCATCTGCCCCTTGGCGACTGTGAAGCCATGAGCAATCACGACCTATCGATCTAAGCTTCCAATACAAGTAGAACAATGGTGGGAGCTTTCAATGGCAGGTCAAGCAGAGTGCATACGAAGGAGGCGGTAGTAGATGTGTCTGGCAAGGATAGAAGAGTGATTTCTGTGAGCAGGTTTCTGAGCATTATATATCGCCATAAGACAAGATACTCAAGTTTCGGTGACGCATAGTAAGGCAAGACTCAGAGATGGACGGATTGTATTCTCAAAGATCCTATGCAAAAGGCGTTATGCGACAATGCAGAGAGAATGAAGTAAAGCCATATACCCTTTGACGGATCTCGGTGCAAACTCAGGGTGGTGAATGTGTAGATCTCTAATACTCGTAAAGCGACAAAGAAAAGCCTCCTTGAGATGGTATGATGAGACTATCCTGTGGTTGAAATATCGCGAAATACAGACTTAGGCCTCAACCGATTAACAACACTTGCACATGCTGGAGTAGAGGCTTCCTAAATGTATGGGGCCAGAGGAAGAGTGAAGTTGAGAACCTTTATGAGATGAGAGATGACTTACCCGTGATACTTATCTATTTATACATACACACTTTTCTTCAACGCTTCCAACCATCACTTCCCCTATACAGTCCAACCTACAACGAGTGAGCTTTTCATGCAGTTCTTCGACACTTACCGGTATCTCTTCTGAGCGTTCGTCTGGACGGACTATACGATCTAGCCGACGAGAGGCTGATTGTGTCTTCCGAGAGCTCTTCGTCAGAGTCTTCGTGAGCGCCATTCTCTGAGATGGTGTCTGAGCTAGACGGATACTTTCTCTTATGCGAGCGGGGCGATTCTTCTGTCTCGTCTGCGCTATGGCTACTTGTGGTTGTTCCGGGACTGCCATGTCCTAGAGATTTCTCTCGCGTCTCGAGAATTTGCGCAGCCGTCAAAAGAAGGCTAATTGGAGAACATGCTTGGCCCGGGTTCTTGTCAGCTTCGTTGGGGTGTTCTGCGTGCTCTGTACTTCCGGCATCCGAGACGGATTTGGTAACTCCATTGCGATGAGCATCATCAGCAGCAACGGGACTGTTGTTAGAGATAGCATCTGGAGCTGTCAAAACTGCGTCAATACCGTCAAGGAGATGTTGATCGAGACCGTCCAATAGAGGCTGATCGAATTCTTCCCAATTATCGACGCCATAATCCGGCCACTTCCTCTCCACGGCTGATATGTCGGTCGTGAGGAGATCTACAGCTGGCCAGGGGGTTGACTCTACCTTCGTAGGAGACAGTTTGGGAGAAATACCTGGAATAGTGATGCGGCGATCCCAAGTTCGTCCGTTGACAGCATCGTACCAACGTTCAATGAGGACAGTGTTCGAGGAATCGAGTCCCACGGTGTCCAAAGTCAGCTTCCAATCGGGTGCAAGCTCATCCCTAGAGAGGTTGGTATCGTGCAGATATTCGTCGATGACCTGGCACATCAGGACCGCTTTCACGGCTTCGGCAGCAGCAGGTGTCACTGACAGGGAGGAACGACGACAGATAGAACAAGACAGATCTTGGAAACGTGCCCTGCAGCCCAGAAAACAATTGACATGGCAGGCATGGATGGTAAAGGTACAAGGTAAGAGAATCACTTTGGATATTGATGACATACCTTCTGGACAAAAGGGACACCTTGGGACGGCGTTTCTAGAAGGCTGTTGCGATGATGCTCCAGGCATGACGCTGCTTCTAGTGGGCGGAGGCATTTCTGTTTGACTGTTGATCGATGGATTGCGTTGAAGTGTTGTAGATGTAATGCAAGGTTGATGTCTGTCAGGAGAGATGCTGCCTAAGAGCGAGATCACACGCAGGATTATATAGCCATCGAATAAGACAAGGTATTCCAGTATCCTAGACGATGATCAATGCACGAAAGACCATCCTTTGTTACCTGGACTAATTTTGTATTCTCCTTCGCAAGCAAAAGGCGAAAATCGAGAGGCTACAGGTGCTGGATTGAAAGGGTGGGTTGAAAGGGCCATTGTCGTCTTTCAGACATGATCACCACCATCATAACAACGAAGAGCGAAGAAGTGCTGGAAAACATTGTCTCGGAACACAAAGGAGATATGAACAAAGATCTTTGTTGGCGATATTAATTTAATATAAATAATAAGTTACAGTAAAGAAGATCTGAGGTCTTTGCTTGTTGGAGTCGAGTCGTGCCAATTTCGCGTTTCGAATCCTCCGCGTCATTAGCGAAATGAAAGACACGACGGCCCCGACTGTTTCAATCAACAATCCCACATTGTAGTTGAGAAGTGCATCAAAGAAAGGACAAAGACTGAGAGACTGAGAGACGGCGAGGACAATGGGTTGCGGTGCAAGCAAATCAGGCGCCGCTCCTGGTGATGGAACCGACCAGCCTGCAAGGCCAACCGGCACAAAGAATGCAGGCAGTGGCATCGAAATGCCCGATCGAAATGCTCCCAATCCAACAGTCTACTTCGATATCGCTCAAGGAGGTAAGCAACAGTGATGCATATTCATTCTATCCAGTCCAGACTCTCTCACGCCGTGTCCAAGTGGTTGTGTTGGCCCCAAACAAAGACGTTGATTTATGGCTTGCCCAGCTTCATACAAATGCTCTATGTTGCTGTATGACTCCGTGGAATGCCAGTTATCTTCTTCACCCTTTTGATCTATACTATCACCATCTCATGCTTTTCCATTTTCGGCCTTCTTGGTGTCAATCTTCGAAAGCTGAGTACCTTCAAAATACAGGCCAACCTCTAGGACGCATAACGTTCGAACTATTCCAAAATGTCGTCCCTGCCACGACCGAGAATTTCCGCCGTTTCTGCACTGGCGAGTTTACAGATCCCAAAGGGAAAGTTCGGGGTTACAAGGGCAGCTCCTTTCACCGCGTTGTACGTACATGATGATCTCCAATCTACGGATCATCGGACGGGCCAACGCGCTAACTTGACATTAGATCCCCCAGTTCATGATCCAGGGCGGAGACTTTATGAACGGCGATGGAACCGGCAAGATGTCCATTTACGGCAAGAAGGGCTTCGAGGACGAGAACTTCACTCTGAAGCATACTGAGCCCGGATTGTTGAGTATGGCGGTAAGTTCGAATAGCCTGCCCGTTTTCCGTCTATCTATTCCTGATTGCACCTCTGGCTCATCTCATTTCCACTCTGATACTTGCCGCCTTGGAACATCTCCCCACCTTTTCACTTCACTTACCGTCCAACCTCAACCCACCTCCACTACACCGTCTAAACTGCCTCCTGTGTCTAACACATTATCAGAACTCCGGTCCCAACACCAATGGTTGCCAGTTCTTCATCACAACCGTCCCCACTCCCCATCTCGACAACAAGCACGTAGTATTCGGCAAGGTGATCGACGGCATGCAAGTCGTCAAGAAGGTCGAACGGACTAGAATTGGTGAACTGGATCGTCCTGTCAGTGAAGTCGTGATTGCGGACTGTGGACAACTCAGTTAAGCGAACGGTCGATTGTATGCGGAGCGTGAGAGAGTATGGTTTGACGAGGCCATGGAGAGGTGAAGGACTTACCCATAAGGAAGTACCTACATCTACACACCAAAACTGACAAGTCCCTCGATCAAAAGCGAGGATAACACTGTACCTAGTTACCTCCCATCTATACGAACCAATTCCCAAGGCTCCTGCACCACTTGACTTTACCAGCAGACAGAGAATTCCCAGAAAAGTGTCATCTAATTTTACAACCTCGTATCCTTCTCACCATCCTTCCCTCCTCTCTTCTTGTCTCTTCTCATCATCGTCATGACCCGTCTTCCTATACAATCGACAGCCCAAAAAACACATCAACCTCTTTTCTCTCTGTCCCTCTCTCTCTCTCCCTCCCACCTCTTTGTCCTATCCTCCTCCTCCCCTCTTCATTCCTCTCCTTAACCTCATCCCTCAACCCCAATTTCATCTCTCAATGCCCTCGTTTTCTTCTTTCTTCCTATACATCACCAAATATTCAACACTTCAAAAGGCATGAATGATCGTTTATTTTGTTTATGTCTGCGTCAGTGTCAGTGTTCCTGCTTTTTTTATTGATATACATGAAAAGAGAGAGGGAGAACTAGATAGAGGCGAGAGAGGAGGATGTATATTGTATATTTTATATTGTATAAATTGGATACTAGATAGTGATATATCCTTTCCTCTTCCTTTCCCTTGCCCCAAAAATCCAAAATCCCAAAATCTTATGAACATAAGGTACCTAACCATCTAAGATATCCGAGGTATCAAAGGTATACTTCAATATCTTCTTCTTCTTCTTCTTCTCCCCAGTCCCTAAAAACCACCCACACCTACACCTACACCTACACCTTACACCTCCTCCTCTCTTGTTTCTCCTCATCCTCCTCACTCTCCCCAACCCTCTCTTTTCCTTTTCCTTTTCAGTCGTGAAAGTAATTAATTAGTGAAGTAAAATATTGTAATCTGTCTGTGTACGTTTACCGAACACCACCACCACAAAACAAAACAGAACATACAAAGCCCCTGCCCTCTTACCCCTGCCCTATCCCGCCTTGCCCTGCCAGTAATTATCATTATTAGACCTTGGAACGAACTTAAGAATCAGGGATTCTCTCTCTCGTAAACTACACGACCAAAACCCTCAATAAAATAGTATGTAGGTATCTAGGTAATCATGATGGGTAAGATACGTGTACATCAAAAGACCAATCCCTTCTCTTCTTCTTCTTCCTCCTCCTCCTCCTCTTCGTATGACCCTCTCACCCATTCCCTATTAATGTACTCGTAAACATCTACCTGAATACCTTATCCGTCTATCAACATACATATACATATATACCAAACCAAACAAAACCAACCACGCCCCCCCCCCCCCGTCCTCCCCCGAGGATTTCTTTCCATGGTCACAGGTAGATAGATTATAGATAGACAGACATGGATTTGAAAAGACGGAATTTCTAATGAAAAAAAGGATTGGGGTTGGTTGGCATTTGGGAATTGGAATTTGTGATACATAATTACATTACGAATAGATAAACGGGATGGATGGATGGATGGGGGGAGGAATCGTGGAAGGACTTGCAAGGGGTGGTGTCTTTTTGTTCGAGATATGTATGGGTCGGAGTCTAGATGGAAGAGAGGAAAGAGGAGATAGTTTTTCTTTTTTTTTTTTTTTTTGATAAACCGACGATATCCCTGGATGACGATGGTGGTGGTGATGATGATGATGCGAGATGAGAGTAATATCGGAGCAGAGGACTTTTGGGGGGGGATTTCTCAAACGACCGTTTTCTTTTTCATACAGGTACTAATTGTACAGAAATCGGGTTTGCTGGCCACTAACAAGACATGCGGCATGGCATATACGGTACTTGAATGAACGAGTACCTAGTCTATGAAAACAGAGGAATAGAAACAAAGCGGTCTAAAAATACATGAAAAGGGAAATAATGTCAGTGACACTCATAGACGGTCGGTCGGCCGTGCTTAACCTACTACCGTGGTCATGATCATGGTGCTGGTTCCCCTGAAGGTTCTGTCTTATCCCAATACTTCTCTGGTTTCCTTCTTTTCTCAGAGTTGGATGGTTTGGTAAGATGGCCGTGATTGTCCTTGTCGTCAGCACGTGGTGGTATCTTCGTGGTGGTGTTTTCGTGGTGGTATCTTCGTGGATGTAAATATATCCATTACATGTCTGCGGAACTGCGTATGTCTCTCGTGTCCATTCATCGATTGCTGGAGCCACGAAAGTAGTTCAGTCGAAGCTCCGTAGATCTTCCGAAGCAGAGCATCACGAAGAATCTCAATTCACGGCCCATCTCTGGCATAGTGTGAGGGCACGGACGATCTCTTCTTGATCCTCTCAAACATACACAGCCAGGGAGAGTTCTGCCAGAGGGAACGCTAAATCGTCCGTTCTGTTTACCACTTTCAATGGTAAAAGGGGAGAAGACGCTTTTGATGATATAGGTACTCTGGTCCCTCGCCTAATCCCCAGAAAAGAGGGGCGATTGCAGATTGGGTCCAGATGATCCTCCTACTAGTTGATGAATCTCCAGAATGAACGCCGATCGACTAGTTACTACGTATGCATGCAGTAGGCAAAGTTCCGAAACCTTCCCTGTCATTGCTGCGATACAGAGCCCTTAATTTATGACTCAGCTAGGGAGGTGCAAGAAGATATCGTCTTGGGACCATCGGAGTGAAGACCTACCACGGTTGTTGCCGCGGCGACCCACAACAGGCTCCGAAATAATACCGGTGGAATTGTTTCTTCAGATCCGTTCGAAAGCGAAAAATGGGTTTCAGATGTCCTGCAGACTCGGATCTCACTGTGACAGTGATACGGCGCTTGTTATGAAGACGGTTCAAGGCGTGTACCCGCCCTCCCAGATACCAGACATTCGGTCAACGCCGCCTCTTTTCTTTCTCGGTAATTCAGACGATTGTCTGTCGCCGCCATGTTGTCTCTCAGGTGCACCTGCGCCTTCACTGTCCGAATCCAAGGATCTGCCCAATGCATTGGCTATCGACGAGGTTTGTCCAAGAGTGGAATCGTTGGCGCCTACAGTGCTTCCCCCACTAGCACTCCTTGGGCTGTCGCGTGGGCTAAAATCTTCCACGTCGAGCTTCGAGAATATCATTTTCATGTCGCGGATATCTTCGTCTTTGTCATCAGACGGCCGCGAGGAGCGTTCTTCAGAAAATTCTCGAATAGATTGAAGTACGGGATGATATCCTTCGTTATCAGGAAGCCACCAATGCGTCACTTCCGGCAAATGCCACATCTCGGCCATCTTTTTACGAAAAGTCTTGGGGTACACGTATCTACGCAAAGCATGTGTGTTAGCTCATGGTCATAGCGTGATATGGTGTGGTAAAGCTCGACAATGAACATACCCTTGTCCTTCTAGAGCCGCCAGCTTGAGCCGGCACCACATTATCGGCTTGTGTTCCTTCTGCAGGAAGACACTAGCGATTCCGAGGCTGGCATGTGCCCCTAAGGTTGCACCAGGCGGTGACTCTGGCCATCTCTCAATAGCTTCAAAAATTCGACACTGTTCGTACGCGAGCTGAGCTAGCTCGAGTGGTGGTGTTTCTCGAGTGATCGTTGAAAATTGGTATCGATACATCAGCTTGACAGCCAGCCAGTCAATCCAGCAAAAGTTCAGTGCGAAAAGGGGACCTGAGAACAAGCCACCAGGTATGTAAGGGTCGACGATGTCGTATGGCCCTGGGGATTTTCGGTAAGGGAAATCGTTGACAGCGTGTTGGCCATCATTCAGACTCTGTATCCGCAAGCGTAAATCATCTATGCGTTCACCAATCGTGGCGTATTCGGTCAGGAAGTCTTGCATACTTATCGTACCGCGCTGCAAACTGGACAGGAGTCCAGCCATATCGAACCCGATGAGCCGAATTGCGGATGTAACAAAGCCAAGGCGTGCGTTAATATCAAACGAGTCTTTTTCCTCTCGTTGTATATACCAGTCTTCGCAGGCAATGTACCATTCACGTCCAAGGGATGTTGAATTCCCGCCCATGAGGCCTGCGACAACATCGAACCGTGCGCACCACAGGAATATCTGTCGAGAAGTCTCTGTCTCCATGATGTTTTCTGGTGTGTACAACGCCGTAATTAGTCGATGGGCGGCTCTATGGTGTCCAACCAAATTGACCCAATCTCCAAGGTATTCCTTGACGCTCCGTTAGCTGTGGCACGCGCCTTAGGTAGAAACTACACTCACATCAAAAGTACCAAGTGTCAAGATAGTTAATATCGTCGCCTCGGTCGGTTTGCGTCCAGACTCTAGAGTTCTCCGTAGTGACGACAGTGAGTGACTGTAATATTTGAGAAACGTCGACAATTTTCCACCTGGTTGTCTAACTGTATGATGATATGCAGCAAACCCAACGATGGCGTAGAGTAGCGGTTCATATCCGATCGCTAAGTCGATCAACTCAGAATGGATGAAGTCGGCCGCATCCAGTTTGAAAAAGTAATGAAAGTATGAGATATTCTCTTGATGATATTGCAGGTAGGTCTGCAGATCTGGCTTCAGGTGGGACCAACTTGTCCAGGTTACATTCGAGGACCTTATAGTAGAACTAGAGCCTACGCTCCTCAGGGAGGACGCTGGTGTCTGTGTGCCAGAAAAAGATGCTGATGCTGATGTCTCAGTTGATGGTGATGTAATATCCTTCGTGGAGGAAGACTCTGAGGGTTGACTTGATTCTCTCTGGGAAACAGGTGCTTGGGCGCTTTCTTTTCTGGCTGGGCTTTGGCTTCGTTTCGTTGGCAAGGGTTGGTCCAATGCCAGGCCTTCGCTCCCAGCATCGTCCTCTTCATCTTCATCCTTGATAGTTGGTAATTGCTTCTTTCCTGGGGAATCTTCAGATGATTGGGAATTCTGTCGAGCTTGTTTACCTTCTCGAGCCCTTGCTCGAGAGACCCCTCCCTTCCCACTACTAGAAGGCTCAGGATAGACGCATTCTCTGTTCCCCTTTGTGCATCCTATCAGCTGCTGTCAGTACATAGAAATCAGGAATGCGTAGTCGCCTTACTCGCGCAAATAGGCCTTTTCTCATCGCACTATATCCGTCAGTACCTGCTCATGGGGATTGCACGGGAAACACTACCTTCACTCGCCGTGACCTGCAAGTATAGCACCCACTTCTAGTTCGACGGTGTTTGACTTGCTCTGAAGGACCACTGCCACCGGTCCATCCATGTGTACCCTGCTGTTGTTCGAACATCACGGTGTGATCAGGTCTGTACCAGAAAGCGACTGCATCTGCATATGCCTGGGGACCAAGAATTCTGGAATCGTTGATCAGTTGAGTTGAGTCGTAGAAGGTTGAACCGAAATTCGGACCATTGGCCCTGTATGGGCCAAAGGTGTAATATTGACCTGCCATGAGCGGATTAATGCGTAGTAGACGAAAGCAATAATTCGTGCAACTACTCGCTGAACTGGAGACTGTTTGACGGGTGACTACCGGATCGCAACGCTCGGGCTTGGCATGTTTCCAGTCAACGTTGAACTATTCGATGCAAAACAATAGCAAGGGTGGCTGAGTTGCTGGTTGGTACGATGGAGATCTGATGTGAAGTGACAGAGTTGATATCGAGTGGAGAAACGGCCGACCACCCAGGCGCTCCGTCAAAGGCCCAAGCACCAACCCCACCGGGCAGGCCAAAGAAGGTCAAAGCCTATATAGTGAGATATGGAATACAGGACCTATTCCAGAAGGAAACTCGCAATGAAAGGCGGGCCTTGCTGTCTGGCTAACTGATTACCTGACTATCGTTCCTTTCCGGCAGACAGCGGAGCCCCCCACCTGTAGCATAACACGAGGCGTCCACACCGAAGGGCGTTGGTGATCGTGTTATCGTAAACGGGCGTGTGAAAAAAAAAAAAAAAAAGACCCTTGAATGTGTGGGCACCGTGAATCTCTAAATCAATAACGCGAGCGCCCCTGACTAGAGCTTCTGCCCTTTGCAAGGATGTCGATACGATTTCTCGGGTAGTCAAGTGGACAGTGCGGTTGGGACTATTGAGGAAGCTCCATGGATCTGGAGGCAGCGATCGCTTGACGTTTTGTAGGATGACGGGTTGGTGGGTGTGATGTCTCAGGTGTAGTCAAAGCACAACAAAGACTACCATCAGACCACTTGACAGGTCATTGGCGTTTTGGAACCGTTGCCGAGGACACGGGCCGGAGCCGCTTGGTCTTGCTCTGATAATACGGTAGTAAAATGTTATGACCGGGATGATAGATACTATGTACCTACCTAGGAGTAGTAGGTAATCGATGGTAGTGTAGCAGGAAGGAGGAGGGTAACGTATGAGCGAGGTGAGAGGTTGGAGGTTGGTCTTAGCGGATGACCTGGTCGGGAACAATTGCTCCTATTGCCTATTTCCTATTTTCTTTTCGAGTAGGGAGACAAGGTAATTAATTGGCTTCCCCCAGCTCAGCAATGATCGGTATAGTACGTAGTAGTAAGATGCGGAAGGGGGACAGATTTCCGGGTTGGGGATGTGGTGGATGATGAGTTATAACCAAGAAACGTTCAAGCGTAAATCTAATTAATGGATGTTAATACTAACGTACGTGATAGAAATAGAATCGAGTCGAGAATCCAATCCTTTGTGTTTCAATAGTCCGTGACGTTCATGCCAAGAATGAAGGCGTAAGGTGGCCGATCGACCTAAGATACTCGTAGAGATACTCGTAGAGATACTCGTAGAGATTCTCGTAGAGATACTCCTACTACGTGGGATACTCCCAAGATACTATCTACAGTAACATTACCTAGGTAGGTAGTCAGGTATTTCGATCCATCTCCTCCTGTTCTAATTACTCTGCTCCTCTATCCTGGACTCTTTGCTCTTTGCTCTTTGTCTCTTCTTTTCCTCTTCTTTAAATTAATCAAAAGTACACCAACAAGCAAGCCACAAATCTCTTACCGTTTCCACCCGGTCCTTCCTTACCTTGCGCTCACTCTTTCCTCCTTACGAAATCCATCTTTACTTTCTTTACTACGTAGTATATAGGTATATTACTATGAGTAGGATTGGTTGGTGTCTCCCCGCCCATTTCCACCGCGAACAGCCCTAGTATCCTTGCCGTGACTAACTAACAAGAACATGGCTCCGACCCAGGCTCGTGGGCCTTACATAGTAGTAAATCCCAAAGCAGTACGACGACTGACTGACCCTACGGTAAACGCGTATTCGTGAGAGAAATCGGTGTAAGTGTATTATATGCCTACTACGTAGTAATATATGCTTACTACGTAGTATTATATGCTAAGCTCTGAGCGATAAATCCTGTACTACGTAGTAAGTCAAAAGAAATAAAAAAAAATCATTAATCCGCGCGACTATTTGAACCACTCTACCCCTTTGGAGGCTCACTTCCGAGCTCCGCAGCAGTGGTTATCCGCTGAACATCTCGAAATGCTGACGAATTTCGATTTACCTTTTCTCCTCTTCGTGCGCTCTAATGCCGTTAGCATGGCTCTGCCAACCACTACTTGGAAAGCGCAAAAGCTTGACATGGAAGGTTTCATGCCCAAGCACTGAAAGGGCCTGAGGATTGGTGTCAGCGGCAGCAGAGGCGTGCCCAAGTTTACCATGATCTCCAACTTGGCGTTCAATCTCTGTGCGGTCTTTCTGACGACGTTGTTGTTGTTGTTGTTGTTGTCCTGGCTGCACGTAGTAGCCAGGTCGCACTTCCCTGCCCCCGTTATACCCGATGGGTGAGCCACTGATGTATATAGTATGTAACTAACGGAGATAGTTTGGTTCACTTCATCTAGGATCCCTGGCCGGCGTTCAGGAGACGTGCATACTACGTTATTGTTACGCCGGTGGATCATGAGTGGGAAAAGAATTGCAGTTGATTCTTGATAGTGGAGCAGAAGTGCCTGTATGCATGTAGATAAAGTAAGGTGGAGCGTAGTATCATATCGTAACAGCATGAGGGCATGTTGAGCCCTGATCCTGAACCAGTACGAGATGGGTCTGAAAAGTCTGGATCCTGCGATGATCATTACGCTGATAGCAAGGTCAACAATCCCGAGGCCCTACTACTACTACGTAGTACACAATAATTACTACAGTGACAGGAGTAGTCGGGCTGCAAAGAGGACCGTGAAGAAGGGTCTGGGGTTCCATGGCTCTCGGAGAATATCTTGCACAGAGCTGGGTTTCCGTTCCCACAGTCAGGGCAAGAGGAAAATACCACGATTATTTTTGCGAGGTCGTTCGTTCATGGTACCTGATATTGATATGGTGGGAAAGCACACTATCTCTGCTGGAAACAGTGATGCATTTCCCATCTGTCGCAGCATTGCTGAATTCAAGGTCGCCTGGAACAAAACCTGAAACGCTAAGTAAAGGATTCAAAGGGATTCGATGATCGTTCGACTTTGCGGCTAGATCTCCTTCCCATGCATGGGCAGCCAAAAAGCCACAAGGAGACCGAAAACTTTGACAGATAAGAGAAGAAACCCCTTCGCTCTCCGGTGACGCCTGTATGGATAGAGGTACTATGTAGCTACTATGTAGCTATACCAAAACAACGAGACGGGACCCGGCTCCCGGCCCAGCATCACCCAATGGGGAAGTAAGTACGTGGTATATTTGGGCATGGGTCGTCTCACACACGCCGACGTGATCTTCTGCTCATGACGAATACTTGAACGGCGAGGCGGCGTATGCGTTGAGATGAGGACCCAGAAGTGAATCCAAGACCGTTAATCACCAAACCAACGACCTTTTTTTGGTCTGTCTGGCCTTTGTTTGAACCTGCCAAGGTCACAATAGGGTGCAAAAAAAAAAGGGCCAGGCCCGCTGTGGACGAGGCCAATGCTGAATCGGGCGATAACAGAAATTTGAAAATATAGTAACGTTACTTGCTCTGCACATACTACGTAGTAGTACAGTAGATGATCTCCCATGTCGATATGGTCCTGCGTTACGTATCGTCGCAATCCAACAGTCGATCTTCTCTTTTCGGAGCGGCTTAGGAAGAATAGGCTAGGACTTCGATTTCTCCATTTGCGATTTCCCTCCGGCTTCTAGCACGGCGCACAAAGTCCCAAAAAACCAGGACAAGCCATGTTTAGCTGCTTTGAAATGCACATTTCCGCACTGTGCCCGGAGAAACTACGTAGTACAGTTCTTCGAGGTCCACTGGCTAAGCTCTGACGCCACTGCGATTTACCCCGGGGAGACTTGCATGGCAAATGACGAGCATTTCCACCGACGAAAGGCTCACATGCAATAACCTCGAATAGCGAATGAGTGACTTGTGGTATGGCAGGGCCTGCCGTCATATCCTGTCACAAGAGACGCGCGAGCCTCGAGGATGAGGAGTCGGCGAGAAACATTTATGTGCTGACCCTTTCAGACTATAGATATATCCATGTACGAGGCTCCATAGTTGAAGAGCTATTATAGATCCTCACCGAAAGCGTGGAGTAGCACCACGTTGACTGCAATAATTAATAGTCCACACCAGGAATGTTCGGGAATTGATGGTTTCGATGGCGGCAATACTTTGGTGCTGCGAGACCCTGGTCATCTGGGATTCCCACAAGGTCCGGTGCAAATTGAATCTATCAAAAAACAGGGACAGAAAAAACAAACGAACGAAAGAACCAAAAGAACACTCCGGCCGAGTATGATGCATAAGTTACTAGGAACCAATGGAACGGCTAATGGAAGTCACTTGCTGACGCAGAGGCGCATGGAGTGGGAATTTGCACATGCCTCTCCGACGTCCAGCCTAAGCACAACACGGCTCATGACATTTCTCCTGTGGCAGGCAATTCCATTTGGTCTCTCTCCATAGCTTCGGCCGATAAAGAACCTTCTCTCTCATCGGTCATACTAACATCAGCGGCGATTATACCGTAGTAGAAAGCAGGTAAAAGGCCGAAGTTTTTCTGGAAAAGCAAGCACGGTAGCCCCATCGCGGTCTCAGTGGAGGTGACGAGTCCATGATTTAGTGATTTAGTGATTTAGTGAACAGCGTGCGTATACTATTACAATGCAGTTGTAGTAAATGATTGTGCTGGTCTCTTACGGCAGAGTGGCCCTTGGTTTCGGGTCATTGACAGGCCGCTATGGGAAATCGATAATCTCTACGCAGTACGCTCTGCAAGAAGTGGTACACACATGAGCGCCGTAGCAGGGATGACTTGTGCTGTCGAACGCTACGTAGCGCACGGTCTCCCCAACCAAGGTGTAATATGTGTAGGCATGACCGGAATATAGGCTCACTATCTGTTGAAGATATAAATTAGATCGTATTGCCGGCAGCCATCCCCCAAGTGTTGTATGAGAAAGTTCACCACTCAGCGGGTGCTCTCGATAAGTAGTCAGACTTTGAAAATGGTAGGCGTACTGCTCAGGAATCTTTCAAGTTCAACATGGTTCTTCCTATTTTGGCTGGCTGATCCAATTGACCTTCGGAGCTACCACTTTTTGCTGCAGGCCGCCATCGCCTTGAAACGGACCGCACTTTGGGACTGTCAATCGCGTGTTTTTCGGGTCGCTGGTAGCGTCTGCCAGGGATGTATCTCCGTACAGCTAGCTCATTCTCGTGAAGTTGACACTACGGCGTGAATATCGATGCGCGTTGGTTAAGCGTCTCCTGGGAGTCTGAACTATCAGCATCACTTACGTAGTATGCAGGAATTGACGATCACAGTCTCGATCCTGTCAAAATCCATGACTACCTTAGCTGAGATAGTTACCTTGTACTGTAATGGTCTTGTTTTGCCCTAGCGTGTGATGACTCCTTCGAAAGTGACAGGTTCAAAAGCTGCAGCAGCGTGGACCCCATTCACGATCAGATAACTCCAAGGCTGCATCCCAGCTGCCTGGCTGTTGTCATGGCCGGGAAAAAAGTCGATTCCGCCCGTAGTCCTACGCTCTACCTATTTGAGCAAACGTCAGCACAGTAGTGACAGTCGATACATAGTACGTGCCGAGGTGCCTTAGGTAGGTGGCTGTCTAGGTCGGTACCTAGTCATCCCTAACTTACAGCTTGTTCGCAAAAGGGGACTCCACGAGACTTATTTTCCCTTGATCAGGTGATACCCAATTGCGTTGCATAATATGTAGAGACGTCGCCCTAGAAATTACCGCAAAGGAAGTGAGGTCAGTGGTACGCTTTACTTCTGGCTCGCCGTGAAGCAGGTTGGGGATATGCAGCGGGAATTGTAATTACTGGGCAGAAAGGTGCACCGCCATCGGTCTGATAAGGTATCGATCTAGTCGTCACAATGGAAGTGCAACCGATTGCACACTCCCCTGCCGATGTCAAGAGAACTCCAAGGGAGTCCATCATCGGTCGCTCTATGCATGACATCAAGGGTTTCAAGTATTGTTCTTGGAACCGACTGGTGCAGTAAGAACTGCCGCCATCCAGAGCTGAAAAAAGATACATAGTTTGGCTGCAACGACTGGTAACTACTGCAGCAGCTACTCCATTCAAGGACCTAAATCCAGCTGCAAGCTGTACGTCTGACGTCTGCACCTTGTGCAAATTCTGATGCATCGCGCAACCCCGAAGGCTCACCTCTCAAGTCATTAATATGTGACCTGTCAAAGGTCGATCTATCGGTGCAACAGAAACCCCCGGTCACGAGGAATGGGAATGGCTACACAATTCACAGACTCTGCTATCATGCGTATGCACTTTTCAAACAAGGGTTGATCTCAAAACAACCCTTCGCTGGCTATATGCGAATGTTAAAAGGTCAGATACAGCCAACAAACACTACAAGCATGCTCCTGTCGTGCACCTCTGCCAACGGATGATCAACTGATCACCACAGGGAGATGCATCCTTTAGTTCCCTAGATTCACTCTGCATTGACGCTGCAAAGGGTCCTGCAATGTAAAAACTATCTCTCTATCAGACGGTACGTGGTCCTGCTGCAGGGTATCGGAGAAACCAGGTGCAAGCAACGAGGCAACTCAAACGGCAGTTACATTGTGGCGAATCTCAATGAAATGGCGGTTCTCATTCATTCACCCATTCGGCCTTTTTCTTCTCGGCGAATGCTTTCATGCCTGTTGATCAATATCAGTAGGGGTCAACGTCGCACATCTGCTTTACTGCCATACCTATCTTCTGATCTTTGCTTCCAAACAATGCATGGAACATCCGGCGTTCGAAATCCACGCCCTCCCCAAGGCTCAACTCTTGGCTTTTGTTGACAACCTCCTTCGCTGCAACGGTTGCAACTCTGGAGTAGCTGGCAATCTTCTCCGCGGTCTTGATGGCCCCTTCCATGAGCTCATCCTTACTGTCGAATACCTTCGCAGCCAGCCCCCACTCTCCGGCTTCTTTTCCGCTGAAATTGTCGCCAGTTAGAATGAGTTCCATGGCTTTACTTTTTCCAATTGCCTTCGTAAGCCTCTGACTACCTCCGGCTCCAGGGACAACACCAAGCTTTATCTCGGGTTGTCCGAATGTCGCAGAAGAGGTACAATAAAGGATGTCGCACATCATCGCCAGCTCACACCCGCCTCCGAGAGCATAGCCGGACACTGCAGCGATTATCGGTTTCCGTAGGGTAGTGAGATATGACCATGGCGCAATGAAATTCTCGTTGTATGCATCAGCAAAGCTTTTGGGAGCCATTTCTTTGATGTCGGCACCAGCTGAGGTCCCTGGTCAGCCGGGTTGTAGCTTCCACCAGATGTCTACGTACCTGCAAATGCCTTCTCGCTGCCCGTGACAATGACGGCACCGATGTCCTTATCGTCTTCGTATTTCGTAAGTGCATCGTTCAGTTCCCGGAACAGAGGAGTAGCAAGCGCATTGAGAGCCTTAGGCCGATTGAGCGTGACTAAAGATGTAGTGTTAGCTTGGAGGAGAACAGTCGGCTGAACCGCAATTGGACTCTCATACTCAAGCCTACCCCAGGCTTTGGCCTCGAGACCAGTATAAGTTCATAAGAGGAGCTGAGGGTAGCAGATGCGGAGTAGCTACAACGCAGTCGCGGTAATGTTCTGGAAGCGTTTCCTGCGAATAATTTGGAGGGCGCCAGAACCAGCTGGCGTATCAATGTCATCTTGTCACATATATACAGAAAGTTGAGATGGGTAGAAGAACCATGGCATTACCTCATCAGATGTACTACAATGTTAATCTGAGGAGCTCGGCCTGGGGTACGGTGCTTATCCTCGGCTCGTCTCACCTGCCTCATTCCGGTCAACTTGCAATATGTTTGTGTGCTGTCAAGTAATCTGAAGATATCGTGGACTTGCATCTTGAGAGAGATCATTATCATTGAAAATACACTTTCAGCCTTGAGCGATAGCTGAGTTACGAGAGTGTGCTGATAATTACATCCTCTCTACATAATGTATCAATGGAAGAGAGTCACATGAAAGGATACCGTACTGTATATGCCAAGCCTTGGGTATCTTTTGGGTGCGGCTGATTGTTATTATGATTATCTTCGAACTCAGCCCAGGGTCCTCGTCAACTAAAACTAAACTAAGCTAAGCTAAGCTACAAGGAAAGCCAACGTGTCGAGATCAATTAAATCTATTCCACTCCGATCTGTCAATAACCACCCGCCCCCAGTGTTCCTAAGATCCGATATCAACACCACAACCCCAGATTATACCGCTCTGCGACGACTGACTTAATCCTTATACATGGCATAGACTCTTGTACAGCTGTCTACATTACAATCTCTTGCAGCCTGAACGTTGGTTGGAACACTCATTTTTCGTCCGTCGCGCAACAAGAAATAACCAGTCCTCAACCTCTCTCTTATCTCAGCCATGGACTCAGCCGAGCCAGAGAATACCCCCTTTGATGCCGTGAGCGCGCACACTTCGCGATGGATGAGGGTATGTTTTTCCACATTCCCGGTTCTGTGCAGCTTTCTTGTGATTCTTGCGCCTTGAATCCCCTCCTTTCCCCGAAACTCTGATCCTTCCAGCCATGATCATGCAAGCTAACTTCCTTTTGTCCTTCTCGTTGGCAGCAATACCAATTCTATCTTGACCAGTCTACGCCCTACGTGGCCCCTCGTTGGATCGGCACCGGCGTTCTTTTCTTCGTCTTCTTCCTGCGCATAGTCTTCGCGCAAGGCTGGTACATAATCGCCTATTGTTTGGGCATCTATCTCCTGAACCTGTTCCTCGCTTTCCTGCAACCGAAATTTGACCCGTCCCTGACCCAGGACGAGGGTCTCGAAGACGGCGAATCCTCGCTGCCAACGCGAGAGAGTACAAAAGACGATGGAGAATTTCGTCCCTTTATTAGGAGATTGCCCGAGTTCAAGTTCTGGCACTCGGCGACTCGGGCCGTTTTGATCGGATTCCTATGTAGTTGGTTCGAGATATTCAACCTGCCAGTGTTTTGGCCCGTGTTGGTTGTTTACTGGTTGATCCTGTTCAGCTTGACGAGTAAGTCTTTCTCACACCCAATATTCTACCTATGCGCCCCGATTGCCTATGGCATACATTACTTTTGAATCAAGAAACCCTGTACTAATTTCACAACTACAGTGCGTCGCCAAATCCAGCACATGATCAAATACCGCTACGTCCCCTTCACCTTCGGCAAAGCCAGATATGGCAGCAGAAACTAGATCTTCTGCGCCTCGTGACGCGAAACAAGTCGCCAATCAGAGGGGCTATTACGGTTCTCAAAGCGGACCATACCGAAGATCTAAATCCACCGCAAATCAAAAGGGATCATCCAGCAACTCTCGCGAACTTCTACTAAAACACCCGAGAATCAAACCTACATCTCACTCACCCACCAACCGACCGACTAAGCAACCGACCAGAAAACGAAACCCGTACGAAGACGTTGCGCATGTTTCAATAATGACAATTACCATCCATACCTAGAGAACGAGGACAAACGCAAAAAAAGAAGAAAATCAGAAAAATAAATCAAAAGTACTGCAAGAAAATGGGGGTCACCCGGATCTGCTTGTCTGCCTGCCTGCCTGCATACATGACTAATATACCATATCTCACACAGCTCACCTGAGGTGAGGCCTGGTATAGATATACAAGGCAGTCAGTCCGGGTTTTGACCTCCCTATCCAACCCAGATCAAGTTATGTACTTAAGTCGAACTCCCTTCGGAACCTGGCAATACGTACGTCCGTGATGTTGTATCCAAGGATGCATTTTCGTCTTGCAGGGCGTGCAGGAAAGGAATCCAGCAGACCGAGGAGCGTTTCAGGGACGGGACGTCTTACGGACCAACCACGGGGCCGGACATGTCATACCTACCTAATATTTCGTCTACGGTGGATGAAATACTACCTACTTACTACTACAACAAACACTTTGTATTATTGCTTATATGCCTTGTATCAAAGAACAGAACCTTGGGGTACCTACCTGATGGAAAGGCGAGAGAGCTATGGACCAATCTCGAGCGGAACCATCTGAATTGTTGTTTGGCCCGAGGCATTGACACGATAGACAACCAACCTTCTTATATAATACGATTCAATTTTCTTCATCTTCATACAGTAATTACTTCTCCTAACCCTACATTTATTGCTTGCATTGCATTCCACATCAAGAAATACCGTCAAGCTGCAAGAAACCTAGGTGTGCATAGCGTCCCAGGTAGACTACCACCTTAACCCTCATTCTCATCCTTTCGCCTAACAACAACCTCTGCCGGAAACGCATCCATAAGCTCTTGCATGCTGTCCTTCTTTTTCTTGTGATGGTGCAACGGTGCATGTGAAAGAAACTTGGATACAAGACCCCCTCCTCTGCCATGATCCCCGCTGGCGGCCCGCCTAGTAGGAGATATCTCCAGCTGGTCAATGACCCTACGCAGTTTCTCGGCGGCGGCATGAGATATTTTCCCTTGGTCACCTGGATCACTCTCTTTCTTGTGCTGAAAGGCATGATGGTCTGCTTTGATTTCAGAGCTTCTGGTCCGATTGTGTACAGCCTCTAGGGGAATTCTAGCTTCGGTTGGGTTACTTGCGCCTTGCGAAACAGGAGACGTCTTTCGAGCGTGGCTCTGTACACGAGCTCTTTGGACCCATTTATCCTTCAGCGCATCAGGTGCTGCATGCGCACCCATGTCCAAGATTGACATATGAACGGCAAGACGGACACCACGGCGGGAGAAGCTTCTACCAGGTGAGGTTTTCGGGGGCTTCGGGCTTTTGGCGATCTTCACAGGCGAAAGGGCGTCCGGCAATGGAGCGAACTCGGGGATCTCTGACAAACCGCTGCTATTGCGCCTATGGTGGTAGGTGTCCACAGAGGAACGCGCCTTTTGGTAATCCGCATCCATTTGATGGAGCTTCTCAATCGCATTCTGATTGTTGAGGAATACGCTATCCAGAATGGTATGCTCTTCTCTGAGGGTGTGCACATCTGAACCAAAAAGCTTTGGGTTTGAACTGCTATTCGTTAGATCTAAATATGCCGAAGCTTTTGTCGCGTAACAACGCCTTGAATTGCATTGACATACTGCTCCGACTTATATTCACACCCATGCTGCAACACTGTCTTCATTACAGCCAATGTTGTTCGCAGTGTTTCCAAATGCTTCTTTAGGTATTGGACCTTTCCTCTCCTGAGAAATCTTGTGACGGTGCTTGTATGGATGCCATCCTGCTTTCCGAGCTCACCAGCGACATCTGATATTTCTTCAAACACTAGCTTCAGCTCCTTGACGATCTCTTCGAGATCCTGTTTGAAAGCTTCGGTGTACCGGTCCGGATCAAAGGTCATGGCCTCATAGAGACGCCACAGCACTGTTGACAAAGCCGAAATCTCGTTCGCTACTCCGTCAATATCTGCTGCAGTTGACCTGACGGTCTCATCGACGGCGTAGAGTTGTGCAGATAGATTAGCAGCTTGGCTGGCAAGATCGAATACCGTGTGAGTCAAAGCCATATTGGAGATTGAACTCCTCGGTAGTGGTTGGAATCACTTGAGAGATACGACAGTCGAAGAGAAGACGAAGATGACGGCTGGCACTTCGATTTCTTCGGCGGGTCATGTAAATCACGTTGGGGGAAGGTACGGTCCAGCAGACCATTCCCAGTGTAGGACCTTGAATCTTTCAGTTGAATCACAATATAGCGCGCATGATCAGAAGACAGTTATTGTTACTTCTCGAGACATGGTCCACATCGCCAGTTGCCGTCAAGACTCAGGCTCATCCTTGATAACAATAATTTCATCATCCGTCTTCTCCCTTTTCACCCATTGTCCATTTTCATAGGCACACTCTTCAACTAGTCTCCCGTTCCTGCCTGTAACTTCGGTGGCGTATACAACGGTCTCAATCCCTGCTGGAACGGCTTCATCTTCTGGGCCCCAAGGTAAGGCATCCACATCGATGTCAATGCCAAGTAAGCTTTTCAATATGACCTCAGCTCCGGCTTTGCTCATAACGACGTTTCTCTCTTTACATCGCTCATCGCAGATGCATTCAACGCAGCCTTCTATGCAGTGGCAAGCACCTACTCGCTCGACCGCACGTTGTAATAGAAGGTCAATGAACTCGAATGCTTTTGCTGCAATGCCCGATCCGCCGGAGCCACCCTTCGCATCGTAAAATGTCAGCCTGGCTGGTCGCTTCCTTTGTGACTCTTTCTTTGCAAACTCCTTGATTGCATTTTTACACTCTGTGCGAACGTCGCCAGGCATACTAATCACATATGTTGGCATAAGTGAAAGTATTGCATGTTCAGCTGCATGTATAGCAGCAGCGAGATTGAGTCTCCGTGCGTTCAGTATGTCAACAGCATCTCTCGGCACATCGAGCCACATGCCACGGGAATATATATCAAGTGGAGGATTGTCAACGGCCACTGCATCAAGAATCCGCCGGTTCTTGTCCATTTTGAAAAATCCAAAAACAACAATATGAACCTTAATCATTCCGAAATATGCTTTGCTTTTAGAATCAGAGGAGACTCTTCGTACCATCTCCGTTTCAATCGGGTCGACATCTGTATAGTCGCGCTGCTGGGTGGTCCAATCGATATGGACTAGCATGACTTTGGCAATCTTGGTGTCGGGATTAAAATCTTTAACGAGGTAGGTTCTACCCTGATGAAGGAAAATGCCACCCTCATAGATCGTGAAGAATGCACGTGAGGGTTCAACTTCCTCCAAGACGACGTTGCGACCGTGTGTGATGTCGACCACAGCGAAGTGGCCGTCTTCGGTGTCCCTGATGGCAACGCATTTTGAAGGATGAGGTCTGAAACGCTCGTGCGTGTGATAGAAGCCAAGATCGTCTTTAATCAGACGTTTCTCGGCGACCTCTGGTAATTGCTTCCCGAAGTAGATCTTGTCCTCATCTGGTCGAATGGGCATTTCAAAGGCGGCACATTGGACGTGCCCTTCGACCACGAGCTCGCTTGTCAAATCTACCTGGAGCTCGCAGTTAGGCTTCGTGAATATCTCGTCCGGGTTCTGCATGTAGTGTTGATCAGTAGCGAAACAGTCTCCAATTAACACCGACAGAGAATCTTTATTCCTTCTTCCAGCTCTCCCACTCTGCTGGCGAAGATTTGCAATGGTGTACGGGAACCCCATAGTGACTACCGCATCGAGGGAGCCGATATCCACGCCCAGTTCAAGTGCTGTCGTAGCGATGATGCCCATTAGGCGGCCACCGAACATGTCTTGCTCAATCCGGCGCCTGTCCTGTGCTGAGTATCCTCCACGATAGCCCATGACAAGTGCACTGCACTCTGGTCGCTCCAAACTGTTAAATTCTGTTCTTACAGCTCCAAGCAGGATCTCGCACTGTTTTCGTACCCTGCAGAATGCAATGACCCTTACGCCTCGTAGGATCAGCTGGCAGACCAGACGGGCAGTCTCCGCGAACGCATCACCTCGTCCAGAAGAAGGGTCGCCAGGATCCTTATAGGGCGTATTCCAACACAAAAATTCTTTTCTCCCAGACGGGGATCCATCAAAATCCGTAAGTCGAACCTTGTCTACACCAAATATGGTCTTCAT
Organism: Pseudophaeomoniella oleicola; assembly: GCA_003868215.1. Lineage (NCBI taxonomy): Eukaryota > Fungi > Ascomycota > Eurotiomycetes > Phaeomoniellales > Phaeomoniellaceae > Pseudophaeomoniella > Pseudophaeomoniella oleicola. The sequence goes on from QWDQ01000006.1 coordinate 718,145, forward strand.
ATGCTCTTTCGGGTTGGCAACAGTGGCAGAGCAGGAAATGAACTTGACTCGACGATTACCTACAGCCGCACATATCCTGCGCAACCTTCGCATGATGAATGCCACGTGTGCGCCAAACAGACTGTTATAGACATGGAGTTCATCAACAACAACGAATTTCAGGTTCTTCAAGAAGGTTCTCCAGTTGTCCTCCTGAGGAAGGATAGTGAGATGCAGCATGTCAGGGTTGGTGAAGATAATTCTTGCCTCGTCACGAATAAGATTGCGATCTTGCATAGGTGTATCACCATCGAATGTCTCCGCAAGGACATTTTCGAAGCCTGGCATGAACTTGAGCATTTCGATCATGCTTCTTTTCTGGTCCTGTGCCAGTGCTTTAGTCGGAAAGATGTACATGCCGCGGCTCTCAGGCTCACGTTCTAATTCGTGGAGCATGGGTATTTGATATATCAGAGACTTTCCGGAACTTGTCGATGTAGAAACAATGATATGGTGGCCATCGTACAAATTGTTGATGGCTTCCGCCTGATGTGCGTAGAACTGAGTAATACCACGCGTATTGTAAAGAGCGTTGACAAGATCTTGGGAGAGCTGGAACTTCAGGTCGCCGTATACCGCAGTCTGAGGTTCAAAGACACGATGACCATCGGGTACAATCTGCTCCGTATACCAGTCCATCTCTGTAATTTCTTTGATGATATCCGAGATGCTTTCTCTTTCTTTAGGTATGGTCTTTGGCGGTCCCTTAGCAGGAGTTGTCAAGTCGTCAGTGGTGGTCTCAGATGGCACCGGAAGGTGATTGTCTTTCTCTGATGACAACTTCAGAATTGGGTCAATCGCTTCCTCCGCGCAGAGATTCAAGAATGCATTCACAGCTGATTGGAACTTGGTATTCCTCTTCTCGATGAGCTTGAGCATCTGCTTTTGGCTGTAAACGGGCATTTTCAGTTCCTCGTCCCGAAGCTTCCTTGTCGCTTTGGTCGGTTGGCCTGTCTTCTTGTCTTGCACTTGACGTTTGAGATCACCATCGATATACTCGAAGAGTAACACCTCCTTAGGATGACCATCACTTTCAGCTTTCATTCCATTTTCGTCGAGACTCAAAGACCGAAAATGGTCTGCTTTGCCTCCCTTGACACCGTCTTCTTCGCCCATGACAGTGACTTGCAGCATCTCCTCGTCAACATACGCAAAATTTATTGATCCAGGAATTAGCGCTTTGATTCGAGCAACATCTTCTATTAGTAACGGGCGTTTTATGTGAGCTTCAACAGAAGCCTTCAACGTGTCAAGGGTTGTCGCTATGTGTTTTCGGGTACAACAGAAAGTATAAACCAAGTTCAAGGCTCGATGGACTTGGGCGAGACGATTCAGGTCCTCCGGCCAGGGAAGGCTGGTCTCGACAAGCTGCGAAGACTTTCTACGAAGCAATGGGGTGTCTCCGGCCACGTTCTTTGTACGGCGAGGCTTCTTTCCCCCATCTGTAGTCTTCGTTGGTATAGTCGTTGTCGTGATCTCTTCACCTTCAGTGACGTTGCCCTCGGTGGCAACGAGATCCTGTTCATGGGCCTTCCTTTTTCGTGGCTTGGGGACCAGTCTATTTGAGACGGTTGCAGCTTGGAGCTTTGCCATCGCTGAACTACATGGCCAGAGTATATGGAAAGCCCACAGACACTTGGCTCATAGATTGACGCAGATTGAATAGTTTCATGAACAATACCTAATGTTCGAGGGCAATTTATGGAGACGCGTTATCACGTGATCGCGTCAATGTCAAAAGGGTCGAAGTATCAAAGGCAAAACGATCCATTACAGTGTTGAATAACTACCACTGAAGCTATCATGTAGATTGTTCCACCTCGCGGGACGCCTCTCCCATGATACAAGGCTGCCACTGGCCGACAATTCGCAATAGATGAGATTCTGCATCATTCCACCAACATAAACGCCACTGAACTTCCTAAACTCCCTGAAACCAAACTGCAGCGCCGAGACTCGGCATATCCTCAAAACTCCTGAATCATTTCCTCGAATGTTAGGGGTATCCGCACTGTGAACGATGCCAAACGCCTTTTGACTTCTGGGGCAACGCCCAGAATGCTTCCTCACTAGTGTTGCCTTCAAGTATGGATAGCAATGACCTTTTCAACCGCCCAGTCAACCATAGCTTGTGTGTTCCATTCTCCATCAGTAAGCCTTCGCCACCATTTCGCTATACCAGATTCCAGGTTTTTTGTCGCTGCATCACTGTTGACGCTGTCAAAACCCTCTACACCGACCATCCCTTCTTTAACACGCCACTCCTTCTCTGCTTCTTCACCTGCTCTTCGAACCACTAGATCTTCATCTTCTGCTCTGTAAAGATCACATTTGTCACATTGATCGCAGGGGCGTCCTGGGTTTACCCTGAAGTGCTCGCAAAAGTGTCTGTAGCCTTCTCCTTCTGTGGCCACCCCACCCAGCCCCTTGCCACCACTCAGTGACTTCCGACACAAGTAGCACATGGCATAACCGCAGACGCAAGTAAGTTTGTTGCAGCCGGACGCCTTCACAAATGAGAGACCGCAACGGGGACAGGTGCGCTTCACGGCGGCAGTGCGAGCTGCTTCGACAGTTGTCCGCAGGGAGAGCAGAAGAGGCTCGTGGCAAACGTGAGGATCATGCCACGGCTTGAGACACCGAAGACATGACGTTCTCGAACAACAAGGAGATCTGCAGATGAAACGTGGAGACCGGGACTGAAGCGCAAGATTGCGGAGAGCCGTCCGAAAAAGATGCCTAGGGCCTAGCTCCGGAGAAAATAGAGATAATGCAAACAAGATGATGAACAATAGAGGTACTAACTCCAACATGAGGATCGTAATAAGCGAGGGACCGAGCTGATTGGCGCCGCGGAAGTTCCAGGCAAGTTCTGCGGGTAACCCGCCTGGCCGGTACAACGGATCTACTTCTGCATATGGGCAGAAGGGACATTGCACGAGCTTGACCTGGGCCTTTAGCAGAGAATCAGACGCGAGGCGATCTTCGAACTTTCTCCATGTTTCAACACCTGCAACATCGGCCACGACTGCCCGAAAGACCAAATCTTGAGGTAGACATCCCTCGCAACTTTCGCCCGCGAGGGCTGCCAAACATCTAACAGTACCCTTGTGAACGTCGATAGATTTACCCCACCCCTGACCAAATAACGCCTCCTGCACGGTGTGCCGAATACAGTCGAAACAGATGATATGGCCACTCGCAGTACAAGCTGACATAGACTCGAACGTCGTATCCGAACAACAACAATCACATTCATAGAGAGCTTCCGCTTCTTCAGCCTCGTTGAGGTTCAGCGTTTCCGCTAATTCTCTGTCTTGCCTTTCCTGGTCCTCATGCTTCACTCTGATTGCTGGAAGATGAAAGAGGCTAGCCAGTTCATCATCGAGCTCCTCTGAACCGGTAGCTTTCAACTGAACTTCCGTGCCATCCCTGGGCTTGTGGAATATGAATGATGGTGGGTGATCAGCGTCTTTCTTCTTTCGAAATATATTAAAACTGCCAAACGTAGCCCTCCATGTTTTCTTCGAGAGGTCTTTCAACACTGGCCGCGCATGGGTATATGACGAATTCTCCTCGGCTAATACTGCATCAACGGTGCTCCTACTCAGAGATCGGAACTCGAGACAGAGTATGGTTCTTGCAGCATCTTTGTATATGTCGCTTCTAAATGTCTCTTCTAGTGGAACTGCCGCAGACGTGTCGCGAGGCGGGACCTGCCATCTTCCCTTGACCCATTCCGCACGGTAGTTTAGTAACTGTCCAACGCAGACATGCAAACAGCTATCTCCATCGTAACGAATGAGGAGTTCCCGCAGTACCTCGGACTTGATGTCGGGGAAGATAGTGGCCAGTGTAGTTAGGTCTTCGTTCAAACATCTCCGCCTTTCTTCTGGATCTACATCCTCAGAGGAAGAACTCTTCGACCGGGAACGCCCCGTACCGAAAGGATTGGTTCGTAAGGCTTCGGAGAGGGTGGCGCTCGTGGTACTGTTCCTGCTCGAGTTCGAAGAGCTGCGGCGGGTAGATCTGGACAAGAATGTCGGTAGAGGGAGTGATGAGCTCATCACGTCACCTAAGTTGCTACCTCATGGCCCATCTCAGAGGTTGCGCAGGCTCAAGGAATGATGGTTATGGGTGAATGTAATAATGATAAAGAAGATCGACTTGCTCTTATCGGCGCAGCCACAGTGGAGACCTGAGATGATTCATATGGGAAGCCTACACGTATGGTATTGTAAGCCGTTACCGGTGTCGAGTTCCCGCAGTGGTACGTACCTCCGTGAATTAAGAAGGGAAAACAGGTGAGACAAAACCGCCGAAATTAGATTTTCACTGAAATTACGCCCAATAGGTGACCACAACCATACATAATCTAATACTTCCTACGAGCAAAAAATTCAACTATTGTGATACTCAGTGTTCAACATCCAGCATTTCACTGGAGCAAAAATGTGACCACTGCCTGTTCATAGGCTAAAAATGGGCCCAATCGGGATTCGAACCCGAGGCCTGTCACATTTCAGAGGCTCCCTCTTTGAAGGAGAGGCCGGAGTTAAACAACCCGAAGCGACAATCATACCACTAGACCATTGGGCCGTCTAGGACGCCAGTTCTGGCGATCATCGTGTGGAGTTTTAGCCATCTATATTATATATATGTACAAGTGTTTCCCCTGAGAGCGTCCAAGTACAACTCTTGTTTGTTGCTACATATTTTCTCTAAATCATAGCCTAGAATATACAAGAGCATCACTAATCTCGGCTTATAAATCAGGTGATATAAATGTGATCGTTTCTCAGGATCAATGGCTATACATACATAGTACCTAAGGGCCATATCTGAGGCAAATCTAGTAATGTCATTGCTACAAGTACAAGTTCTTCCCCTACAGCGGTAGTCTAGGACAGCTTCACGAGAAGAACCTATCCTGTTTCGGTACTGAGTAGTCCGTATGGGGTCACATAGTACATGGTCCAAAAACTTGCAACCCATTGCAAAACTACCGTAAGTTACCTACAGTAGGCAGGTACTTCACCCTTAATACACTAAGGTATGTACTTAGAGTCAATAGCAGATAAATCTCTGTTTCTCTGTTTCAGGAATGGTGCACGAACTCTCCCCAACGTCTCGACGTCTTCAACAGTCAAAGCTTCAGTAATACCAAGTGGTGAGACAATTTGTTTCCTCGCTGACTAGATATGACAAACGGAACGAGCTGAATGGATGTTTCGATCCTACAAATGGAGTATTGTTGTTCCTTAGCCGTCCATGGCTGCAATGGCGGGTTGACCCGAAGGTTTCATCAGCCAATAGGAAGGCAGATGATTCTAATCAGCGCCGCGTTCACTGCCTGATATAAAGTCGGATAGATCTTGTCCTCCATCCAGGAGTTGGCAATACCCTATAGCATCTCAGAAGTTGTACAAAGTCCATACATATACATACAACGGGTTTTACATTCTCATACAACTCCATCATTCAAAATGGCTATTCCACGTTCGTGCTGCGGCAGAGGCGAAGGCCAGTGTGTCTGTGCATCCAAAGCTACCTGCAGCTGCGGTGAGAAACATGCGCTCGAATGCTCATGCGATAAAGCTGCCATGGAAAACACTGTCGCTGGCGCGCGATGCTCTTGCCGTAAGTTTGTCCTACTTTCGGGTTGAATACCCTTCCGCCTCATCGGCCAACACCTGATCTATCAAGCTATGTGCTAAACTGATTTGCTTCCAGGTGCTCGCCCAGCTGGTCAATGCACATGTGATCGAGCGCAAACCGAAAACGTCACCCCAGCTGGACAGACTTGCGTTTGTGGCAAGAGAGATGCCGGTATGTGTATCTTGGTTCATGGGATCATACATCAGTGCTGACGAAGCCATCCATAGGTTCATGCACATGCGAGAAGGCTGCGGATGGCGGCATCCTACCAACAGAGATCGATTTCACTGGCAAGGCTTAGAGAATCTTTCGCGACGGAAACCGGGGACAACTTGGAGGGCCGCTCATGATCAAGGCACTGGGAATGGATGGCGTTCATGGATTAGGGAAACTCTGCAGCTTTAGCTGCATGTGTGCAATCGACATTGCTGCTTTACAAGATGATACCACAATTTGAAAATGTTGAGAATCGTTCATATGTCCAATTGAAGTGAAGTGAGGTGAAGAGGACGTGCGTGTTCTGTCAGTGTAGAGCAGTAGATCCGTAGGCGCAAGGCGCACGAGCCAACTTGTTACGAAGCGCGCTTACCGGGAATAGAAATGGCGAGCGGCCGACCAAGCGGAGCAGCACGGTCTCCCGCGCCTTGCTCTTCCTCAATCATGGAGTGACGGCGAGTAATCGCTCATTGACAGTCAAAGAGCTTACAACCTTGACTGCGTCTAGAGCTCAGAAGGTGATATCTGGATTGCTTGGCATTTTGTTCATCGGAGAACAGGCATCGCGACGTCAACGAATAATCGCGAACCTATACTTCAACTCAGGGATAAGCTTCCCGGTCAAACCGCCAGACCGACTATTCTTCGCAACAGTCGTTTCCGTCTCTGAAATGAAGCATTGATCAATATACATCGGGCTCTTCAGCCAGAATGTCGAGAAGAGCTCCAGGCATGGCTGGGCCGCTATGGCCCATGAGCGCCTCCTCAAACAACACCTCTAGCTCTATGCGGGGTCTCGTACAGTTCATAGCCGACCTGCGAAATGCGCGAGCACGAGAACTAGAAGAGAAGCGAATCAACAAAGAACTTGCAAATATCCGACAAAAGTTCAAGGGCGGGAGTCTTGACGGTTATCAAAAGAAGAAATACGTCTGCAAACTGCTGTACATATACATTCAGGGGTACAATGTCGACTTTGGCCATCTAGAGGCAGTCAATCTCATAACCGCGACCAAATACTCGGAGAAGCAGATTGGATACCTTGCTGTTACTTTATTCCTGCATGAGCAGCATGAGCTGCTACATTTGGTGGTCAACAGTATACGGAAGGATCTCCTTGATCATAACGAACTCAACAATTGCTTGGCCCTTCATGCGGTCGCCAATGTCGGAGGGCGGGAAATGGGCGAGGCATTGAGCGCCGACGTCCATCGGCTCCTAATCTCACCGTACGTATCACTCTTATCAGCTACATCTATCGTTGCGGAATTGACATACTATCAGGACCTCTAAAGCCTTCGTCAAAAAGAAAGCAGCCCTTACCCTGCTTCGACTATATCGAAAATACCCTGCTATCGTACAACAAGAATGGGCCGAGCGCATAATCTCACTGATGGATGATCCCGACATGGGAGTCACTCTCTCAGTCACCTCCCTCGTCATGGCCATAGTTCAAGATGACCCAGACGCATACAAAGGGAGTTACGTCAAAGCTGCCCAGAGGTTGAAGCGTATCGTTGTCGAGGGCGATATTTCCCCAGACTACCTTTACTATAAAGTACCTTGTCCGTGGGTGCAAGTCAAATTCCTCAAACTCCTCCAATATTATCCCCCCTCTGGTATGTTGTCAATATTCTGTTTTAAGAAATGCTTATTGACCCTACTTGCAGAAGATACCCATGTCCGTGAAATCATTCGAGAGTCACTTCAAGCCATATTGAGTGCAGCTATGGAAATGCCAAAGAATGTACAACAAAATAATGCCCAAAACGCTGTCTTATTCGAAGCTATTAATCTTCTTATTCATCTTGATACGGAACACAGTCTGATGATGCAGATTTCATCAAAACTTGGAAAATTTATTCAATCACGAGAAACGAATGTACGATATCTTGGCCTCGAGGCCATGACCCATTTCGCTGCAAGGGCAGAAACACTCGACCCTATCAAACGTCACCAGAACATTATTATTGGGTCGCTTCGTGACAGAGACATAAGTGTCAGGAGAAAAGGTCTCGACTTGCTATACAGCATGTGCGATACTTCGAATGCCGTTCCAATCGTTAATGAGTTGCTCAAATATCTGCAGACAGCCGACTTTGCCATCCGTGAGGAAATGGTTCTGAAAGTGGCCATTCTCACGGAGAAGTATGCGACAGATGCTCGGTGGTACATTGACATCTCGTTGAAGTTGCTGGCCATGGCAGGAGATCACGTCAGTGACGAAGTCTGGCAGCGAGTAGTCCAAATCGTGACGAACAATGAGCCGCTCCAAACATATGCAGCGCGAAACATTCTCGAATACGTCAAAGCCGATACTTGTCACGATACCCTGGTCAAAATTGGCGGTTATATCCTCGGTGAGTTTGGTCATCTTATTGCCGACAATCCAGGATGCAGCCCGATTGAGCAATACATGGCCCTTCAATCAAAGATGCTGGGAGCTGCCGAGACGACCCGAGCGCTTCTATTGTCATCTTTCGTCAAGTTTGTCAACCTGTTTCCGGAGATCAAACCTCAGTTGCTTCAAGTCTTTCAAGTCTACAGCCATTCACCGGATTCAGAGTTGCAGCAGAGAGCTTGTGAGTATCTAGCTCTTGCAACTCTACCCAGCGATGATCTTCTGAGGACTGTATGTGACGAGATGCCACCATTTTCTGAAAGGGCTTCAGTCCTACTATCAAGACTCCATCAAAGGACAAGTGGTACAAGTGATAAGCCTACATGGATTGTCGGAGGTAAAGATGCAAATGATCAGAAAGAAGCACTTGTAGCTCAGCAGACTGGACTCAAGCGTACGTTTACGACCATTGTGAACGGACATACATCGTCTACCAACGGCACTGCAAACGGGTCTTCCAAAGATCTTGCTGGTCTGGACATGAACGGTCACTCTGACGAAGTCAAGGCACCAAATCTCGCAAGTGCAGCACACCTCACCCCGGACTGGGAAGCAGGTTATAACCGGCTCTTCTTCCCCGAGGAAGGCGTGCTCTTCGAAGATGCGCAGATACAAGTAGGGGTCAGATCGGAGTATCGAGGTCACATGGGTGTCATTAAACTTTATTTCACGAACAAGGCACAATTCCCCATCGGGTCTTTTACCACGACTCTTGACAACAAGTCTGCCTCTGCACTGAAAGTCGACACCAAGTCGCTGCCGGACAGTCAGATTGCAGCTGAGTCACAGTCTCAACAGACGATCGTCTTTACAGCTGTCGGCGCGTTTTCCGAACCCCCTACGATTCGGATATCGTATCTAGCCGGGGCTCTTCAAGCATATACTCTTCGCTTACCCGTATTACCCCATCGGTATATGGAACCTTCCGAACTTTCAGCTGAGGATTTCTTCAAAAGGTGGCGTCAGATTGGTGGTGGTCCTCTGGAAGCACAATCTACGTTTGCGGTCAAAAACACTCAAGTGGATGAAGCGTGGACACGCAAGATCATCGCACAGTTCAGATGGAGCGTATTACTAAATGTGGATCCGAATCCCAAGAATTACGTCGGGTGCGCAGTGTATCAAGTGGAAGGAGGGAAGATGGGCCTTCTGCTTAGATTGGAGCCCAACTGGGATCAAAGGGTATGTCATTTGTCGACTCATCTTGCACAATTCAATCTCTCTCTCTCCTCCCCCCCCCCCCCCCCCCCCCCCCCCCCCCCCCCCCCCCCCCCCCCCCCCCCCCCCCCCCCCCCCCCCCCCCCCCCC
>QWDQ01000060.1:0-36182 GCA_003868215.1 Pseudophaeomoniella oleicola
TTCTTCTTCTTCTTCTTCTTCTTCTTCTTCTTCTTCTTCTTCTTCTTCTTCTTCTTCTTCTTCTTCTTCTTCTTCTTTCTTCTTCTTCTTCTTCTTTCTTCTTCAACGTAAGCATCCTCTCCGTATTCCCTTTTCGTAAAACTTCCTATCAACCCTTCTAAAGAACGACGAGAAACCATGCTCAATAACTACTCACGTAGATATATATGTATAGACACGTATGTACGTTCGCTACTTACTAAGATACGATGAAATAACGAAGAGGTGAAGAAGGAGAGACGGTTGTAATTAGTAGGCAGGTCGTCCATACAGGGTGGGGGTTTGAAAAGAGACAAAAGTCTTGAAGTTGTCAAAAAAATGTCATTTCATTTATTTCATTCGGTTCTTTCAAACCAACCAACACACCATTTCGAACTTTCTCGCTAGTATATGGGGGTTGTTTATTTCACTGCTTCACTGCTTCAGGATTGACCTTCCTTTCCGCTCCCACTCGTCTCGATCCGTGCCCCGCTCATTCTCTCATGTTCTCTAACGTATGCGCTTAGTATCCGACACCGATCAAGTAATCTCCTAGTTGTTCCACAGTGTTGGCGGCGGAGCCGGGTTGAATGTGCTCTGGATAATGTGTCACGAGGATCGCTTGCTGGGTCTTGACGATGACAACACCTTCTTTGCCCTAGAAGAGTGTCTGTTAGAATTGGTCCTGAAGAGATATAGATAGGAGGTAGCTGGTAGGATGGTGCCTTTGAACAAACAGTTGGGCTGCAAGCGCAGATTGGATGCGCATCCCTCGCCCATGTGCATCTGTGCGGCAGTGTTTACGTACCTTTTTCCCATATAGACTTCGGTCATCGGCCTTTATAACCACAAATCTCTCACCGGCAATATGTAGACCGTTCGACTGCACCTTCTTGGGTGTGCTGGTATCTTTGTATGAGTCGACGACTTCTTTGATTTCGGAAGGGGAGATCTGCGGCGGGGTATTTGTGTCAGTCTCGAAGTTTTCTTTTCAGGGATGGGGAAAGGATTCGGTGGTTGCTCGGGGGTAGCAATTGTACTGGGAGAGATGTGGTGGAAAGCTGCCCGCGCTGGAAGATTGATGGTAGTAGAGACACCGTACCGTGAAACCCGGCGAGCTTGCCCAAACACTGGTTCCTTCTGAGTTAAATATGGCGGCCTTATCAACATTGCCTGTGCCGACGAGGCTAACAACAGAGGTCAGAGAATGTCGCTCCTGGGGAAAAGATCTGTTCGAATAACGGCATCGTACCTAGTATCCACGTATGCTATTGTAGAAAAGTACCGGTCAGCTCAAGCATTTCAATGTGGTTGCGCGATGCGCTACGTACCTTGCCAAGACATGATGCCCGGTTTGAAAATCGGTAGAGAGAGATGTAGATTGACTCGAAGCCTTTGAAGTTGACTCTGAAAGGAAATGCTGCGTTGAGAAACGAGGTTGGAGGGGTAGTTGTCAAAGAAAGGGTTTTGTTGTTATGAGTCTTGTGGTGGGGGAATAGAATAGCTAAAGGTATGGATCTTGTATGTTGCAATGAAGATGACGGATTTGCGACAACTTAGGTGACTTAATACGTGTAAGTTATTAATTACTACGTAGTACGTCGTAGGTCGTAGGTCGTAGGTGCCCATTCACTTGGTGGGTCCGTCTGCTCCCCGGCTGCAACCGTTTTCACCCCGCCACGAATATCATCAAATATCGGTCAAGCGCCAGCGAGATCAAGTTGTAATATTCTCCTCCGTATGATACAGAAATGTTCATAGATGCCAAGTTGGTCTTGGACTGCCGTCGACATTGAGCAACCGATCTTCAAGTCATATGTACAGTGTTCTATTACCACAAAGGAACGAGCAGCAATAGAGTATCCACGTATAGACATCTAGGACTCATGCTGTACCTATATCTAGACCTGCAGGTAACAACCTAACCTACACTATCGAAGGCAGTTGTCCTCTGTTATCTTCCCCGAAGACTAGAAGCGCCATCTTATGTCTGATGATCAGTCCAAGAATCCCCAACGACATTTGCATGGTCAGAATGCTTAGTGCCAGCCGGTCTTCTCTCTTTGGTCCAAACCATACCAGCCATAGATTTAGTATAGTAAGATTCGATGATGTCAAGATTTCACCCTTTGGACTCTTCGTCAGTTCAATCAGTTTGAACGTCTCCATGAGATTCAGCGCAAAGGCGACTAGGGGCTTTGGTGGTCGTTCCCATTCCGTAACGCTGGGCTCTAGCAACCCTGTTCGTGAGTTGAACCGCGGTAACCTATGCCTGGGACAAGGAATCAAATGAAAGAGCTGCGGCATCGAATAAGCCGCGTTGAATATTTGTGGTATGAGGAGTAGGAGTAGGGTCTTTGAGAAGTGTCCAGAAATGCCAACGACGGCGAACACCATTCCAGCGAAATAGCAATACGTATCGCCAACGAAGACACGGGCAGGGTACCAGTTATGCTTGAGCAACGCAAGTGAGACCCCGAGAAAAGGCAGGAGAAGGTACAGTGTGAGTAGGTGAGTCTCTTGAGCAGGATGAGGAGCAAAGCCGACCGGAGCTGGAAGGATATATAGTGAGGAATTTGCGATCAGCAGAAGCGTTATGACCACAGACTGTGCAACCTCGATTCCATTGATCCCGGCAAGGATGTTGATGCAATTGGGCGAGAAGATCGAGATCATGGCCATATAGACGTAGTAGGCCCAGGATAGATCAATAAGGGGTGGAGACTCTGAGTGCGGCAGTAGATATGGTCGCAGTGGCGTCGGAATCACCACTGTGGTGACACCGAAATCGACAAAGTAGACGATCAGTAAAGGGATGGCAGCAAACGCTGGGATGAGGACCTTGTGACGCCATCGAAGGTCAAATAGATCGTCTATGATGCCGAGCAAGGTGATTGACTGAAGAGTCAATATTGACGAGAGATAGGAGGCAAGCTGTGAAAGTGATCAGGAAAGCCTTCACAGTGAGAATTTCAGAAGCGGACCTTGCTATGAGGGAAACGATGGAGGTGACGTCCAGTATGAACATGGTCCACATGGAGGACAACGTCCCTATTTCCTCCCCCTGACGTTGCTGCAACAATGTCCTTGTAGAAAGGAAAAGGAATAAAAATCATGATAACCAGCAGATACACAATGGCACAGACGGCCCCAACACCTTCAGGACTGTTATAGTCGGCGTCAGTAGAGCGATCTGATACACCGGTCAGGATCAGCTGGTGACCTACATTTCAACCTTCTTCACTTTAGACATGTCCTTTCCTTTCAAGCCCGCCTTCATGAACACAGGTCCAAGCCATTTGATGAAAGCATATGAAGCTGAGAATGCAATACCGCTAAACGCAAGAGAAGCAATGAGAGGTTCACCGTCACCTTGTAAGGCGTTGGCAATAACAGCAACACATGCACCGAAGAGCAGGAGTAAGGACCACGTCTCGGTACGAGTCAACTGTGCCGACATCTTTCCTTCCGCACTTCTTCTTCTCCTTTACTGCGACTAGGAAGAGAATATGATATACGAGCGAGATCACCGGAGAACCATGATGATGAAGCCAGGGAGATGTAATATTGAAGGTCGAAGAGGTGACATCTGGCCTTAGCAATAAAACCGACCCTTTACTGTATTCGGGCCAATCCCTCAACGAACTGCGGAACCAATGGCGCCAAAATGACGCGTGAGTTTGACCATTTCCTTACTACGTACTACGTAGTAGTAGACGAAGATCTTCAGGGACTCAACATGAAGTTCCACTCGCCAATCGCCCTAAAGCTTTTCCCGAAGGACATGCTATAATTCCTATGGCAGGGCTCTGTCATGCTATAGGACTGATCACAAGCCGTCTCATCATCCAACAGCAACGACGGCTTCACAATTAGCCAGCGCGCAACATCTTACAGCCAGAATGACAGGAAAAGGGTCATGAGAATGGGTGACAGGAGCAACAATCGAGAGTAATTCGGACTTCCCGGCTGGCAACCATGACCAGAATACAAGAACTAGAGACAAATCACCATGATCGCATCACCGTTGTCGACCATAATTTGACGGCCAAACGTATGCTCACGGCTTCCGCTGATCATAGAGTCAAGGTCTATGAACGCGCAACTGTTGATGGCGAGCCTGTTTTGAAAGACACCTGGACGGCGCATAATGCAGACATCAGAGATGTGCGTTCTCATACCTCATCAGCCTGCAGACTGTAAAGGAATACTGCTGATACTGATATACCACCAATGCAGGCCAAATGGTTTCATCCTACCCTAGGGACACATATTGCGACAATATCAAACGATCTCACTCTCAAGATCTGGGAGCATGATGCTTCCCAAGCCCCAAACTCAGGTCGGACCTTTCGTTGTATTACGAAGATATCTTCTCAATCCGGCGTCCCGTTCGTTTCCCTCAGCATCAAACATATTGCACCAGCTTCAACTTACCTCGCTGTCATCGACCGAGCCGGCAACCTCATAATTTACACGCCTGCTTCTCCAGAAACGTTCTCCGATTGGGCGGAATTCACGAAATTCAATGTTGTCGATACTGGACCACCTAGCCGTATGACTGAAACCTCTTTCACCGTGACGTTTGACCAGAATATAACGCCAACTCCCTACATCCTGAATCTCCCATCATCAACCCAATCCATTCTCTCCCTTGCCGTCAGTTCTCTGGACCTCCTAAAGATCTACCGGTCCTCCACTATTAACACCAACGCTTTCTACGAGGCCGCTCGCTCTCCAGCGCACCCGGCTTTAATCCGCAGTATCGCTTGGTCCAACGGCAACATCCGAGGCCATGACATCCTAGCATCAGCTTGTGCCGACGGCTCGATTCGTATTTTCGACCTCCACACCTCAGCCTCCGCCGTCCTCCCCTCCGCATCAACACAGTCCCAAGCGTCCCAACCATCATTCACGACCACCTCCAAACCCGCACCTCAATCCTCTCTCACAACCGCCATTGCAGGTCGTCCCTCCGCCTCCACCCCCAACACCAATCCCCCCACCACCCGCCAACCGCTCGGCTCCTACACCCACACCCTCACCCTCTCCGCGCTCCTCGAATCCTACCACCGCGACTGCCTCGCCGTCCGCTTCGACCACACGGGCCAATTGCTCGCCTCGATGGACGCCGATGGCCAGACGGTCTACTGGCGACGAAGCGTCGGCATCGTCGTCGACGAAATCGAAGGCCCGAAGAGCGAATGGATCGTGTTCGCGATCGAAAACGAGGATGAAAGTGAAGAGGATGTCGGTGGCGGGGCGGGTGAGGATCAAGGCGTTGATGTCATCGGTGAATAGGAAAAGGAAAGGGAAGGAAGGAGAAATCCTGTTCAAAGCAAACCCTTGGGAAATTTCTCGAAGGTATTGATTGGCACAAAGAGATCCAATGGTCGAGGACACGGGTAATGCGATTTGCCTACCTACCTGCCTACCGTAGAACGCCGATTGCTTCGATTCGCGAAACCTTACACATATGTATACACCTACATAACTAGATGAAAGAAGAGATCGAGGGCTACCTAGGTATCTATCTATCTACTCCGTCTCTGATGGTCTATTGAACACTCACTCCAATAAAAGCAAAGAAAGGGAAAAAAAGGAAAAACCTTGGATCCCTACGTTTTCTTTCATATCAAAAGAATAGTAATTAGCAATAGCAGCAGTAGCAACAGTAGCAACAGTAGCATACAACTTAGCATGTCATTCGTACACGATGTAAAAATATGTAGGTATCTAAGCAGAAGGAGAAAAAAGAAGCAGGGTTGGTCCCAACCCCGTCATTGCCGGCCAGTTTTCGTCTGCCTACTTGCCTATCTTCCCTTGATTCCCTTAATTCCCATCGTCAACGAGGTTTCAATACCTAGCTTACACATAATGTACGTTACATACATATCCTTTCTTTCTTTTTTTCAATTGAGAAATCATCACAAAATGATAGCATCTCCATGATAACGAAATCTCCCAAAGGAGTATCGGGGAGACGAATAGGGAAAAACAGTACTTAGATAGGCAATGAGCCCTCTCCCAGCATAAAACAACCGAACCACTGAGATCAGCCAGCGCCTTGCCGAAAGCAGAAATCCAGAAAAAGTGCCCGACATAAAAACCGAGAAAAGACATGATCAGAGGCAAGTTGAAATTTCAGACGCCACCAGACACCGACACTTGAGTCGGTGATTCTCTTTTCATTTGCACATCAGTCGAAGGTAGCACACTCTGAACAGGTTCAGACACCGTCGAAGGTTCCGAGTCTAGAACAGCCGTTGCATCAGGAGGTTGGATCGGTAGACGAACGAAAACATCTGCAGCTTCGTTCATGGGCACATCAACACCCGGGGTATCCGAAACATTAGCCCCGACGATACTGGAGGCGTTTGCAAGGTTGGCGTTCTCGTTGGCCCTTGAAATTACATCCAACGGAGTTGGATCCTTGCTTGCTGCCTCCTTATTGTCTATCCCGGCAAGCGAATCTCCTTCGGAAAGTCCCAGAGCAATCGGGTTTGAGGCCTGAGCCTGCGTCTTTTCCACCACTGGTGTCGCATTACGTCTGCTCATGTAATCACCCAGACTGAGTTTCTTTTTTATGGGACTTGGAGCTGTGATAGAAGGGTTGGCAGACGGCGTTATTTGACCAGGCACTTGTGAACCCGTATACGCAGTTAAGGGGATTGGAGCAAAAGGTGAAGTCGCCTGTGAAGATGGCGTGCCGCCACTGTTCGTAGGATCGAAAGATGGGATTGGAGGAAGGCCCGAGAGCTGTAATCGTTGGCCGTTTGGCGGTGGCAAGGCTTTTCGGGTATGGGCTGCCTGCGACGGTAATGGGGGAGGTGAGAATAATGAACCGTCCACGAAGACTGCAGGTTTCGTCGCATTAAGGAATGACGCGGACATCGGACTCGAAGACAACGCAGGGGGAGCAACATCCCTCATATCCGCATCATCATCATGGAGAGATTGCTCGCCTTGGATGCTGGGTAGAGGTGCCGAACCTTCTGAGACAGGGGATGGTAGAGTGTTCGCCACTGAGAAAGAAAGACGGCGGTGTTCCATCTCTTCATACTTCAAACGATCCTCATGACAACGCTTCAGAAGACGTTGTGTCATCGTCGTGAATCTTCGCCTGTTGACCGGGGGTGATTCGACAACTGAACTCTCTTCCGTCTGAACAGCACTATCGACATAGGTAGGTCTGCGTAGTAGTGAGAGAAATGAAGAGGTACTTGGGGTAGATGATTTTCCGGGGTTAGCGCTCTTGCGGAGATCCGTAGATAGGGCTGGTGGGGAGTTAGAGCGGCGACTAGATGTATTGGCATCCACATAAAACGCCCTGTGACCGACCATAGGACTTGAAGGTTGGGAATATCCAGCACCACTAAGCTGCTTCGACGTGTTCACGTTAGGGGTGTTCAGTACTGAGCCACCACTAGAACGCTTCTTTTTCTTTTTCTCTTGTCGATCCTGTTCTAGACGTTCGAATGTTTTCTCAGCAGCGGCGATTTTGCGTCGCTCTCTGTCTGTCAAACCATCCCCAGGAGCGGAGTCGGCGACATTGGTAGGCGTCATGTCACGACTGCGTGGCCTGCTGCGCACAGACCCAGAAGTGGAACGATTGTCAACCAGTTCATCATCGTCCATGGCTTTCATTTCGCTGCCGGCCCTGCTCGCGCTTCGTCTACTAGCGACAGGGGGTGACATATGCTTGCTCTTCGCCGCTTTCTTCCGGCGTCCATTCGTTTGCTTGACCGCGGTACCCTCAAACATACGAGACGTGCGACGTCGATCAAGAGGCGCAAGCATGCAAGGTTGTATACTGTCGCAGGCGCAATCACCAAAGTTTGCCAGGACGCGACTGGCCCAGACTTCAGGCGCAGGTAACTCATATTCGCGATTGGATGAGCTTTCTTCCTTGATACTGCCACGGTTGAGCACAGCCTGGTCCAAGTACCATGAAGCGGTCAACTCAGTGCCCGCGTGAAGGTCTTCCTTGGCTACGAAACAGTAATGGTATTCGCCTCCGCTGTCGATGTAGGTCTTCATGGTGACGTTCGGTCGACAAGATCGCCTCAAATAACGAAATTTGGTGCCTTCGCGTCTGCAATCGATGTAAATCGGGAGCTGCGGGTGGAAGAAGACGAACGGTTCTGGATGCCGTAATTCTTTCCAGCGATTGGCCTCATCAAGGCAATAATCACTCAACAGACCGACCGAACCTTTGATCTCACCGACAATGTCATCCCTATGAACATCGGTATCGATCTTGAGAAGTTTCCAACTTGGATGTTTTCCATCGACTTCCACATCCGAACTAGAAAGATCATGAAGCGAGACAGGTGGAAAAGACATTGTGGCTAACGGGGCGTCTGATTCGATGAATATTTCATGGTAATGCCGACCATTTGCGTCCTGAGATAAAGCAAGCGGATCTTGAAGCCAGGATTTCAATCTCCTTGTTACATTGAGGGTGTTGAAATTATCGCGCATGGTTATATTTCCCTTCCCGGGATCATCATCGTACAATTGAAGAAATTCCGAAGTGTATTGAGGGAGTACAACACCGTTGTCGCTGAAGGGTGATTTTGTTGGGCTAGGATAGGACTGGGTCGTAGAATGCGCCCGTTTCCTCGAGTCGGGGGTTAAGACTGGTATACCATTCATCGAAGTCATCGAGCCTGATGGGCGATGGCTCGTTTTCGGTCGCTTCGCGGGTGGTGGCTGATCTCGACTCCCATAGACAGGGTCTTGCCTATCTTGAGAATGCCACCCGTTGAGTGATTCGGTGTCCTTGACGACTTTCTTCTTGTGACTCTTGGAACTCGCCCTCTTTGTCTTCCGGTCACCACCATCCATCTGCTCTCGTAGTCTCCGTTGTCGCTCGGTTGCGCGCTTGGCGTCCAACGGCCTTGGCTCGCAATCTGCGCAGTTGTGGACTTCAGGCACCTTCTTGCCATGGTAGTAACATTCAATATGCTGCCATGTCTCGCACTTTTCACAGAAGACAGTGTTGCCATCGTCATCTTGAAAATTGCAGATGCACTTGATAGTATAGGGTTCGTCGTCAGGAAGATTCGTATCCGACAACGAGCCGTTAATGATAGGAGAGGCGAGAGAGGATGTGGTGACCGGATTCAATTGCGGCGTCGACTGCGTGGTGGGAGCGGAGGAGGCAACTGTCATACTCTGACAGCTTACCTCCTCGTAGATGATCCTAGTAGAGTGAGAAAGAGAGATGTGCTGGCTCTAGCACAAGCTAGACATTCCTGCGACAACAAGGGCAGGAGAGCCACGAGGAGCCGGAACTCGCTAAGAGCGCCAACAACCGTATATTCGATGTCGCAGAACCTTGATCTATCAATTCCGTAGCTGTTTTCCTTCAACTGATGGAAGGAATTTCGAGATCCTTGAGTCGCAAGTCCAGAAGAAGCACCACACGCGCAACAGGTGTTGAGCTGCGCTGGTTGTCCGTCTCAGGCCTTAATCGAATTTTATCGATGGCGATTTCGAATATGAAGGATGAGAATCGAAGATTAGATATCAAATGGTGTTTGAGTCGCACGCTTTACGGTATTCGAAGGAAGAGATCTTTGACGAGATGACTAAGTGGGCTACTCGAGGCGGCGCAAGGGAGCAAAAGGATCGACAATGGAATGGGATATGATCCTCTGAGGGTATTCTCGAGTTTGATGGTTCTGAGAAGATCATCAACCGAAGACGAGAGCGACTATGGGTTGGGAGGCGAAAAGACGTGTTGAAAGGAACAAAGAGAAGAGAATTGGTATGGGCGAGAATGCAGACTTGGGAGGAAGAACGGAAACGTGAATGTTAACAAGCGTTTCGGGGTAGGCAGATTGAGAACAGAATAATGAGAGTGTTTTGGGGGGGGCCTGTAGCGAATAAGCGTCTGAGATTGCTTTTCCAGTGGCTCCGCCCTCTCTAAAATCTTAGCCCAGAAAGAACCCAGCCAAGCCAGAGAAGGAATAGAGGCAGTTTAGTAGTGTCTTGCCTTGCGATCGAGTCCTTGAACCAACGCCCATGCGGAACAGGGTAGACACTATTCTTTACCTAGAGCTCCTTGCCTGCAGGCCTTGGAAGGATCGCTTTAGGGAGGAACGGTAGCTAAGGAACCCTACCTACCTAGGTACCAACCTAAGGTCAAAGCAGGTGAGGTAGCCTGTAACACTTAGCTCCCCGCCTCCCTACCCGGTATCTTGGGTGCCACCTTTCATGCCTGGAGGTAATAGCAGGCACCCCTCCGAGGTGAAGAACTTTACGGGGGGCTTACCTCGGTGGTTAAGATATCTATCTGTAAGGAAAAGTTAATAAGCACATATGGGTACCAACTGACCCAGCTCTGAGACCTGGAGGGGTAGACGAAGGAACATGAGCACACCAGAGGCGCCCAGATCGCGGCACCTACCAGCGTGGCAGAGCCAGGTAAACAAGTTGCAGATGGTGTCTTTCCTTTACCTCGTTGCTCTCTACTGCAAAAGCATATCATAGCGCAAGCTTGAAATCGTCTTCGAATTTGCAGTTGACTAATATAGACACGGTCACTACCTAAGAGGATCGTTCGACGTCTTGAGAGTATGCAGTATGGCAAGCAATGGCAACGAGACAATTCACAGTCGGCAGAATGGGCGAGCTGCTGTGTATTGCTCACTGGGAAGAGATCGCAACCCTTTCAGCTTAATTGGGCAATTATAGACATATTTACGATCACGATCACCGTATTTTTCAGCATTAGCTACCGAACATGCCAGACTTGAAAGCATGAGTCGAGAACAATGGTCCAAGCTGCAGGGATATATGTCGTCTCATTCATTTCGCTTCGCTCATTGATCTAGATGGTCTCCATCATCGATATCTGTTCGACTTTTCGTTCTGCTCAAACCCCATGCGAAGCCTGTCGAACAATCCCCAAGGAAACATAATTTTCCTTGATTCAGATGCGGATGCCTTGTGTGACTGTACTACACTGTACAGCGTTGACGGAAGCGGGGTTTCGAAGCAAATACTCGATGCAGGAAGGTTCAGAGGGGGTTCCGGATAGGAAAAGATAACGGGAAAATAATCGCATGGTGCAATAACCATCCGGTAGGTGCTCGGTAGGCATTATCGTCATTGACGCACACAGCCTGCCTACTCACTGATAACCACTGTGCTGCCCACCTTTTGTCAGAGCTACTCGCCATCAGGAGTCCCTGCATGCATTTCCGGCATGCTCTACGA
Source organism: Pseudophaeomoniella oleicola (assembly GCA_003868215.1). NCBI lineage: Eukaryota > Fungi > Ascomycota > Eurotiomycetes > Phaeomoniellales > Phaeomoniellaceae > Pseudophaeomoniella > Pseudophaeomoniella oleicola. Next base: position 11,248 of record QWDQ01000060.1, read on the forward strand.
CTATTTCCTGGCTTCGACGGAGACGAAAAAAAGATGAAGAGTCGTGTACCACTTACTACGAAGAACTCCCTCAGTCTCGCTCTGTCCTCACCTAGCGGTGTTGATCAACTACCCGACTCTGCCTCAGCAACGGCATTGCTTTATCGGCGCGACAGTGCACATTGATGCAAGTCCGATCCAATCAGCTTTCTCTCTTTGCACTGCGCGCAGATGCGACAAAAATATTCACAATGGTCCTCAACATTGAAATGAACTACGTTCTCAACATTCGCAGGTAGGCTAAAATCTTCGAAAGCTGGCGTTCTCACATGCAGTTGCGCAGCAAGGCATATTTCCGATTTCGCTTCATGTGCTGCGATTCCTGGTCAATGCGATTCCGCGCTTACTACGTATACAACGCCAAACACTTACTCATGGCCGGGCGTCGCGTTCCGCACGCACTCCATGGTCTTCTATCAACGACTGCCTCATAGCCGAGAAACTAGGAGGGTGCGCAAGTATCAAAGCCTTGCATCATCCAACGGCCCGAGGGCCTCACGTGCACTTCTGCCGAGAGTATCGGAAGCTTGCGCCACGTCGAAAGATCGGAAGTGTAAACAGTGAGGCTACCAGGCTATGACGTGCTACGTGGCACTGAATCGACTCCATGGCTATCGTCGGGCCAGGTCAGAAGCTGGTGATGGTCATCGAACGGAGAGAAGGGCAGACTAGGTGAGTTATATGCCGACCAATTCATGGAGGCATCGAGTCGCTCCGCTGTCTTGCTTGACCAGCTGCTGCTCATGTGTCGCCAACAAGCTATTTGATACTATGTAGATTGCGATCCTCGAAGGATGTTATATCATCATATCTGCTGGCTACGGTTGCTCATTTTTAGCAGCGTTGATGTGGTTTCCTGTAAAGGCCACTATCTGATTTTCCACTATGTCAGGATGATCAATTCTTCCAGGTTAACATATAAGAATCTTTGCTTGTATGAAAGTTCGTGCTTCCAATGGAAATGTCTAAAGTGTCGTTGTTGCAGCATGCAGTAGCTACAGCTGATGCCTTAGTGGAAGGGTTGCCAACCCAGCCGAGGTGCCAGGGTTCTCAAGCAAGTGCACCAGACTCTCGTCGCTTGGATTATGGCTGAGTATAACAGATAGACGACCCAGCGGTCCTCCGGTAGCGCTTGAGATCGAACTCTAGGAGATAGATAGGTCGACAGGCAAACATCAGTTTCGGCAGTGCTTGTTTTCTTCCGACTCCGCGAATTATAATCTGGTGGTAGACGCCGATGACGGGCGGCGACACGTTGTTATGCATGGAGCATAGGAGGGGCTATCCTGATGATAAGACGTCTTTCACTGCCACATTGTCATCAGCCATGCGAGCTATGGTAGAATCGATGCTTTGTGTGGATATATCCCCTCCCCGCAACCGGCTAGAGGAGCAAGAGGAGGTTCATTATCGGAGGGCCTACAATGTTCGATGGTTAGCGAGGGGCGACTGAATTGCAAAACCGCTCTCTGTAATTCGCCAGTTTGTCTTATGGACCCTGGATTTCTCCGGTCACCCAAAATTTCCCTCCGCCGTGATTTTGCATAGTGCCCCTCCGATATTCGGATGATGAGAACATCGTCAATCCTCTTGCTTTCTACAGGTATATACTCCTACGGTTGTCTCGTCATTCTGCCTTGTTGTGTTTTCTGCAAGATATCCTAAGCTACATAGTCCAAAATGCCTGCAGCAGATAGGAAACCCCAGACTCTCTACGACAAGGTCTTTCGCGACCATATCGTCGACGAGCGAGATGACGGTACTGTCCTTCTATACATTGGTAAGCCGCCCCTGAATACGAACGCCTATCTTGCGTTTCAAGCTGACGTCGTCAATAGACCGACACCTTGTGCACGAGGTCACATCCCCCCAAGCCTTTGAGGGTTTGAAAAATGCTGGTCGGAAAGTTCGCAGACCGGACTGCACACTCGCGACTACTGATCACGTATGTCCACGATCCACTGCTTCTAGGACCTCTATTAACCTGTTCAGAATGTCCCTACCGCTCCGAGAAAGAACTTCAAAAACGTTGCCGATTTCATCCAAGAGGCCGATTCCAGAGTTCAGTGTGTGACTTTGGAGGAGAACGTAAAAGACTTTGGCTTGACATATTTTGGGTTGGGAGACAAGAGGCAGGGAATTGTCCACGTCATTGGCCCAGAACAAGGCTTCACTTTACCAGGTACAACGGTCGTGTGCGGAGACAGTCACACGTCAACCCATGGCGCCTTTGGATCGCTAGCGTTTGGCATTGGTACCAGCGAGGTTGAACACGTGCTCGCCACACAATGTCTCATAACTAAACGGAGCAAGAACATGCGTATACAAGTGGATGGCAGAATCCCTCCTGGTGTGAGCAGCAAAGATATTGTCCTCCATGCCATTGGTGTCATCGGTACTGCTGGCGGTACTGGATGTGTTATTGAGTTCTGCGGGTCCGCCATCAGAAGCCTTAGCATTGAGGCCCGTATGTCGATTTGCAACATGTCAATCGAGGCTGGTGCCCGAGCTGGTATGATTGCTCCGGATCAAGTCACATTTGAGTACTTGAAAGGGAAGCCACTTGCCCCCAAGGTCGACAGCCTTGAGTGGAAAAAGGCTGTCAGCTATTGGTCGAGTTTGAAGTCAGATGATGGCGCCTCTTATGACAAGGAGGTTTTCATCGATGCGAAGGACATTGTGCCAACTGTATCGTGGGGTACATCGCCTCAGGATGTTGTCCCTATTACTGGCGTAGTGCCAGGACCAGACGACTTCGAGGATGAAACGAGAAAAACCAGTTGTATAAGAGCCTTGGAATACATGGGCCTCACCGCTGGGACGAAGATGGAGGACATTGACGTTGACAAGGTCTTCATTGGCTCCTGCACTAATTCTCGAATCGAAGATCTTCGTGCGGCTGCTAGAGTCGTCAAGGGGAAAAAGATTGCATCTAATATCATGAGAGCCATGGTTGTGCCGGGGTCTGGTTTGGTCAAGAAGCAAGCAGAGGCAGAAGGCCTTGACAAGATCTTTGAGGATGCAGGATTTGAATGGAGAGAAGCTGGATGCTCGATGTGCTTGGGTATGAACCCGGATATTCTATCCCCAAGAGAACGATGTGCCAGTACGTCGAATCGTAATTTCGAAGGTCGCCAAGGTGCCCTTGGGAGAACACATCTCATGTCACCTGTCATGGCCGCTGCGGCAGCAATTGTGGGAAAGCTTGCAGATGTCCGCAAGATCGTCGAAGAAAGTGCTACGCACGACAAGGCCTCACCGAAATTGGACGTTACTCCCGTCCCTGATGATGTTGATACCGATGAAGACCTGGATCGCATGATGGATATCCCCATGGACCAAGGCCCGCATGTCAATGACGACGCTCCGAGGTCATCGGCCGGTCTGCCCAAGTTCACTGTCTTGAAGGGGATTGCGGCACCTTTGGAGAAGGCCAATGTGGACACCGATGCTATCATTCCTAAGCAATTTTTGAAAACCATCAAGCGCACTGGTCTTGGGAAGGCTCTCTTCAACCAGTGGCGATACAATGAAGATGGCTCTGAGGACGCTTCGTTTGTTTTGACCCAGGAACCTTACCGTCAAGCGAAGATCCTCGTCGTCACGGGACAGAATTTCGGCTGCGGAAGCTCTCGAGAGCATGCCCCCTGGGCGCTTCTTGATTTCGGCATTAAGTGTGTCATTGCACCGTCATACGCAGATATCTTCTTCAACAACACCTTCAAGAACGGGATGCTGCCCCTTATCATCTCGGACAAGTCAGCACTCGACAAGATCGCGGACGAAGCTCGTGCTGGCCGAGAAATCGAGGTAGACCTTGTCAATCAAGTGGTGAAAGATGGTCAAGGCGCAGAACTTGCCAAATTCGAGGTCGAAGAATTCCGAAGACACTGTCTCGTCAATGGGCTGGATGATATTGGCCTTACCATGCAGCTGGAGAGTGAAATTTCCAAGTTCGAGACCAGGCGGACGCTGGATTTCCCATGGCTTGACGGCTCAGGGTATCTGAAGCGACACCGCAGCGGCCCGGTCAAAGTAGAAGCCGCTCCTGTTCCAAAGACGAACCGGGGCGAGGTGAAAGGTGAACCGCTAGAGTGGTAGGGCACGAGTGCAACTGACGAGGTCATGTTTTGTTTACGATTGTCTGTGTTTTGTTCCGTCTGTTTCGACGTTTTAGAGCACGGGGGTTATATGTATTCCTGAGACGCTAGGGCTCACTGTCGATGAAGACGACGTCCTCAGGGTCAAAACTTCTCTTCTCCTGATCCAAAGAGGGCCTACGGAGTGCGTAAATAGTTGTACCATAGCGTGGTGCACGAAGGTCTGGTAAAGCAGTTAATTTCATCTTCCCTCCACCCACTTGGACCTCAGCCCTAGTTGTTGCTCTACTATTTAAGGTCAGAACTTCCTGCTGCATGTCCTGCGGCCTCAAGACCCGCGACCGAGGACCTCACCTACCCTAGTCCGCAGCTGGCCACGTAAGTACATGCGTAGGATGGGAGCCGGCGTGCCGTCGAGTTCTACTATAAATTACAACTTGGGAAGTTATCCTTGGCTGGACTCTTCTAGACCCCCAGTTTGCTCCCATCGAGGCATATTGTATCATTACTTGACGGATAAAGCCAGCACCAACGCCGGACATAGGACCGCGCGGAAGTTCGGAGCATAGTCGGACCGTTCTGTACTGGGCCTGCAGCCGGACCTACTAAGTTATGTACAGATGCAGCCAACCGATCATCATGGATTTGGGGACTGAGCGTTTCAAATTTCAGATGAGAAGGGGCCAAATAGCAGATCTGACCGCTCGAGCTTTGGACCGAGTAGGTTAAAGCTCGCGGTCATTTAGTTGGTCAGGGGGGCGAACGCTTGGCATTGAACACTGTTGGCTAGGTAAGGGTCGAGGAGTGTGACATGGAGGAGTTAAAAGAAAAAGGGGGAAGATTAGGAGAGATGGAGAATACTGTACATGGTAAGGCGACGAGGCGGCTGAAAACAAGGTGGAAATCTCTAGTGGTGGATACCGTGTTATTTACTACGTACTAGGTACTAACTGTATGACTTGTAATCCAGCGGTCAACTACCTTAGGTATGTATTCTCTTTGTCCCTATCTCATTTCGCCATAATCTTGTGTTGTTGCCCTCTCCATCTTCTGCCCTTTGGGAAGGTCGCTTTCTTATCCATCTTTAACGTTACCTTACCCCTGAACCAGACAAACCACGCGACGTTGAAGCTTATTTTCTATTTACATGAATCTCATTGTTTGTTTCTAGGTAGGTACCCAGGGAATACAGTAAACAATCCAGAACCCCGTCGGGGTACCGAGTTCGTAATGTTATTTACCGAAAGGAAATCTTGTGGCTGAAATTCGCCCGCCCGAAGTTTGTAAGGGGGCCTCAGGTACCTTTTCACGCCAATAAGAGCCTAGGCGGCCAAGGCACCTACCCTACCTACCTACCTACATAGGTAGGTTTCTACCTAAGCCTATGATGGTCTGGATGCTGATTACGCTTCGAGACAACTATGGCCTTCCAAGTAGCTACTGTGAAGGGAGGTATATTTCGATTTACCGCCTCCAGATCTTTGGGTGTAAACGATTACTTTACTGTACACTGCACATCGTCAGCATCCTACATGGTACAATAAGGAAGGGGTCCGTTCCTTCTTTTGGGGGACCGGTGTTAGCGTTTGTGCCTGGGAGACTCCCCTCGGGCCCTTGCATCCGTTACATCTTGTGTAACATCGGAAGAGCCAATTGTCAATATTGACTTCATCCACCTCGTATTCATCCATTCAATATCATTGCTGGTCTGTTCACTCTGCGTCGAGAGCCCCTTGGAAGATCTGCAACCAAGAAGTTGAAGAGACGTCATCCCAGGAGCACGGTCGAGAGTAGATCTGTCGTACCAATCACGCCGAGAAAACTTGATCTTCACGGACTGAGAGACATCAGTGGAGTAAAATTGAATTAATTTCAGAGGTAACAACAACAATGGCACAACGAGGTCGAGGTGCTTGGCGGGTTATTCTCACATGAGTACAGTATCAAGTCTACCCATCGCCTCGAAGCCATCATTCATGATGCTTATTGTTGAAATCCATGCTTGGGAACCGTCTCTTCCATAAGGCATCAACAATCTCTGATATCCCCCACCTCGCACCATCACGTTTGTGATACTTGTTCATTCGTTGAAGTCACTCACTAGCTTTCCACAAATCCATGCCAGCCACCAACGCGGTGACATCTCGGGCAGTCGCTATGCCGAGTTTCATGGCAATGCTACGTACTGTAGTAGCTTTTGATATCACTATACTATTGGAATTCCCAACATCTAAAAAATTTAAAGGGGAGATGACAAGAGCACTTGGCAAGCTGACTGAGGTTTCATGGTCTGTTCGTTAATTGGCTCTGGCTCCTCCTTTTGGCGACTGTTAGGTGGGCAAGTGGAACAAAGATATGACTGGTACCCCGACACCATCCCCAGCTCCTAGGACCATTGAGATGCAGGAACAACCCTGGTTGCTCACATTGGCCGTCAAACACATAGCCACTGATATTTCGAAGTCTCATGTGCTTCTGCTAGATTCGGTGACGCTGACCTTTCATAAGGCTGAATTTGATACCACGGTACAGGATACATAATACGCATGTATCGGTACTATCGACAAGGGACTCGCGTCCGACGGAAGAGAGGCGTGTTGGCCATGTCGCTCAGCCTCGGTACCAGAATAATCAACCTCGTATTCGGTTTGTGAGCTTCTCACTCGGTCAATGCGGCATCTCGTGGGGGGGGTTGGAAAATTCCTCATATATTTCTATATTTACCATCAATTGCAAAGCTAAATTTGGTGTTACTACGTAGTAAAAGAAGGGAAACAGAAGACAATAGCCACTTCTGGGCATCCTGCTATAACAGAAATCCAAAATAGGCGATACCAACAAAGTTCCCTTCGAGAGGGAATGGGGGCCCTCAAACAACGACTCATCATCCGGTATTAGACCAAGGCCAATTTGCTTGGAAGCATAAGCTAACTAAGGTATGTGTCGTCGAATTCGTGTATCATCGACCAGACTTCGTACACAACGAGGGGCTACTTTGGTCTTGAAGCTTCTGACCCCCTACAGCAAACACATACCCAGCAAGCCAGGTAACTCAGGCAATCCTTAGGGACAAGATCGTTTTCCAAATAGGGGAGCACCGCGGCAGCATCAGTAATAGATCGTAACGAAGGCTCCTTACGAGAACGTACATAGGAAGTAGTTTTCCTCTGGTGCTTACCTTCGTACAAGCGCAAACCCAAGGTAATGTATCATGATTTTACTGTGCGTCAGGGACACGACACGCGCTCATGTCCAAGGCCATGTCTTTACCGTTGCCGCCAGCCGATGAATGGAGAAAAGCAGGAAAAGCGGCTTCACGCTACCGTGCTTTTTCAGCACCGCATATGGAGACGGAACCTGCTTTTTCTCTGGATTCCGCCTTCTCCTGCGATGGCATAATGTACTCTAGGTATACCAGAGATATGTACTTAAAGAGGCAAACTTTCCATTGTGTCACTTGGCAGCCAGGGCTGCAGGTGCATCAACGATGTCAGAACTTGCCAAGATCAGCAGGGGTGAATCAGGATGACCGCTGCTTGTTTGTCCAACTTCTCACGGCCGGCAATGCAGCTGCTATTCTGCCATGATGCCTCGGATATGCCACCTGTAGTTCCTCCCTTCCTCCGCCTCCATTGGGATGCACTCTCCGTGACCTCGAGAAGTCTAGGTGCCGTCTCCCTTTGTTGAAGGGTTGACGATCTATTGGTACTAAGGAAGGCTGGCTACTGGCCAAGTTTCAACTTGTGTTTAGGTCGTTACCGGTCACGGTTACCAAGGCCAGGGTCAGTGTACAGGAGCTCGAAGCTTCTTACCTTACGGTATTATTCTCTTGGTCTTATTTTTCAGTTTACAGTCCCTTACGCTGATGGTATATTACCACCTCTACATACCATACCTAAGCAATTGAAAGAAAAGCTACTCCGGTGGTTGGCTCTCTAATTAAACAAATGCCGATATGCTTACCTGGACATGTCTTCCAGGCCAGCAGCCCAGCAACTGTACCTAACCCTTCATTACCATACCGTTTACCTAGATAAGGTACATAGGTACCTAGTACCTCATGGGAGTGGAGCGTTGTAAGTGTGTTCACTAGTGCCAACCCAGTGAACACGATCTCAAAAATAGAGTCATAATACAAGGAATATACTCTGACTACTGCTCAACTACTACGGTATCACTTACCCATGCCTTTGATTAGGTATATTATATATCCCATCAACCTGTTCATTCAATAGTATTTACTGTGGTTTACATGAAACTGCTGTACTTACAACGTGAGAAGGTGTACATGGATAGAGATAAGGATGGTTGATATACGCATGATGATGCGTTTCCAATGGAATTTCCTTTCTTTGTGATTCAAAAGGGATGACAAGAATCCGGTCCACCTTTACCCGGCCTCTTCCAACGTTTTCACCTCACAATGGACATATTGTCTGCCGTACAGTACTGAAACGTGCAACAAAGTCTCTTTGTCTGTTTGCTGAGTGTTCGATGAAAAGATGGAAGAGTTCCCAGGTGCACCTGTCAGCCTAGCAGCAGATTACCGCCTAAAGCATATCATGAAGCATAGAGGTGAGGAAGTGATGATGATGGCATCTAATTAATCATCCCTAATATGCTGTCGTTCCACGAGAAAATTCCGCCATTGCAGTTACACACAGGCCGTTATGGCCATAACGGCTTGACCTTTGTCTCTTCTCTTTGTTCCCGCGAAGCTTTTCAATAACGCACTCAATTGTGATGCCGTGTTCTTTGTTGGCCTTTCATTTCTTTTTCTTGACTTCTTTTCAAACAAATAATGCAATCTAATTAAGATCCGAGCAGATCTAGGTTGTGGAACGTCATCGGATATAGGTTTGGCTACTATAACTGGAGCCGCCGAAAACATTGTTACTGTTGTTCTACAGCATGCCGAGATGCTCCTATGAGAGGATACTTACGAACAGCGAAGAAGTTCCGTTCAGCCCATGGAATACGGTTCTATGTATCTCAAGTAAGGTAAGCACCTATATCCACAGTAAGAGGCCGTACTGAAAGACCCATCTGGACGACATCCGATCTATCCTGTATTGTCGTACCTACCAGTACTTACAAAAGGTAAATGCATATAGTAATTAATTAACACTTTCTCGCACGGTAGAGGCTGGACATATCTCCTTTCATTAACATACGATAGCCCTTGAAGGGAACCTTCGAGCAGTCACAGCGGGATGGATGGCAAAGGTCATTAGAAGTGGTTGGTTGTTTCATCGTTTAGGCCACCCTTTCCCACCGATCAAAATGTCGAAAATGAAGAAGGCTTGTAATTCTGGATTCTCGGAAAGACCTGTATCAGCCAGCCAGCTATCGGTCCTCATCATCCATCAACAGCAGCAATGGTCCCGTCTATCCGTGATTAGATGTTAGCGATTGCAACAGCAACACGAGCATTAAAGTAAATCATCTCTTTCGTATCACGTAATCCGTCGAAAGAAAATGTGCTACGAAGGCAACTTCACGTTATTGGCGATCGTCCCTGGCTAGCATTGATCGATCCAGGGAGGTTGTCCCTCTTCATTGGTGAGCAGAGAAGATATTGTTCGGTTTAGGCATGTCAGCTGAGAGAGTTGAGGTCTCATTGCAGCGTTCCACTCCCCAGATCTCCTGTTGCTACATATCACATACTACAAGAGAGGCGAGGTCCAATCCTCACGGTCTTTATGGGATACCTCGGTAACTTACCACGTAAACACTCAGAGAACTGAGAGGTATCTCCGTAGACATTCTAAAGCGTGAAGAGACCACAGAAGAGCATCGAATTGTCGGTATTACTTATCTGACTGGACTGGACAAAAAAGAAACTGGCGGTGGTTATGTCTACATACCTACTGAGGCACTTAATACATTAGAGGCGTCTCTTAAGCAGGGTTCAGGTAAAATCCTTGTGTCCATCGTTACAAATTGATAGTCACTACCTTGCCCTTTAAACAAAGATTACCAGCCAAGCGTTATTGAAATACGGGATGGGCTATGGCACTATTAATATTTACTGGCTTGGCTCCAAGATGTATTACCGTTTACCATACGATACGATACTCCAGTTACTAAGACGACGGGCCACTTAAAAATTTCCTAATATAGTATTTCACTACGACGTTAGCCCAGAGGGATCCAACTGGTGGCCAAACTTCCACGGTAAGTTTCTCGCTGATGGGGCGGGGATCCTCGGCCCATGCATACATCGTCTCGCTTGGTGGTTACGATTCACATACTGTACATGGTAACAGAACCTCCTGGTAATCAACCCGCCCAAAATACCTGTGGGTGGTAAAAGTACAGTAGTACAATACTGGGCTATTAAAAAAAGGTAAAGCAAAGCAGAGCAAACGGGCTCATGGGGCCAAGGAGACGCGCTATCTTTACGCTTCCCAATATCTCCTCCAGTCTTCTGCTGGCTTGGACACACTTGAGGGGGCTTGGTCAGTCAGCCGTGTGGCTTCTTCCTCTCCTCACTCTGAACTTGTAATCACAACTTTTTGCAATCTCAGCAAAAACCACCACCGGTGAACCCATTTCTGCGTCTCTTGGGGAGAAGAAGGCAACTTCTTTCTTTACGCTCGTTATTACTTTCAATCGGACAGCTGAGGCTTCGGTTTGCGTTTGGTTCCTTTTGTTTGCAACCTCCTGGAACCCGCTGGTTTACGACTGCTCCGAAACGGCCCCCGACGACCAGATTAAACCTGTATACCTTTTGAAAATCGATCGTTCTTGTTGCGCGGGTATCGCAGGACCACAACCACTGTCGCTCCCAGAGCACTCTGTCACGGACGGTTGACTTGTTCTATCCCACAAAAGCACATGTGTTATCGGTAGAAAAGCACATTTTAGCCCAGGCGCCATGATGCGAGGGCCGGTGAGCGTTCTCCTGACGCTCCTGGTCTCGAGCTCGATAGCTATGAAATATGATCCTGCCTATGTCGACTGGAATATCAACACCAACGTAACCGCCACTGATCCACTCGATTACTGGGGTGAATGGACGGGCCACGATTACCACCCTTCACCAGACAACTGGCGATTCCCCTTTTACACTTTGTTCCTGGACAAGTTTGTCAACGGTGATCCAACAAACGACAATGCGAACGACACCGTTTTTGAGCACGACCTGCGGTCAAACCAGATGCGACACAGTGGCGATGCGCAAGGTTTAATAGACGCACTGGATTATCTACATGGCATGGGGATCAGAGTAGGCCTTCCGCTGTTGGAAACGGGAATGATTGACTGACATAGCTTAGGGTCTCTATCTTGCCGGTTCCCCATTGATTAACATGCCTTGGGGCTCTGACGGATACTCGATCTTGGATCACACGCTGCTGGATATGCACTATGCCACTATCGATGCATGGCGATCGGCAATCGACGAGATACATGCGAGAGGCATGTATGTCTTGTTCGATAACACATTCGCAACGTAAGAGCTACTTCAATATCACTTCTCACACGAGCTGACATTGCAACAGAATGGGTGACTTGGTCGGATTCGAAGGTTACATGAACACGAGTGCTCCTTTCACGATGATCGAGCATCATGCGCAATGGAAGTCGAGCAGACAATACCTGGAGTTCAGCTTTAAGGACAACAAATACAACGAGACCTGTCAATATCCTCGATTTTGGCTTGAGACCGGATATCCGGTTGGCACTGATGTGACAGACCAGATGAAAGGATGTTATGATTCGGATTTTGATCAATATGGTGACGTTGAAGCTTTCGGTGTTTTCCCTGACTGGAAACGGCAGCTGTCAAAGTTCGCATCTGTGCAAGATCGTCTTCGAGAATGGCATCCTCCCGTCAGGACTAAGTTGCAACATTTCTACTGCATGATCATTGCAAGCTTTGATATTGACGGCTTCCGTTTTGACAAAGCAACCCAAGCTACAGTTGATGCAATGGGAGATCTTAACGACTACCTGCGAGAATGCGCACGTCGTTACGGCAAGCAGAACTTCTTCCTTCCTGGTGAAATTACTGGTGGTAATACTTTTGGATCGATCTATATCGGACGCGGTCGACAACCAGACATGATGCCTGCGAACGCCTCTGTTGCCGTCAGCACGACAAACGCTTCTAGTGAGAGTCTTTTCATCCGCGATCACGGCCATCAGGCTCTGGACGCTGCTGCTTTCCATTATACGATATACCGCTCGCTGACGCGTTTCTTGGGTATGGACGGTAACCTAGCTGCCGGTTATGATACACCCATCAACTGGGTAGACAGCTGGAACACAATGCTCATTACGAACGACTTTGTCAACGCAAACACTGGAAGATTCGACCCCCGACACATGTATGGAGTCAGCAACCAGGATTTGTTTCGATGGCCCGGCATTGCAAACGGAACAGAAAGGCAGCTTCTTGGCCTCTTCATTACGACTCTGCACCAGCCAGGTATACCACTCCTTTATTACGGCGAGGAACAAGCGTTCTATGTATTCGACAACACGGCTTCCAACTATATCTACGGACGTTCGCCTATGACATCGTCACAGGCTTGGCAAGTTCACGGTTGTTACAACATTAATCCACCGTCATCCCAATTCTACCTGATGCCTGTAGAAGCCGCTGCTAGAGGTTGTAATGATCCCTGGATCAGTCTTGATCATCGAGATCCATCTCACCCTGTCCGAAATGTCATCAAGCACATGTACCAGATGCGTGAAAATTTTCCAGCGCTGAACGACGGTTGGTTCCTTCAACAGCTCTCCAACATGACCGAGGAAGTCTACTACCCAGGTTCCGATAAAACACCCACAGAAACAGGAATGTGGTCGGTGGTACGCGGCATGTGGGACGATGTCCAGAACGCAGGTGATGGACCCAGAGGCAATCAATCCATCTGGCTCCTCTACAGCAATGAAAATCGCACCGTTAACTTCCAGTTTGACTGCAACAACGACGATTTCAACCTTAATACCACCGCTTTAATTGCACCCTTCCCGGAAGGGACGAGAGTCAAAAATTTGTTCTTTCCCCATGAGGAGTGGACATTGTCTCCGAGTAGAAGAGCGCTTGGTCTTTATGGTTCCTCGAGGCCGAACGGTTGTCTATCGAACTTGACCATGAGTGGCTGGGAATTCAAGGCATACGTCCCCATAGACGCCTGGGTTGCACCAAAACCAATGATGACCAAATTTTTGCCTGGTCATGATACCCGCATCAATGCGTCTGTAGCCGTGGGAGATTCCCAGGAAGTGGATATTGAGATCCACTACTCTGCAGAGATGGACTGTGATGCCATTAGGAACAGCATCAGTTTCAACTCTACGACTCTCAGTGGAAACACCCCATCTCTAGGGTCTAGCACATGCGGCAATCTGACTACCCCGGAGTTCGCTGCCGATTTCACTGGTGTAATTGCGAGTGCGTGGGCTTTCCGAGCGACTCTGCGAGGCGTTGAGCATGGGATTCACAGGATCACAATCAACAACGCGACGGTCTACGGTACCGGGGATGCTACAAATTCTGTAGATCACCTCCTCTTCCGCCTCGGATCAGATGACAACCCAATGGTCTTTCCATTTCAGGCTAATTATACGACCGGTTTACTCCACAAGAACAGTGAAGGATCCCTATATGTGTCTCATAAAGCTCCAGGTGCTGATATGTGGCGATACTCGACCAACTACGGCACCACCTTTTCCAACTGGACGACTTATAGCGGCGGAAACGATACGATCGACGAGTTGCCATGGTCTGGAACCAAGAAACAAGCCTGGAAAGGCAAGCACATCATCGTAGAATATTGGAGTCGATTGGCCGGAAGCAGTGACCATCAGCAGCATGCCGATCTCGATTACGATGGTCATCCACGGCGATTTCCGCATATGTTTCTCAACGGTCCTTACAATCAGTATGGCTATGATGCAGGCCTTCCGAATACATTCAAGTTTAACGACTCGGGATTTTGGACGCACAACTTTATGTGGGAGTGGCCAGCCGAAGCTCAGATCAACGTCTGGGGTATCAACCCAGATGGCAAACCAGATCAGTCATTTGTGTATGGTGACGCGGACAACGACAACATCTTGGATCGTCTACCACCCTCGTCACTCTCGAGTGTGTTGGTCAATATTACTAGGAGTCCTCCAAATCCCCACCTTGCCTGGCAAATCGCTATCGATGACAGTTCAATGAAGTTCTATCTATTCCCTGTGGGTTCGAAGTACGTCCAGATGATCCTGTTCTTCCTGCTGTGGATCATCCCTGTCCTCACCGGTGCTTTGGGTATCTGGGTCTTCATGAAGTCGTTCTACCAGGTCAAGTTCAACCAGATCGGTGTCTCCGAGAAGAAGTCTTTCATTCCACTCGCAGTTCGGCGGGCAATGAAAAGACGTAACCTGGAAGACGGTGAATCCCTCAATCCTCTCATGAAGCTTGCCAACAAATCCGGCTTCCTTCAGTCGAACTCGATGTTTGGTGCAAAGAACCAGAATCATCGTCGCATGGTCCTCATTGCCACCATGGAATACGACATCGAAGACTGGGCAATCAAAATCAAAATCGGTGGACTCGGTGTCATGGCACAGCTCATGGGTAAGAACCTTGGACATCAGGATTTGATCTGGGTTGTACCTTGTGTTGGTGGCGTCGACTATCCGGTTGATCAACAAGCAGAACCTATGAGCGTGACAGTGTTGGGTAATCCTTACGAAGTTCAAGTCCAATACCATGTTCTTCGCAACATCACCTACGTTCTCCTAGACGCACCCGTCTTCCGTCAACAGACAAAATCAGAGCCATACCCTCCACGCATGGATGATTTGGATTCCGCTATTTATTATTCCGCCTGGAATCAGTGCATTGCTCTCGCCATTAAGCGCTTTCCTATTGATCTGTACCATATCAACGATTACCACGGTTCTCTGGCACCTTTGTATTTACTCCCGCAGACCATACCATCATGCTTGTCTCTTCACAACGCCGAATTTCAAGGCCTTTGGCCTATGAGAACACAAAAAGAGCGAGAAGAAGTCTGTGCTGTATTCAACCTCGAACCGGAGATCGCTCAGCGCTACGTTCAGTTTGGTGAGGTATTCAATTTACTCCACGCAGGTGCCTCCTACTTGCGTGTTCATCAACAAGGCTTCGGTGCTGTTGGTGTATCCAAAAAGTACGGAAAGCGTTCTTATGCTCGTTATCCTATCTTCTGGGGTCTCAAGAAAGTCGGAAATCTCCCCAACCCAGATCCTTCTGATACCGGCGAGTGGAACAAAGAGTTGCCAAAGGATGAGGATATTCGAGTTGATCCAAATTTCGAGGCTGGTAGGACTGAGCTGAAGAGACAAGCCCAGGAATGGGCCGGTCTTGAGCAGAATCCTAAGGCGGAACTCTTCGTGTTTGTCGGTCGTTGGTCTATGCAAAAAGGTGTCGACTTGATTGCAGATGTCTTCCCATCTGTCCTCGAATCTAATCCCAACGTCCAGTTGATTGCCGTCGGACCTGTGATTGATCTGTACGGAAAGTTCGCAGCGTTGAAGCTGGACCGTATGATGAAGCTTTATCCTGGCCGTGTATACTCGAAGCCTCAGTTTACAGCTTTGCCACCCTTTATCTTCTCGGGTGCTGAGTTTGCTTTGATTCCTTCTCGTGATGAACCCTTCGGTTTGGTTGCTGTTGAATTCGGTAGAAAGGGTGCTTTAGGTGTGGGTGCTCGCGTTGGTGGTCTGGGTCAAATGCCGGGTTGGTGGTATACTGTGGAATCTACTACCACCACCCATCTTCTGCATCAGTTCAAATTGGCCATTGATGGCGCTCTAGGTTCCAAGCAAGAGACCAGAGCGCAAATGAGAGCACGTTCAGCCAAGCAGCGTTTCCCTGTTGCGCAATGGGTTGAAGACCTTGAAATTCTCCAATCAACGGCCATCAGAATCCACCAAAAGGAAGCGTCAAAGACATCTCATGGCGACAGATTATCGAACGCATCTGGCTTTCAGACCCCAACCTTCGGTAGTGGCATGGGATCGCAGACCCCTCGCGGCATGAACACGCCACCAGCTATGGACTCTCGGAACAGCAGTTATGCGGATCTCAACAGGCTTAGCGCAGTTGGTCCGCAGTCTCGAAACACTATTGTCTACACTAGAGATCCGTCTCCAGGCGCTTATGATGAGAAACCGAAATCTGGCTTAAGCCGTCAATTGTCATTGGGGGTGCGTTCAGGGCCGGGTCATTTGGCACCGCCAGAGCGAAGAGGCCGCAGAAGGCTCAAGAAGAGCACTCCTTCAGCAGTCATAGAGAGTGACAACGAAGGGCCCGGTGGAAATGCCACTGATTATGATGATGACAGTGATGAGGACGTCATCCCCAGCTACTACGGTGACGATGAATATACACTCACACCCGAACAAGCCGAGGCAAGCCGGAGAATGGAGGTGATGAACCAAGAAGGCGTGCCACCTCTGCCGCCTGTAAATCGGGAATTCCTTTCACCACGGAAGTCAAGCTTTGGTCCACCTGCAGACGCATCATCAATCCACCGGGTACCACCTCCATATTCACCGGGGCCCCCATCGCAGCCAGGAACACCCGGAGCTGAAGATGGGCTGTTACCACCACCTCAGAGACCTTTCGTCAATCGCGATAATTCGATGAACCGTCTCAGCAGTGCATCTGTGCTATCACTTGACTCTGTCGTTGGTGACAAGCGTGATTTCAATCTCCAAAAGGTCGATCCCTTTTTCACTGATAGTACTGGAGAGTTCTACACAGCCTTTGAGAAGAGATTGGAAAATTTGACTGGCAATAACTCCGAGTCACAGCTGTGTATCGAGGACTATCTCGTCAAATCAGAGAAGAAATGGTTCGAACGGTTCCGCAACGCACGTCTAGGTCGTCATCAATCTCCAGCACCTTCTGTGTTCCATCGTAAAGGCAGTTCAAGAGCGGCATCTCCCAATGGATCGGTTTTCAATGAGGACCTGAGTGGCAGTGGCAGTGGAAGCGATGGTAACAAAGAAGGCTCACTTGGCGATGAATTCTTGCTCGGCAAGGATTATGTGCCTCCAACAGGATTGAAGAAATGGATGCAGATACGAATCGGTGACTGGCCAATATACTCGATCTTCCTTGGCGTCGGCCAGATCATTGCGGCCAACTCTTATCAAATTACTCTGTTGACCGGTGAAGTTGGTCAGACGGCCTCCAAGCTCTACTCGATTGCCAGCGTTTATCTCATCTCCTCCGGCCTTTGGTGGCTCATGTTCCGACACTTCAAATCATATGTTTCGCTCTCCCTTCCGTTCTTCTTCTACGGCATCGCCTTCATGATGATTGGTCTTGCTCATTATGCAGAGCACCTGACTGGTGGACGAGCTTGGGTTCAGAATATTGGTACAGGAGTCTATGCTGTTGCCTCGTCAAGTGGATCTGTTTTCTTCGCGTTGAATTTCGGTGATGAAGGAGGTGCACCGGTCAAAGACTGGGTCTTCCGTGCTTGCGTCATTCAAGGCACTCAACAAGCCTATGTCGTTGCTCTCTGGTTTTGGGGTTCAGAACTCACAAGGCAGGAGCAAGAAGGTGTCTTGTCCACCAATACTGTTGCCAACACCTGGAGAATCACAGCCATTTGTCTGCCAGTCACCGCTCTGTTATTCATCATCGGTACTCTGATGTGGTTCGGTCTACCCAACTACTATCGCCAAGCTCCCGCGAAAATCCCGTCTTTCTACCGATCCCTTGGGCGCCGTAAGATTGTTCTTTGGTTTGGTGTGTACGTGATCATCCAGAACTTCTTCCTGTCCGCACCCTATGGACGGAACTGGCAATTCTTGTGGTCTTCGAACCACGCTCCGGCTTGGCAAATCGTTCTTCTAGTCATCCTGTTCTTCATTGGCGTTTGGGCTCTCTTCCTGTACGTCTTCTCCATTTTATCCAAGGATCACAGTTGGATTCTCCCCGTTTTCGCCATTGGTCTCGGTGCGCCTAGATGGGCCCAGATCTGGTGGGGTACGTCGAACATTGGTCAATACGTACCGTGGGCCGGCAGTTACGCGGCGGGAGCATTGGTCAGTCGTTCCTTGTGGTTGTGGCTGGGCGTCTTGGATTCCATGCAGGGTGTCGGTTTTGGTATGATCTTGTTGCAGACGTTGACCAGAGTGCACATTTGCTTCACTCTGCTCGCTGCTCAGGTTCTAGGATCTGTTGCCACCATGTGCGCAAGATCCTTCTCTCCTAACAACATCGGACCTGGACCAATTCATCCTGATATCTCGGGCGGGGTCAGCGCGCTCTGGACACCATGGTTCTTCATTGCACTAGCCTTTCAATTATCTATCTGGTAAGTGACCATGACGTTCTTAACTTTACATGTGCTAATTTGTTATCAGCGCGGGATTCTTCACGTTCTTCCGTAAAGAACAACTCAGCAAGCCCTGAGCAGCATGGCCATTGTCAACCCTCTCAAGGTTCGATTATGTACCTATCATTTCACGACACGGCAACTACGCAAAAACATATGCATTTCCTTGGCGTCTCTCTTGCGCTCGCCGTCATGTTCAGGCGAGCTGGCGGTAGCTATGATGACCTATTGTCCTGGTCCTGGTTTTGGCTTTCTGTGGAGGAGGCTCCACCTTATGATACGGCATGGGCCATCGCTTCTGTAGCATCAACAACACAATCATCATCTGAAAACGCAACATTACTTCTCGCACCGTACTCCGCCTCCGAACCCAGCTATGCAGGAGGTTGAAGGGTCAAAGGTGGACAAGAACTTGTCAGCGAACCAACCTAATGTAACTAAAGCGGGCGTTGTTTCTATCTTTTGTCTGCTGTTTCTACTATCTATAGAAAAGTGGCCGAGGTTTCTTTATCAATGGACTGGATTTCGTCAGCGATTCCTGATTTTTTTTACTCCGCGCTTTCCTCTCTTTTACATCTTGACCATGTCTGGTTTGTGGATACAACGACAGTGGTACGGAACCAAGCAAGTATTCAAGCCGGACTCTTATGGGTTGCCGGTGCTGGATGGAGAATTGCTTTAGTGATCCTCTCTACGTTTCTTCATCAATGGTATGCATGGGTTTATGTTTATATGTATGTAGGTCAGTAACTTCTATGAGATATATACATATGCAAGCTACCTTCCTAGGTGCCTAGGTACCTAGGAAGTAATGAAAATATCAACCACCGATTATCCTTGTGGTGTCTTTGCTTTTCTTTTTTGGCAATGATGTGGGAGAGCTGAGAAAAATAATATATTTACTCTTAGCTTCCGCTTAGGTGAGCGATGGAGCTGCTGTCACAGGGCAGATGTGGATCGATTGTTGGATCGGATCTATTCAGTTTGGTTTCTTCTGAGATGCCATCGTTTCTTCTTCTTCTGAAGAGCTTTGTTCAAATGGGTTTGTGGGTTGAGGTTTGATGATTGTCGTAGTAGTAGGATACGCAGGCGCACACGCAGAGGGCGTATCATATGTATGGACTATTCGTGAGCTGCTATATCCTGTTCGTCGCCACGTTTCTTCTATTGTCCTCTCCCTTCGCAGCGACGGTAGGTCATCAATCATCAATCATCGTTCTGTTCAAGGGTCTCGCAGGTGACTTGAGAAGGACACTGCAACAATCAATTTATTTGGCTTCTCGGTTCTCTGCTTTGACGGCACATCACCCAATTACCTGCCTCTGGTGGCCTTAGTCCTCATGAACTGACCAAAAGTCGTCAAGCCACCGAGTGCCTAGTCTACCAACTACAGACCAATGACGCTACGATGGATGCCTCGCCTATCCGAAAAGTACGGGAAACAACCCTGGCTCGTGCTCTCATCTTTTCTTCCTCACTAACTTCGCCGGGGAATTTTGGTACCTGAACTTGCAATGGTACCCGTCGTGCCATTCACCATGTACGTCAGAGGCACACAGCAATGTTACACCACCTCGTCTCGTTTTGCCCACCTTCGTGCAATGCAACCGATCAATCAATGTGTCAGCTACGAATTAGCCCTACGTCGGTAATCCAGCTATTTACCCAGGTACGGTAGGATATGGATGTCCTCTTAGATTTCCGTGATAATGCCTGTTTCATTTCCGTCACCTTTTCTGTTGTTGAATCTAATTATTCCGATTTCCTTATGTTGCGAATTCACGTCAAAATCGAAATCAAGTGATTCAAGTACATCATGTCAGTCTATAGTCAAACTGTGACTGCATTCCCAGAAACACCGAAGACGACAGAGAGCAAACAGAGGAGACCAGGGCCAAGCAGAAATGTTTCATTCATGACCGAACCATCACCACATGTACACGATGGAATGGAGGCTTCTGGGATGTCTGCTTCGCAACCATGGCGCGAAGAGCGCAAGCAGACCTGGCAGAGAGTCAGTCGGCGAGACCAGAACGTGGACCCGTACAAGCCCTTCAGGATACTTGACGTTTCTCGAGTCTAGGCTAACACGATTGTCAGGACGCTCATGCCAAGTGATCTGACCACCCAACCGGTCAAAGCACCTTTCCAAGTCTTCAATGATGCCTTTGCAGAGACGATTGGACAGAATCCGCGTCTCGATCTTATTGCGACGGACGAACGGGCTCCTTTTTTCTACTCGGGTGGTGCCTATCTGCCGAAGCTGTCAACCCTATACATGACCTCGAATCTGTTGCGAGACAATGAACCCGGTGCAGCAAGCTCGGCCAATCTTCGAACCGAGATCACAAAGATCGAATGGTACTCGAAGCGTGATTTCAGAAGAGACAAGATCAGATGTCCCGAACGCTCATACATGGCTGCTGGAGTAGCAGAATATCCGGATGGCCAATCCAACGCGATCGTCATCTGTGCCCAAGGCTCCTTGAAGGAACCGGCCGGTTTGGTCTATGTGGAAACCAAACGCCCTCACAAAACCCGCATGATCCTTAACAACTTCCACGGCAGACCATTCAACTCCCCCTGCGATATCATATCTAATCCTACAGATGGCAGTCTTTACTTCACCGATCCACATTTCGGCTACGAGAGAGGGTTTCGACCCAAGCCTCAACTGCCAAGCGGTCATATTTATCGCTTCCATCCCGAGTCAGGAGATTGCCGTGTGGTAGCAAATGGACATCATCGACCTGCTAGCCTTGCCCTGTCTCCCGACTACAGCACTCTATACGTCTCTGAAGTAGGCGATCGATATGGCGGTACGACAATCTACGCATATACGATTGTAACATCCATCCCACCGTCCTTACAACCACCTGCGTTCCAAAGCATTGTCTCAACCCCCTCACCCGCATTTAAGAGTGGTGCTCTACACAAATCCACTCCTTCCAACTCCAGCACCGACAGTGCCACCGGTAGCAGTAACTACTCCAATGGCATCGGTCAACTACCCCCCGGAACAGCCGTATCTGATTTCTCGCGTCCACCGACCATTAGTCACAAATCTTCATCGATCAACCGTACAGCCCCTCTATCACCGACCATCAAACCTTTCGATACAGTGAAATCTGCCCGACCTTCGACAACTTCATCTGCTGAGAATCCTTCTTCGCCCTCATCACGTTTCCTAAGCTATACGAGGTCGACATCACATCAGCAGCGATCGGACCTCACAACCAAGACCACCATTCCACGCCCTCCCATTCCCACCGCCTTGTCATCATCAACAACACATATGCTCCCCTTTCACGACAAGCAACATTACATCAACGCATCTGCGTCGTTCAACAACCACAGCACCAATCAAACACCACCGTCATCTTACGTATCCAATCAGGGCGTCCACACAGGCGCAACGCTGATATCCAAACGTCTGTTCGCATACACTCCATCTCCATCTCCTTCCTCTCAAATCTCCACAGACCCACGGACAGGCCACGTATTCCTTGGCACCGAAGCTGGCGTTGAAGTCTTCTTCGGCTACGGTCCTGACCTATCTTCAACATACCCCGACGAGTCCCATACCCCATCAGATCCTTCCGGCATCGGCCCAGGTTCTCTCATCGGCAAGATCCTCATCGACAACGCCGAAGGATTACCACATACTCCTCCTCCCTCGTCCTTCTCCCCATCTCCCTCTTCTTCTGTTAACAACACCAACCTTAAACCGTCCAAAAATTCGACTCCATCCTCAGATCCAAAACCCAAACAACAAAAGAGCCACCACTCTTTCACAAAAGGAATCAACAAAATCACATTCTCTCGTCCTACCAATACTGCTACTGGAGACGTCTCTGCCACTGCCACTGCCGGTGGAGGAGGAGGAGGAGGACGAGGAGGACGAGGAACAACAGGCGAATTTTGGTTACTGGGTGGCGAGAGACTTTGGAGGGGGCGGATGGATTGGAGTTGATTTTGATAATGTATGATATGATGAGCCTTGATGCGGGAAGGAGGGAAGGAGGGAAAGAGGGCTGGATTGGCAAGGATGTGTGTATGTATGTACGTTATGTATGAATAGAACAATCTTGCTTGCTTGCTTACTTGCTTAATCACCACCTCTCTCTCTCCCTTTCTACCCTTATCTACCTACCTACCTACCTACCTACCTATTTACTTACTTACCTACCTACCCAAATTCAAACTCCCTTGAATATCCTACCTAGATTCCATATTTTATCTATGTATTTATTTACTTACTCTCTTGGTTTGTGGCTTTTTTTTTTTTTTTCTCTCTCTTGGACTTTTTCGTTTTCCCCTTCTTCGAAACCGAATTTCTTTATTGACTCTCCTCCTCTTCCCTTCCTTCTCTATAGATAGATAGGTTGTAAGAAGGATAATTATTCGTTCAGATAAAACAGGACGGGATATTATGAGATATGAGAAGAGATGAGTAGATAATGGGAGCAGGAGGAGAGGAAGGAAAGGAGGGAGGGAGAAGAAATGGGAATTCTTTTGTTGATTGGATTGGACTGGATTGGACTGGATTTGATTTGATTTGACTTGATTTGACTTGGGGAGACTAACACTGTATACCTAAGGTAGATAATTAGGTCATGGGGTAGACAAGACAAGACAGACAGTCTTCGTTGACTTCTCCCATCTCATCTCCCTATCTTATCCTATCTTCTCCTCTCCTCTCCGACCAGTGCACTCATGGGAAGATGGTTTTGATGATGGATATTTGAGAGGCTAGCTGTCTTATTACGCATACGCAATACGCATACGCATCCGATGTGACACAGCGTAGTACATACAACAGTGATCATCATCAGCCAGCCAGCCAGCCAGTACTGACATGCTCCCATCCAGCGGCATCTTATGAGAAAAAAAAAAAAAAAAAACCAGTCCATCCGGTTCTTTCCATGGTCAAAAAAGTTCCCAAAAAAAAAAAAGATAATGACAAAACTCGATATTGCAAAAACCCGATATTGCACATTCTTCGCTAACACGCAAATTCAACAACATTTACCGCCAATTTGACTTCCCACACTGCCGGACCCTACGTCGACACCACCGCTCGATCCTGCACCTCCCTGCGATGGAGCGTCTTTACTCGTATCGATCAATCTCTTCTTGATATCGCTCGCCAGACTGTAGAATGCCTTCTCGATGTTGATGTTGCTCTTTGCGCTAACTTCGAGGAATGGGATCCCAAGTTCATCGGCAAGTGCTTGGCCTTGTTCGGTTGATACAGCTCGCTTCTCTTCCCAGTCGCATTTGTTACCAACCAGGATCTTGTTGACACCTTCAGAAGCATGTTGTTCGACATTGGAGAACCATGTGCGAATGTCTATAAAGGTGATGGATGGTCAGCTTGAGGGGTCTGATAGCGATAGCACCGTAGAACAGCCAGCGCACGACGGCCCGTATCCAGGATCATGTTCTGCCCATCTACTGCGCAAGACAACAGTCGAGAGATTCACTCACTGTTGAAACTCTTCTCATCTGTGACATCGTATATCAACAATATACCCATAGCACCTCTATAGTAAGCCGTAGTGATGGTTCGGAATCGCTCTTGCCCTGCTGTATCCCATATCTGTAACTTCACGCGCTTGCCATCGAGTTCGATCGTTCGAATCTTGAAGTCGATTCCGATAGTGGTGATGAACGATGGCGTAAACGAGTCTTCGCTAAATCGTAACAGGCAGCATGATTTACCGACACCGGAATCACCGATCAGCAACAGTTTGATCTAGGAAATGGAAAGTTAGCTGAGTTGTTGTAGTATTTAGCCGCCTGAATACCGCAGCCCAGGCAGCATCAATCGAGTTCCTCTGGCCGACGATGCCATTGCGAAGGTGGCGCCTTACCAGGAAGTCATAATTTCTCGAACCAGCCATGGCTGTGTATGATTTGGCCGCGGAAGCGGCTAGAACGAGGTCTGCAACTGGATCGTGATAAAAGAAGGGACGGAAATCGATTTTCCCGAGATTAATAGTATGGAAAGTTGAGTCGAAAGTTCGCAACTTTTTGTTTCTTTTTATCGAATCGAAGAAGGCGAAAAGGGAAGAGCTGAGGAGGGAAAGGAAAGGAAAGATGTTGGACGTCACAGGGTTTCGGGTCGTGGGGATGGGGAACGGAGATAGAGCAGAGTGAGTACGTTAGAGTTGAGCAGTAATTATCAGACGAGGCGAGATGAGATGAGATTGAGATGAGTTGATTTGACTGGATTTGACTTGACTTGATGCCGCGCTGTTTTCGGTGTCTCGGGAACTCTGATCAAATGCCAAGGCACAAGGCCGCTGGATCTTGGACGTTCATAACTTCATCCAACTTATTACTTACTTCATCTACAACTTCATTTACAACCTCATCCATAACTTCATCCATAACTTCATCCATAACTTCATCCATAACTTCATCCATAACTTCATCCATAACTTCATCC
>QWDQ01000060.1:36279-155053 GCA_003868215.1 Pseudophaeomoniella oleicola
CTTCATCCATAACTTCATCCATAACTTCATCCATAACTTCATCCATAACTTCATCCATAACTTCATCCATAACTTCATCTACAACCTCATCCATTGCCAATCCACTACTTACTTCCTATAAAATGATATCTGTACCAGTCTGATAACTTCTGATGAACTTGATAAATTGCATGCAGCTTGACTCGGATGACTGGTCAGGTGATGTTCCTCTCATGATCATGACCGTATCATCCGCTACTAAAGTGTCCAAAATATATAGCATGGCATCCTTCAGCGGCACAGCACACAAGC
Organism: Pseudophaeomoniella oleicola; assembly: GCA_003868215.1. NCBI lineage: Eukaryota > Fungi > Ascomycota > Eurotiomycetes > Phaeomoniellales > Phaeomoniellaceae > Pseudophaeomoniella > Pseudophaeomoniella oleicola. The sequence goes on from QWDQ01000060.1 coordinate 36,571, forward strand.
ACAGGTAGAGTAGTATCATAGACTATGGTCATACGTGTAGAATCTCCCTCATTTTCTTGAATGAATTGGATTATTTTGGTTTCTATCTGGCTATCAGACCCAAGAGTTGTGGTCTCTGATGTGTCACTTAACTCCGTAAGCGGTGACAGTCTCGTGCATGTTCCAAACCGGTCGCTTGATCTGGTCATGGAATGCTGCATGTCTCAGTCTCACATGGTTCTTTCAACTACACGTCCTTCGTAGATTTGAGATCGTCACCCAGTCTTACGATGGATAGAACTCTCTCGCCGCAAATCTCATCTCCGTCGTACCGACATCAAACACAGCCAAAACGTTCTTCAAGAAGACATCGCCCAGGATGAATGGACCATCCTCGAGCGATCCACCGTCCTGTATTCCACTGAGGCACATGTCACTACCGTCACCAGAAGGAGCAACCATGTCGAACGGATTGGTATGGTACGTTGCACCACCGATATGGACGTCGAATGTTGGTGCTGTTGCATTACAGTACACGAGCCAGTTTCCTTCGTCGGAAAAGCCAGGAGGAGAGAAAAGAGCGTTGACGGCAGCAGCGGTGTCGGTGGGAACGTAGTTCAGCGTGGTCCCAGAATCGACGATAAATTCGACGCCAGCATCAACAAGAGTGACGTTGGATACCTTGGACGTTGGCTGGAACGTTGGCTTGACAGTCGTCTTTGAGCGGCCAGCATGTGGATGTCTCGGACCGTCATGATGTCTGGTTTCATTCCTGGAGTGGCTGGAAAAGGACAGCCCGTCGATGGTGATGGTGTAGTAAAAGTAATGTGACCCGTTCAGGAAAGACAGCGTGTTCATGTCGATCGGAGTACTCGCAAAGGGGGCCGTGAAACCACCCGGAAGGTCGGTGGGTAGTCCGCCAATGGCCATCAAGCCACCGTTCCCAGATTGCGATTCGTCTCGGGAAAGAGCCATAGAGAAAAAAGGGGCTGTATCATTACGGTCGAACATAGACGTGAGAACGGGCGGGTATAAGGCTACATTGGATATCGAGTCGGCCGAGGCATTGGTACCGTAGTATGCGGATGTGAGATCTGGGTACGCCAAACCAATGAGGCCAGAAGTAATGCCATCGCCGTCCCAACCGGCCAAGTAAGCAACCGCGATTTGCTGACGTGGGACTGTTATGCCAGCCAGCGTCACAGTCTCGTAAGCCATATAGCCATTCAAATACTCTCCGTCTGCATATGAGATGTTGAAGTTCTCATTGTCGATGTATCTGAGCGTCCCTGAAGGCGAATATGGGGTCCCGAAATCACAAGCAGCTTCTGATAGTGTAGAATTGTCTGTCGGATCGACGCAAGTGAACCCGGTTTCGACGACCCAGGTGTCACTGGACCCAGTGTCGATGATCGCTTCGAAGGTCTGATTGCCCAACGTGATGGCGGAAATGAAGACCTCGCCGAGCTCAGCCTCCAGCAGTGATACTTGGCCGACCTTGGCACGATGGAGATTGAGAGCGGCCGACGACATGGAAGTGCCTTTGGCACGTTTGAGAGACAGCACACTGTCGGTCCTTGCATCTGACTCGACGGTGGTAGCAGCTCTGGTCGAGATCCGTCTATGCGCTAACGAATGCTTGGTAAATGTCAAGTCAGCGTCGGTGGCAGCAGCAGCAACCAATCCGACAAAGGAGATCAACTGGAAGATGGTGGAACGCATGATGACGACGACGACGACGACGATGATAATGATGATTGCTGTTCCAGTTACGACAAGGTCATCACACACGCACAATGAACGAACGGAGACCTATCTCATGAAGCGAAAGAAGGAAGACTCAAGGTCACACACAACACAGGTACCATACAGCAAACAAGAGACAACAAGAATCAGAAACCCAGCAAAAACTGGAGGGAGGGAGGGGGGAAAGCACGAGATGTATAAGAAGCATACAACCGGACATCTAATCTCAAGAGATTATTATTAACTTAGCACCTTGTGTCACCGACTCAATAGTTCCCAAGGTAGGTAAGTTACCTACGTTAGCAAACCCCCCAATTCCCGATCCCGACAATTATTCTCTTTCTTTTCTTCATCCGATTGCCCTGAGACCCCGACGAGCCTGTTAGATTTTTGACCAGGCGAGCGAGCAGCGAGCAGGCGAGCAGGGTACAGGCATTAAACCAATATGCACGTAACCGACTTGTACCTACCGAGGGGTCTGTAGATCATCACGGAACCAGTTACCTACAGAGATAAGCCCACCTCCCCTATTTTTGTTAATTCTTGTTGTTTCCGAGAAGGCAAAGAAAAGAAAAATAACTAATATGAATGGGGAACCAAAATAAACATGGACCTGCAGATTGGCACTGCTTTGCTTGCATCGAGCTTGCATAAGTACGGTAATTATCTTTGAAGTAATCACCTCAGATATTAATTACAGGAGAAAGTAAAGAAAACAAGTGCGAAAAAGGACCTGCAGGAGCTGGATTAATTTCTCCGAGGATATATAAACATCTGAAGTATTAAAGAAGGTACAGGTACAGGGACAGGTACAGGTATCTCAGGTGTCTTTAGGTAGATGTAACTTGCTGACGATAACCTACCTAGGTACCTAGGTAATTATATTATCATCACTCACTTAGGTACCTTACTCTTATTATCGGTAAAGATCCATTCATACTGTAATTACTCTACTCCGTACAAAGCCTTGATTATCATCAGACTCTCACTCACTCAGTTATAATACATGACAAATGCCTGCCTAGTTGTATTCCCGTCTGAAGAGTATCGCAAGCAAGGAGAAAAGCAAATGGCAACAGAATATCTCAATATAAATCAATCATTAATCCTCATTGGCTCCTTGAATAAGCTTGTCGCCTCACATGTGCGTGCGCCGTTTACTACGTAGTAAGCGGTCAACAAAAAAGGTCCATCAGATCCTTTCCATGTTCATGTTCGTGCATGCTTATGCTTATGCTTGTGCCTTGTGCATGTGCTGCTGCCATGTCACAGAATGTCTCAGCGCCAACCTCTTTCCTCTTTCCTCTTTCCTCTTTCCTCTTTGCTCTTCCATCTTCCCTCTTCCCTCACCCCAGAATTCCAAAGCCGCTGCAGACCCACCCGATTGTTCGACCGACCCAGAATATCCACTCGAAACATCCCAGGACTACCCCCAAAACCCGTCCGGTCATGATGACGAGAGCCGTCAGAATAAACACATTGACCGTAGCCTTGAACACTTCTCTTGCCATATTGACCATCGCCTGGGCCCCGGGGCCCCTTGCGCGTTTCCCGTTCCGTGACCGCTGATGATGATAATACCACCACCAGTTCCAGACCAGAGATGCCGTGTACAGAACTTGCTGTACCATCTCCACAAGCTTCAAAACCAACGTCTTCCCAAATGTAAGCAGATGAGGGTTCGCATCGATATAGTCCAAAACCGTGGAGAAGGGTCCGCTGAGTGCTTCTATCGCAGAATCGATGGAGACGTTGGTCATGTCGAAGGTGGAGCGGAGAGAGATATTCGAGATTGCCGACGATCCAGACACAGTCCGCTGACCCTTGGTCGCTGAATTGCTGGGCTGGAGACCCGTGGACGTCTTCCGGGCCTTCGACCACAGCGCTGCAAAGACAGCACTGCCAGCTGGTATGAGTGGGACTGAACCTCGCTGCATTGCATCATCATCCCATGACAATGGCGTTTCCAATTCCGCCACCAAGACTTCTTGTTGCTGTGCTTGCGTTTGTAGAGGCACGCGCCTGTCCGCCTTGTGGGTGGGTGGTACAGCCCCAGGACGTCGGAGTCTGATCGACTTGTGCAGGGCTGCCTTGAGTGCGATCCCTAGTCCGCCGAAGCTACCCTGGTCTTCTCGATTCGCGGTTCTTTCTGCGAGAATGCTCCCTTCTCGGGAGGATGGGCCAGGACTATCATGACCTAAACAGCCACCGTGACATCCCCTCGCACAACAGTCTGGGCAACAGCGATCGTGATGGAGGAAGTCAGGGTCAACGGTCGACAAGTCGGCCTCGACAATGGGACTTGGTGCAAGGCTAGCTGATCCACCACCACTTACTCCTTGCAGCGGAAATCCCATTCCTCTTTCGAGCCTTTCCGCTTCCTTTCCGTGCATGCGGGTAGGGCCGTCTGTAGCCATGTTGACGTGTTCGACGTCTCGACCGTGAGTCTGGTTGAGCAGACATTGACAGATTGCTGGACCACGAGGCTGGATATTCATCTGATGATGCAGGCACTGCGGTTTTCGATTGACTATAGGGGTAGTCTTGCGTTCGGGACTGGCGCTCGTGATTGTGATGTTGGGTCTTGGAGGACATAGGTCGGCTGTAGATTCTTTGTCCATATTGCTCTGGGGTTCGTTGACGTGGTTGCACTGTACACTGTGCGCTTCGTTGCTGGCGGCCTTTTCTCTTGTCTCTTGATGGGACCCCATTTGAGGAACAGCTACGGCTCCTTCTGCTCTGACCGGCGGTCCGGGCCTTGATAACCCTCGAGGTCGCTGACGTGGATTAGACGAGTCCTGATCCATCGCCCTTTCCGTGGCCTGCTTGTCTGGAATCTCTGTCGTAGTGTGTGTGGATGTGGGTTTGGTGGTGTGTGATGTGTTGTACTGGTATTGATCTCCACCGCTGGGCCTGCGGCCATCGATGTTTCTCGTCTCCATGCGCATCCGCATGTCCTTCACCATCCCAGCCTGCGGCGCTGGAAATACACCGCGGTGGCGCGAATCGGTCGCCTGAAGGACTACGAAAGGACTGCGGCTGTTGGGCGGATGTGCTGTATTGTTGCTGCTGAGCCTTGGTCTCATATGGGGACCGTGTGGTACTGCTGTCCACGATCTCGAGTTTGGTATGCCGTTTCCTACTCCGAGCGGACCCTTCCGGAAGGGAAGACTTCGATTTTCGTACGTGTTGCTCATCAGAGGTCTCGGCGGCGGCCCAACTCGGCCTACATCGGAGTGACGAGGGTGGGATGGGATACCGTTCGTTGGCGGACCTGGTCCAGGATTTCTCGGTCTTCCTGCTGCGTTCAGAATGTTGGCTGGCACATCCTCGATCCAATCGCCCTTCTTCAGACCCAAAAAAGGCTTTTGCTGCTGCTTTCTTTGGTCGCCATTCACCAAGTTCTCTCCAGGCCGTGGTGGAAGGGGAGGTATATCAGCACCCACGTCATCCGGGTGCTCATAGACTTTATCATAACTTGGTGCAGAGGAGGATCTCATTGTATGAGAGAATGGCGTAGGCCTTGTGATAACGGTCTCTGTACTCGGCTCGCGTCTTGCTCCTTCAGTAGCTAGAACAGCTGTGGTTTTCACGGGGCTCCCAATGGGCTTTCGAGCTACAACATTGTCGGAAGGAATGGTTTGCACCTTCTGTAGCTGTATTTTTCCTCTAATCGGTGCTCCGTCAGGCGTTAGAGGCATCGCTCCCGGCATTTGGGCAAGACCTGCAGGCGTCTCGGGCTCGGTCCCTCCGTACATCAAGTCCTTTTGGTGCATGACATGCTTAATGGTCCACTGCGGAGGACTTTCACTTGAAGATTTACTGTCCATTGAGTGGCCCCCGTGGCCTCGGACCGGAACAAATTTTGGGGGAGATACTTTGGGTTGAGGATGTTGACTGCGTCTGTCAAGTGAATCTATCAATTCTGGAGGAGGTGTAGGAAGTGGTGTTGGCTCGTCAAGGCCAAGGCTTATCCATGAGTCTCCCTTCATTCGCCATTTCGAAGGGGGTGCTAGGCCTCGTTGTTGTAATATCTCTGCCTCGTTTGACAGACCAGTGCTCCATCCAGGTGTTATCACGCCAGTACGAGGATTCGCTCCGCGAGCCATGAGGTAGTCATCTTCGCTGATAGTACGCATCCTGAGGCCTGAATGAGTACAGGATTCCGCGTAGCCGTCAATTTCGTGGCGAGCTATTAGGATAGGTAACTCCGCGGGTGACGTCTTCTCTGGGTGCCTCAGTAGAACGTCTTCGAGCGCTTTGTATCTGAGGACCCTATGCAGCTCTGTTGCTCTGGTTTCTTGGAGAGGCTTCGACTTATGAGTTTTCGGAATCCCAACCTCAACGTAGGGACATATATCGTCGTCTGCTAACTGATCCAGGGCCGCAGTGACAACCAATTTCTTTGCATATTGTTGCGATGACTGTTCGTCTGGATGCCAAAACCCGCTTGGTTCTCGCAATGAGCGACCGACGGAAGAAGGATTCGTTGGCTCGTAACAGTCCAAATAAGATCTGGAAGACGAACAGTCTTGACAACGACGACATTGTTTAGCTGATGTGGCATGCGGAGGCATTTGAATTGATTGTTTCACTCGTTCCATTGACTGATAGTTGCTAGGATATAAATGTAAAGAATGCGGGGACATGGTAAGTGCTCGCATGAGGAATGTGAATACAGGTAACCCCCGCTGAATGCCAAACGAAAACGTTGGCCTTTTGAGATCTAACATGGTATGCATAGAGGCAAGAGCGACCAGGCAGACAAACATTAGACACCCAGTCGCTCAAGTTGACGTTGATTTCATTAAATCGTTGCTGAATCAGGGATATCTTATAAGTGCCAACCAAGGCAGACCAAGAACTTGGGGAATCATATTGAGCCGAAAAAGAACACAAGAACAACGCTGCTAGAAGCGACCACTATCTCGCCTGGCTGCATCGAGATGTCCCCAACGTTGCGCCGCCGCTAAAGTGCTAATATTGCTCGGAGTGGTCCCTGCGGGTACACTACCCCGTTTGAGAGGACTGGACGGTCTCTTCTCCGGGCTACGCTCCCTCGCATAGCCATTCGAATACGATCCTCTTCCGTCAAAATTGGTAGATGCGCTCTTGCGAAGAGGCGATTGTGCATGACTATATATGCCAAGACTTCCCCCATCCCCTCTTATAGGACCAACACTTTGGCGAAACTGCGGCTGACGCATAGCGGTCGAAGGCCGTATGGGAGAAGTCAGGTCTCGGACTGCACTAGGCGTAGCTAGAGCATGGCTGGATGGTACAATATTTGGTACAGATGACATCCGCCGCGAAGGAGTTTGCTGTGGTTCCGTAGCCTCCGGATCAGTAGCTTTGTTGTAATTTGGATTTGGATTGGGGTGAAACCCTCTGTTGATAACGAACATCGGCCGGTAGGTTTTCACAACGTTGTACTTTTCATCTCTAGTCGAGTTGTAGGAAGCCTGTTCTGTAAACTGCGTGCCCACATCGCGGTACAAAGGCTGAGTTCGAGGATGTACATACTTCGTGTCGTACTCGTGAAGGACCTCCTTGTGAATGAAAGATGCGTCTTTTGTCTGTCGGGAGAAGCTTGACTGCAGTATGGAAAGTTGAAATGAAAGCAGAAGTGCAACTAGCATTGCGGTAATAACCGTCGTGCTCGGCCGTGGATCTGTCGTGGCCGTAGGAAGAAAAAGCCAATAGATTAAAACATGTCCCGGACTGAAGAGGCAAAACAACTGCAAACAAACTGGCAGCGGATCCCAAACTGCTATTTCCCAAACATCCTTGCTGGAATCTGGATGAACCCGAGATTGAATATTGTCTGCCCCTAGTACACTCGACAAGAACCTCAATGGTGAAGAGGAGATAGGCGAAGAATCGATGCGGACTCGGTTGGCAGAAGGAGTGCTTGGGACGGCATCAACAGAAACTTCAAACAGTCTGTAATGTCGTCTGCGCCAAAAGGTGTATGCTGCATTCAGTATCGAAAACAGAGTGAGCAATAAAACAACAAATGAAGCCTACGACAGCGTAGAGTCAGTGAATGGGCACCTCTAAGCGTTGGATTGCCCTACCAGCCATGTCAAAAGCCCTGTTCCGCTCGTGTCATCCCCGAACACATCATCGTAAGCCTTAGACTTGCCGCGCGAATTCGCCCTTGCGACTAGGAAAATGAGGTTGAGAATAATGCCTGTCGGTAAAGCCCATTGCTTTTCGAATTGTTCTAGCCAAGTTGTGTCCAGTTCCTCCGAAATCCAGAGAAGAAAGTCATACGGATCAAGCTTCGACTTGATGCGCTCCAAGAGCGGTTGGCGACGCACGAGTCGGGGCATTGTGGTGGCTTTAGAATGTTGTCGGGGTTGTAGAAGCAGAGAATGCGTACAGCATCCTGTAACGCATCCAATATAAGACAACAATTCCAAGTTCCCTTTGTCGTGCCCCTGACCAACTTCAAATGGCCGGTCTCGTAGTATTTATTGTCTATTGTCGAAGTAAACAAAGAGTGCACTTGAACTGACTACAATGTTACCTCTTTAGATGTGGGGAAGATGGAGACGATTACAATACTGTACTACGTATTATTTGAGCTTTCGAACGTTCATCTTGCAAGGGTCCTGGTGATTCGAGATCTTGGTGCGCATGATCCAATCACGATAGCTGACCACCAACCTCACTGGAAAAGGCAATGATATAATCACTACAACAGTCTTCTCTAAGCGCTGTTATATAGGCACTCACACTTTTTTGTCTTGTGAGCCCTCAAGATGGCGGCACCAGCATCAGCTTACAAGGTACGTCATTCCAATCGCACGATTGATTCATGAGTGCAAGCGACTAATAAGCTTAGGACCGCCAATTCCTGGCCGTGATAGGAGATGAAGAGTATGTGCATTGAAATCCCTGTTGAGGAGCTCATCCTTGCTTGCTTCAAGTGGCGGTCGTCGGTTTCGCTAGACTGCGATTAGAATCCATCCTTCTCACCTTGGTCCCTCAATCCAAGTGAAACCCCTCTCTTGCATTACATACTGACAACTCATACCCCCAGTTCCGTAACAGGCCTTCTCCTCGCCGGCCTCGGTCATGTCACCCCACCACCAGACTCAACACGCAACTTCCTCGTCGTCTCGTCGGCTACCCCCACCTCCGAAATCGAGCGAGCCTTCACGTCCTTCACCAAGGACAGAAAGGACATTGGGATCGTCTTAATCAACCAGCATATCGCGGAGAAGATAAGGAACAGCGTGGACACGTTTACAGAGGCTTTTCCGGCCGTGCTAGAGATTCCGAGTAAAGATCATCCATATGATCCAGAGAAGGATAGTGTGTTGAGGAGGGTTAGGAGGTTGTTTGGGGAGTGATAGTCGAGAGCACACGTGGGGAAACAGCTGCATGTGTTGATGCTCATCCATCTGAATTCGAAAAATGAGGCATTACTGAGCTCGTGGATTCGCACTGGTGTTTCAAAAAATCGGACAGCGTTAGGAGTGTACTCTTTACATGTATAGACGATGTGATGAATGAACCCATGTTCATTAGTCTTTCGATTAAGGCAGCTAAAGCCACAACAAAAAACATGCACAGGCTGCTTGCTTGGATAACAGTCATAAACAAGGGTAAATGAAGAACTTCCAAAAAGTGCGACTTTCAGAATGATATCAAACCACGGAAGACAAGCTGACAACACATCGCTGACCGATCCAGTGCCCGGATATCCATGCCCAAGACTGTTCTGATAAGCTTCACGACTGCTGCAGCAGAACTATGTTCATAGCTCTTTGCCCTTCCCTTTCCTCCTCGACCGAAACCTCTCTTTCTTCTCGGGTTTTGGTCGCTTCTCTCGTTTCGATCTCTGCCTCGAAGGTTTCCGTTCCCGAGACGCCCTCGGTTTTCGCACCTTTGCTTCTCGCTCTAGTTTCTGATGTTTGGTACCAGTGAACAAAGTTCCATCAAAAAAACACCACCGCGTTCAGACATGTCACCTTCTCTCCAGCCTCGGTATACACGTCCGCCATGACAGTATACTTTCCCTTGGGCACCTCTTTCGGGATCGCAACATCCTTGATCAACGTCATGGGACCCTTTTTCAATGGACAGCTGAGATCGACGTTGCCAATCTGATCGCAGAGGTCGGCTTCTTGCTTGATCAGGGTGATAAGGCCGTATTTGACTTGGAGGAGGACTTTGGTGCCTTCCTCGACATCCTTTGCGAAGGTTCCGGAAGCAGAGATGGTGAGGTTTTGACCGCTGGTCACGAGTTAGCAGGATCGCAAGGCAGCAAAGTGAACAAATCTACTTACGCAGCCGGTGGATTTGGCGTAAGATCGGCGTAGTCGATATCAAGAAGATAGTCCTTCGGGTCGGCGCAGAACTGTAGCAAAAGCATTAGCGAATACATTGCGCAAACCCGAATTAATCCGACATACAGTCAATGGATTCTCTCCGGGGACTTTCAAAGCCGTATTGCCGTCATTGAGAGTAGCCTGGTCGTTTCCGAAGAATGATAGCGAAGTGGCGAGAGAGAAGTAGGCGAATGGGATAATGACCGAAACGAACTTCATTGTAGCGGACGGTGTGCGCTGAAGAAGCTGCGATAGAAGGTAGAGGTGGTACAGAAGATTCGAGCTATTCACTGTTGGACTGGATCAGACTTGGTCGGTGAGGATTGATGAATGATGATTGAAGACGGAATGGGATTGCGGTTGTGGAGTAGTCATGATAATGCTGGTCACTGGTCAGGTGGCTGGCCTCTAGGTGGATGACGATTTTATTGGGGCTCGGGGGCAACCTCCGTCACTATCTATCATGCTACTGTAGAATATTAACGCCTAGACCTACCTACTACCTAGTACTACGTAGTACAACGAATAGTCTACGATCTACATCTACGATATCATCCCTGAACATCTCTCGTGATCAAGATCAACCAACGAGCACAGTACGTTACGTAGTAATTATTTCCTACTCAGTTTTTTTGCATAAGACTTGCGGAATCTATCTCCTCTCTGAAGGACTGTCACTATCACTTACCACAAGAAATGATAGTGATCCTCTTAGGAAGATTCTATAGGTATTAGAACCTTGGGCTCTAGGATTGTAGAAGTGATATTGAGCTAAATTAGTTTAATTTTACTATATTCCATCAAACAGCCATCATTCGTATAGCTGTATATTCAACTGTTGAAATGTTGAATCTTCATGAACTGGGTATCTCGCTTTTGTTGGTTGGTCATCCCGTCGTCTCAATCATGTTGAATTTTCCTGATCATCCTGTTCATGCCATGCCGGATGGAATCGATTTCTTTTTTTCTGGGGGGGCCTTGCAGAACGCCATATTTCCCATGTCCGGCGATGATAAATCGCCTTAATAGCCGAAGTGGCCATCCTGGAAATGTACGTTGTCCAGCGACCTTGTTGAAGCAGGCCGCTGCCACAAGCTGTGTACCTCTAGAAACCCTCTTCTGGTCTTCTGGGTGACTCTCCGGAGTCTGAAAGTAACGCCTTGTCGATTCATAACACCGAAGAGATGTGTTGGAATAGTAGAACAGTCCCCCGAACGCTCAAAACAATGATTCAAAAAAATTAAGCTCAACCGATATGGCGAGCGACTGCGTGTTGAACTTTGGCAGTATAGAAGAATAATGGTGAAACAGCTGTGTCCTGATGAAGACCACTGGCGGTAAGTACCGGCTTCCCTTAAGTTTTGGTCATTTCTGACGTTTGTTTCGTCCCCATATCCTGTCCAAGATTTGATATTCCATTGCAATTAACGGTCTCATCGTTGGTGTGTCCTTTACCGTTGACGCCATTAGTGAAATCATGTTTCATATGGTCAGCCCTCACCGAGTCTTCGATGTCTTCGTCCAGCTCCGCGGCATGAAGATCTTTGAGTATTTCAAAGACAGCTTTGCCATCGTGGAAGTCGTTGTCGACAACATTGACGAGCCACCAGCTGTCGACGACTTGCTCGATCAGCTTCCTACTGGCACTTCCTACATCATAGCACTTCGACCAGTCTTCACCCAACCGGTATGCTTCATCTTTCCAGGCTAAGAAACTCACAGTCTCGACAATGGTTGGCTGCACGATCTCTCGGTTGGGGAAGATACCCCAAGTTACAGCATTTGGACCCTCATCTCGAGTATTGGTTTCAAGCGTGCCGTTCTTTTTGACAGCGTAGAAAGTGAGATCGGGCTGGGCACGGATCCGCTCCAGAACAGGCCCAATGAGTGTCGGCGAGATCAACATCTCGAGGTATGGCTTCTGATACACGTAGCCATTGGAGGGGCCCCAACCAAAGACTGGATGCGATGACTTGACGCCATTGAGGGCGGGCTGTGAGTTGATAGTGAACAGACCACGAGCATTAAGGGACAAAAGGTCATCCTTGATCACGTCTGCTTCGGCAGAAATAGGAGCCTCTGACCATGGCAGACGTTCCAATCTCCCACTGATGAAGCCAACAAAAATGTCTGAAAGATCCCTCACACTCTTTGGTTCACCCCAGAGCTTGATGTTCTGCTCATTGGAGCCTTTCAGGCCAATACCGTAAGCATCGAGCTCACCGAATGCAGGAGACCGGGAGTCACCCCAACGACCGTTAGGGAACTCGTCCCAATCTTGTGTGCGTTGAATGTATGAATTGTTTCGATTTCTCCAGAAGATGGGGCGGACATCCTCGTCACGCCTCCGCAATCCAAGGGATTGCCGCCAAGGTAGAGGCTTAGGAATTGGTGAGCCAACGGAAGGCGTGAGATTGAGCTCTTCAAGTACCTTGCGAGTGGCTTGTTCAAGATTCATGGTGTAGAAATGTAGATGGTTGATGCCTGCTGCCAAAAGTCTTCGGCATAATTCAGCCAACAAGCCTTTGCCTATTTCTCTAACGGCAGCATCGTCGTTCTTGACCGGTTCAAGAGCGGCAGTCCAGTCCTTGGGCACACGGCACTTTGTCCAACTTGCCCGTCGCACAAAGGACGCATGGGTCTGAATCGGCATGATACCAGGGATGATGGGAACCGTGATGCCAGCACCGCGTACCTTTTTGACCCATTCCAGAAAGCGGTCCACGTCGTAGAACATCTGGGTGATAATGAAGCTACCGCCAGCATCGATCTTTTCTTTGAGATGCTGCATGAGGAGCTCTGTGTCTTCCTGATCGTCACACCCTTCTGGGTATCCTGCAACGCCAATATCGAAATGATCTCCATATTTGTCCCGGATATGCTTCACCAAGTCCTTTGCATAGCGGAAACCACCATCGGTCGCATGCCATTTCTCTGACTCTCGAGGCGGATCTCCGCGGAGGGCTAGAATGTTAGTACATCCTGCTTTGTATGCCCGTTCGAGAGCTGCATCGACTTTCTCTGTCTCCATATCCGTACACGTCAGATGCATACACGTCTCTAAGCCGTACTGTGACTGCGCAACGCTGACCATCTCACACGTCAACTGTGAATGCCGACCGCCGGCACCCCAAGTGACGTCGATGAACGCTGGTCCAAGGTTATGCATGCGATCCATACGATCGTACAGATTCTGAACTCCCTGTGCTGTCTTTGGTGGAAAGAACTCGAACGAGAAGGATGGTCTGCCCTTGGCTTCAGCCTGGGCAAGTTTTTCTGTGATATGCATTGTGATCGACTTGGAATCTGGAGAACAATCAGCCATGGATCTTCCAAACTCGAGTTTACACACCTCAACTACTCTTGCTAGACCTCTCAAAAGAATGATAAGGAGTGTCCTCCTATACAACACTGTTGTACAACTTCCGAAACTCTGGCGGTGGTTACACAGTCACACTGATACCCAAACAATGATCCCCCAATCTCCTATCATCCGAAATAGCGAACGCGAGCCCACCTGTCAACCAATTGGCGAGACATAGGAACTCGTGAAATCAGAAGAGAGCGAGAGACATATTCAACGGACAAGATACAAAGCGGTAAATGAGTGCAAGACAGTGAGATCTGACTCGGCTCTGTGGGGATGGGGATTTTAATAAAAGGTAACGTTGGGGTGTGTTTTCAAAACTTATTATTCTTACTATCCCAATTCCTCTGCCTTCTCTTCTCTTTTTTAATAGTAAGTCGAAGAGGGAAAAAGAGGATGGCACTTGTCTGATTTGACTGCCCTCTATCACCTCTACCTTTTCTTTTTTGTTAGATAACAGAATGCAGACGCCAGAGGAAAAGCAGCTTTGATCTAGCTCCGGCTTCAATTGTTGTCAGTTGTTCACTACCATAGCAAAAGCGGTCAGAGATGGAGGGGGAGGGGTTCGATCATTGGGGTTTCAGAGGGAGCATAAGCCGCTTAAGTCTAGCTACGTCGATGAATCAATTAGCGGCATCTAGCGATCTTGCCCTAGGGCATATTGAATTGAAGCACGCCTAAACTACCAAGTTAGGTATTACTTAACGAATGAGTTCAGTTAACTCCGATTAGCGATGGCCTCCCCTAAATCTGCTTGCCAGGGGGAGAACGGAGTCCGCCGATCAAGTCTTAGCGACTAACAACTTAAGGAACCACCGGGAATTACTGGATTTAGAGATGATAAAGACATGTGGGGATTCTTGTCAAAATTTCTGGATGTCACTGTACTTCCCCACCATTCACCATCCCACTGCGTACAGTATCGGCGTTGTCTTCACGGCATCTTGGCGACTATTGCGAATAACTGAAAGTCTCACAAGTGACTTCTCGAAATTGCATTGTTCCTGGGGAAAAGAAGAGTAAAAAAGAACCATATTATCTACACCTGCACTGGGGCCGACTCACGAGTACTCGACCTTTCCAATCTGCGTCTCTACTCTTCCTCACCCCCCGGCCTACAGCGTACCTACACCCAGCATGGCTTCCTCAACTGATAACCGCGCTACTCTGGTGCCTATCCTGATTGCCTCCAAGGTCTTGACTTTTGGCGAATACACCCTCAAGTCCGGTCGCTTATCACCTTACTTCTTAAACTCCTCCCTGCTCCACAATGCTCCCGCCGTGCGGGCTGCCGCCGCCGCATACGCCGATATCATCTCCAAACCCCCTTTCACCTCTGCAGCCGGCGAGCCAATATACGATGTGCTCTTCGGACCGGCCTACAAGGGAATCCCGCTCTGCGCCAGCGTCATGACGGAACTCGCCCATACGGACAAGGATCACAAGATGGACAACGTGAGCTTCAGTTTCAATCGCAAGGAGGCCAAGGATCACGGGGAAGGCGGTACGATAGTGGGATGTCCGCTGAAGGGCAAGAGGTGTGTGATTATCGATGACGTTATCACCAGCGGGAAAGCCATGAGGGAGGCCGTCGATATCATCAAAGCACAGGGTGGGAGCGTGGTCGGTGTCGTGCTGCTGCTCGATCGACAAGAGCGATTAAGTGACGAGGAGGAGCGGAGCACAGTCCAAGTTGCCAGTGAGACCTTGGGCGTTCCGATCACGTCAGTCCTGGATCTGCAAGATTTGATAGAAGTCGTGGAGTCAGGAAGCGTGAAGGGGATTGGACCGGACGACGTCAGGAAGCTCAAGGAGTACAGGGCGAAGTATGCGGGAAAGGATTGAAACTGATTGCAATACGACTGGTTCATCAACATGGTAAAGAATGGTGTGCCAGGTGGAAAAGCCGTCGCTTGAGACCCTCTGGGTTTCGAAACAGATTTCGTAAAAATCAGTCTAATTCATGGTATTCTAGAAGCTGTATGCATCTCCTGGTATAATACCCATTTCATCGACTACGTGTACCTCTAAAATATTTTGCGGCTGTTTTGAACAGTACTTGATGACACCTGCTGGGGGAAAAGACAATAAGTACACCACTTCCCAGATGCTCCTAACGCCATACACTGAATCCAGCCAATCAACTAACAGATGAATGCGAACGCGAACGTTGTCTCCATGCCAGTCGTATGAGAGCCAGCACCACTGCAGACTCTTAACGTCGGCTCGTCTTGCCGATGCTTCTTTTTCCTGCGACAAGATGCTTCGGCATAACTGCTGCCACATGTCTGTCTGCCTCTCCTTGGCGCGCCATACGATTCATCTTGACCTGGCCTAATTTGGCGAGTCTCTCCGCCTTGCTGCGCTTCAATGGGTCCGCTAAGCCAGTGACTTGGCGGTTCGTTGATGGCGCACGTGACTGACTGCGCTGGGCAAGCTTTTGACGAGGGGTGGGATCGATGTCCATAGAATCCGTAGGGTCAATATCCGAGCGAGCTGTCGTACGGCCACGTGACTGTGCGCGAACACGAGACGAGGTTGCCGTAGGGTTGTGGCCGAGCGAATCGAGGTGGGCCGACAGCTGTGAAAGTTTCTTTGACTGTGATTTTCGAGGGATGAGAGCCTTGTTCTTAAGTGACTTCTTGAGTTTCGCACCGTTGCGGATCAAAGCCTGCTTCTCTCGGATAAGGTCTGCTTTCGTGCGGATGTCCGCATCGTCCTCATCCTCGAGACTCTCATCCGAATCATAGAAGCCCTCGGCTTCAAGCTTCTCCTCCTCTTCTTCGAGTTCGGCGAGCTTGGACTCGATATCAGGATCAATGAAATCGTATACGTTTCTGCCGTTGAAGATCTCGGGAACTTTATCTTGCTTCCACTCCGGATCAGCCAGATCATACTCTGCCTTGAGGTCGACATTAAACACTCCAGCACCACCAAGTTCCTCTTCAACATCACGAGCAAGTTTGCGACGTTCAGGATCGTTCTTGTCGTACTTCTTGAGATTTTTGATCTCTTCTGGAATGTAGGTCTCGCGTACAGTGCCACCGAGAGGTTGTGCAACATGAATGCGACTAAGCAACTCTCCGAGCCTTCCGTTGGGGGTGCCGGCGGCATTGTTAGTTCCTGCTTTCAATTTTTGAGCTACCCTCTCTTCGATTAGACGATCACAAGCCGCATTTTTCACCGCTGAAACGCCCTCTGTAGTGATGCACGAAAGTTGGAGGACTTCAACGTTGATCTCATTAGTGAGCGCATCGAGTTCCTGCTTGAGATCCGGATGTAGATCTTCAGGTCTCATAACATCGATCTTGTTGATGACGATGAAAACAAGCTTATTCGCGAAAAGTGGTCGAATGCTCCTGAAAAGTTGGATCTGCGCCTGCACCGAGTATCCACATTGTTCTGAGAGATCCATGAAGTATAGGATTGCGGAACGAAGATGGGCAATCGCTGTTATAGATTGCATCTCAATGGTGTTCATTTCTTCCAGGGGATGATCAAGAATACCCGGTGTGTCGATTGCTTGGAAACGTAGATACTTGTAGTCGAAGTGACCAACGAACAAACTTTTCGTGGTGAAGGCGTATGGCTGGATATCCACATCGGCTCGTGTGATGGTCTGGAGAAAACTGGACTTGCCGACATTTGGGTACCCGCAAATAAGTAATGTCCGAGTATTGGGGTCTATGGACGGCAAACGACCAAGATGTTGACGAACTTGTTCGAGGTAGACGAGGGGATCTTTGAGGCGCTTGCATATTGTGGCCATGCGACCAAGTGCGGCCCTCTTGAGCTGTTTACACTGAAAGAGACTCTGCGCATATTTCAAGAGACGGACATAGTCCCGGGCGACAGTCTCTACCAGCCTCTTAGCAGTCGAAACCTGTCCCAGAGCAATTTTGAAGTGGTCGGCATCGTAGAGTGTGTTGAGTAAATCCTTGTGGAATGGATGGATATCTTGAAGCCTCGGAAATCCATCCAAGATCGATTGGAATTTCTCAGCGAATGTCTCTGCAGTGAACTTGACTTTTCTCGTATAGAATCCCCTGATTCTGCTAATTTTGAACCCAGAACGGATCTGGGTAGGAAGACGTCGTTGTGTGCGACTGAGAACAATGTCGATGAACTCCTGGCTGGTAGGTACCGGCTGGATCTGAAAGAAGTGTCAGCATACCTATCCAAAACCTCTTCTTTCGTACTTCAGAATCTTACCTCTTTCCAGGACGTCTTCATCTTGCGTATCTTGCTTCTGTCTCTTGCCCGTCGAGTGGCTCAGGTCAAACAAGATAGTGGGACGAACTTTTTTGAAGATTTCGAAAAACAGAGGTCTTATCGTGGAAGGTTTGCCGGATAACGGGATGATAATAAAAATTTGGGCGGTGAGCGCTGAGACCCGCTGTCCAGACCACTTTAGATAATTGCCAGCAATTCAGTGGATCATGAGAAGTACAGTAATTAGCATCTATCTAATGTACGCAAGGACATACTTCGAATCTGTGATATATTGATTTGCTCGTGTATGAGAGCTGAAGTTGTGAAACGAAACGTCTCTTCCTAGAGTGAGCATCGACGCGTTCGATTGACATGCTAGCATCTATCTTAAGTTGAAGCGAAGCGCTTCAAATACTATGCCGAAGCACAGGAACATCCTACTGCAAGTTCCAGGTAGCAAAACCTGCTTGGTATGGATACTCCTTCATCTGGCATCATATTCAGAGAAGTAAACCGATTGCCAACTCCACGTTTCCGCCAACTTGAGCAAGCGCTTGAACAGCTTCTTCTTTGCTGAAACCTAGTTCGGTGACCTTGGCAACGGCTTCCGCTGTTACCCCTGGTGGCATCGTCTGCTGCGGCGGACTGGACTGCTGAGCCAAGCTGGACGGCCCAGCCGTAGATCGGTTAGGTAAAGATGAAGGTGCAGGAGATGCTGACTTGGATGGCGGCTCTACTACTCCAGACTGCGTACCAACTTTAGTGCCTCCAGGCCCCGCAATCTTTGGTTCATCTGCCATTGCCTCCTCGAAGGTCTTCGGAATTTCCGACTCTGGCAAGAAAGGAATGCTTTCACTGTGCACCTTGAGGCAATTCTCCTTGAGACTGATGTCCATTTGATGTCGTTTGAGCATGTCCAGACCCAGTAGGAGATCTACGTCTTTGCCTTCCATGACCGTGAAAGATGATGGCAAAGAGTAACTACCAATTTGGATCTCAGCGCTGTGCACACGACCCAGAATTTCAGCAGTGCCCACACCCCTTGCGACGCCCCCATATCGACGATCAATTAGACGCATGATGTTGGTCCTTTCAGCGCAGGCTGGCGACATAATGGTAGTCTGAGCGCCAGAATCCACAAATGCTTTTACTGGGATCCCGTTGACTATGACCGGGACGTACAGCATTGTGACACGACCGAATACTAGAGGCATCATCAGCGATGAAAGCAGACCTGGACTTCAACAACTTACTTTCAGGATTGTTTTCCAAAGCCTCCTGAATGTTCTCCTGCACGCGCTCCATACGAATCATCTCTTCGATCTCTTTCTGAGCCTCAATGTTGAAGGGATCAGAGTTCAGCGCCGCCAGATGGGCCTCCTTTTCGGCTTGGCCTTGGACTAGACGCCGCTGGTGTTCATTGAACAGGTCATGGAACCGATCTTTGTTGTCTGCAGCATCAGCAAGCTCGGGGGCAGTGCTTCTGATCTGAGCTCGTATTCTGGGGTCCCCGACGATTTGTAACCGCAAACTCTCCGGATCTGGCCCTCGTCTTGTCCGCTGAGCGCTTCTTTCTGGGCCCGCAGGCGGAGCGGTTCGCTGCCTAGGATCTCGCACAGCCAACCCCAACATGTCACCTTCTTTCACTTGTAGGCGCTCAAGGGTCTGCTGCGAATCTGTGAGCGGTCGACCATTGGCAAAGAAATGTTGGGCAGCTGAGGGTATCCTAGTATCTCCTTCGATGAGCGCTTTGACATCATTGAGAGTCATGTCAGGGAAGACATCAAGTGGAATGAGATCATTGTCAAGGGTAATGTCGGAATCTACCACAGATACTGTGATGCGCCTGAGAGTATGAGCGTCCGTTCGTTAATCTATGATTTGTTATCACTTACATGACGTCTAGTGAACGCTGAGATATTAATCGGCTGCAAAACTATCTGAGGGAAAGTTTGAGTCCAAGATGTAGGAGGGGGTTGAATGTAATCAGCGGGGAAGGAAGGGTAGTAGTACACAAGCGACAGATCCAGGATTAAGTAGATTGTGAAGAATTAGTGAGATAATAATGTAGGCGATGAACCAGGCGCAGACGTCTTATATATAAGGATGCCAGGGAGAAAAAGTAAAACAAATCTATCGTGGGCTCCTAGAGCAAAGTTCATCAGACGTGGCGCATGCACTGAGTATATGTATCTGACGATGTATTGTCTCGTCTCGTCTCGTCTTTTTGTGGTTGGAGAAAGTGGCTCGAGACTGGTGACGCAGCGGCGATTGTTTGCCTAAATGCGGAGTGGGATTTGGTGCACTCAATGCTTGGTCCACTGAAGGCAAGTTAGCCACTCACACTTCTTCCCACCAATTATGAAGGCTATCAGAATCTCTACTACGTAGTAATACTGAAGTCCTGTATGCAATTCTCACATGCAAATGCCTACCTGAGCCTAGCTAATGCCGTCCGTGTACTACGTAGTATGCATGCTGACCGTAGATGTCAGGCAGCCTGCAACCACTCGCGCCTTTGGTGGAAAAGAACGCAGAACAGAAAGGTATCACTAAGCCATAGAAGATACTGGAAAGCTCTCACCGCCCTTGCCTCTTTGGCCTCTCCAAGAAGAGAAGGCAAGCCATATGCGTCTGTTCTACAGTGACGACCTGAGTTCTGTTGCGGGACTTTGCATGCTGTAATTGTCAGAGAATAGGACATCTACGTTGCTGACGTGTCGTAGTGGACAGGCTGCACACTGCTATCTAGTTCTGCATCGCTGTGACGGATAATTGCAGAACGTTGCGTCGATATGTGCTTTGTGAACCATCAATGCAATATCACCAGGATGAATTCCGTTCACTGATTACCCATCAACATGTCAGATTCCTTGTAAAAAGAGGTATGCGCACAAGGTACTTGTAGAAGTCTCAGATATGTTACGGGAAGCAGGGGCTGCCGCCACAGTCGTTGATCCCGGTAGATGACAAGATGATCGGCAGGGACGCACAACTGTGGCTTGATCTACCATGTACTATCTTCCCTATAGGACAACAGAAGCATGGGGTTAAAGGCAGGGGATGTTGAGACGAGAGGACAGTACACAAATATATTAGTCTGACAAGAATTCATATGATCAATGAAGAGGAATGATGTGTGCCATGCTTATGAGGTCAACGAGAGGAGGAACCAACGACTGAGACTTGTTTCACGTTATTCATTCATCGGCGTTCGTACAAGGCAATTGATGGGTACAACAGACAAGCCCAGAAGGGCTGCCTTTACTGCAAGAGATCTTGCATATGTGATGCTAAAATGGGAGGCGAAAAAGTGCCGCCAAAGCAGATTGGATGATGGCCATGGCGCCATTCACACCGCATAAGGCTGAAGGACAGAAGCGAAGTCAGGTGGTCTCCGTGATCAAGAATATCCTCAGCCCTATACCAGAGACATTACCGATGCAAGCAATACGATGTAGGAGTGGTCAGAGAAGGAAGTCAGTTGCTGAACACTGAATCCAATGTTCAGCAAGGGAAGCAACGTTAGGTGTCCCTAAATGGCCGGATGTCACCCTTCGGGTACCTCCCTCCCTCGCCCGCACAGAAGGTTTGCTCAACTTCCGCAATCATTGTCGATCTCCCCCAAAACAGAACAATCCACGATCTTGTCCACTCAAACATCTTTATACACTGTGACGCTCATATCAACACGGACTTGGGTACTTTGTCTTCTATCAATTGGAATTTTCACAAGATCACTTTGTCGCCAGTTAGCCGGTCCTCGAGTCCAAAAGCTTCTTGCTCTCCGCGACATCATGTTGCGAGATACACCAGAGCAGCAGATGTCGAAGGAGAATGCACAGCCCGAAGACATGTCAGCTGAGGAGAAGAGTAAGCTTCCTCAGAGCAGACCCGATGATGAGTTTCAGACCATTGAGCATGGGGAGGCGAATGATGACAGCGAATTTGAGACCGAAGACGACGAAGAGGACGGTGAATATACAGCAGACGGGACCAACCCACGCAACATGTTCGAAAACCTCCTCCGCAGTCATGGCCTCCTAGGACCTCGGGGTAAGGGACAGCAGGAAGGTTCCCCTCGTGATGCATTGCACCCACTTGTACAAGTTCTGTCTTCATCCAACGTCGAGGACTGCGTACAGCTGGAAAATGCCTCTTTTCCAGAAGAAGAACGAGGGTCACGTGAGAAGGTCGGTCCTCCAAACCCCATTCCTACCCTGTCTCTCGATTGAATCAGATGCATCCTTTCTTTTCGATTATCAATCTTTGTTATCGGAGGGACTTCGTCCACTTTTCCAATGAATGCATGGTCAGCGATTTTTTGGGACTGTACTTCGATCAAGGTTTGGCTGCTTTCCGGTCATATAGGCACACAGCCGTCATGCGCTTCTATGGCGGACAAGAGTTGAATATGTCTGCCTTCTGGGACTCTGCTACTGCACTGAATGCTCGAACACATTTACTAGCCAGGAAACAAAAGTCTGACTTCATTTGTAGTTCACCTATCGCTTGAAGAAGTGTCCTGAACTATCACTTGGGGTCCTTTCAGTGCCGACTTTGTCAGAGAGAGAAACAGAGGCCTCTATACGACCTCAACTCGTTGCCCACATCGTTGCAACACGGACCACCGCAGACACCGTCACTGACGCTGCTATGGCCCTTCCTTCAGACTGGGAGTCCAATGTCAGAGCATCAGAAGATCAGCACCCTCCCATCGAAGGTCATCAAGACCGTGGACAGACCGTGGCAATCCATTCGTTAGCTGTCCTGCCCGAACACAGGAACAAAAGAGTAGGATCGATGCTGATGCAGTCCTACCTTGAGAGAATCAAGAGTGCGCAAATTGCAGACCGAATTGCCTTACTGGCTCATGGCGATCTCATTCCCTTCTATGAAAGACTAGGTTTCAAGAATATTGGTCCTAGCAAGGCTGCATTCGGAGGTGGTGGTTGGACGGACATGGTATACCCCTCCACCCTGCTCATCTCCTCTGGTCTCTAACATAATCTCAGATCCTAGAATTCGATCACACCCAAGAGGAGGAGGACTGAAACAGGAGCTGTCCAACATCGCAGGATCTTATATGCAAGGAGATATCTGCCGGTCTCTAGCATAAACCTTTAACTTCTCATCTTGAACGAGTTCTGTCCTGGTTGCACGATTTAGATCACCTTTCGATATGTTGGTGGAGTATTGGAATGGCAAGAAGATACAGAAAAGGGCGTTAAAAGGACCAGTACTGACCAATGATGGACACATGCGAATATTTCAAGGCAGGCTCACGATGGTGCGAGTGCTACAAGACGTCAATGGGCCTGTACGGGATTGCCATTGTCTGAACACTATTCTTACTCTACATGAGCCAGCCCTTTGACTTTTGACGAGATTGTCGCCTTGAGAGATAGCTTCGTACATAGGTATATATGCCTCTCTCAATGCTAATACCATCCATTCCACCACCCCAGACTTGTCCACGTGAAACTCGGAACCGCGACAGCAACGATGGAGAACCACGGGCTCTTCACCCTCGCGGTCCCGTAAACCAAAGCCTCGCTCGACACAAAGACCAAGGCGATCGCGTACGTCCACATGACCAACTGATACACCTCACGGTTATGAATATGATACGCCCCGTACAACCGGATCACCGCCGACAAGAAATTCCACACGCCGAACGTGCGCGCGCCGAACGGCGTGACGGGCGAATTCGTCGTCACCGTCGGCCCCGTCCGTTGCGGCGGGATCGGCCAGTGCTCGTGCAGCGGGTGGTGCGACGATACGGCCAACAGTGGCTTCTTCTTGTCGTTGTCTTTTTGTTCCGGGGTCGGTAAAGGGCCGGCGAAGAGGCGGCGGGAGAAGAATAGGGTCGAGTAGGATTTGTACGTGTTGAAGACCGAGGCTATGGATGTCTGGAGGGAAGGGGAAAGAGAGGAGAGAGAGGTCAGTTTTGAGTAGCACAAGTGTTGTTGTTGTATAGGGCAAAGCTTACGAGGAGCAGCCAATATGGTAATAGGCCGTCGGCTGGCGGGAGGAGGGATTGTAGTGCGTCCATGTTCTTTTTTTCTTTTCTCTGATGGGTGATGTTCTAGAAATTCGTGGGTAGCAGGATGTAGTATGAGTAATGGGCGGGCGGTGAGGTAGATAGGTAGATATGTAGAGGGTTTGAACAAAGTCGTGAGTAATTATGTTCTCTCAAAGACTTAACTCTTCAACAGAAGAAGAGATGTAGTTTTTAATAAGAAGAGCAATGACGTTGAGTGAGTGACCCCGACGAGCAAGGATCTCAATTGTCGTCAATTAATTCAATAACAATTAAATGAAATGATAGTAATATTATTGATTGATACAATGTCATCCAAACATTCAACCAACAGTCCACAGCCAACCAAGCTCTAAGCTTCTCCCAGGCACCTTTCGTACCCGAGTGGCCTTCTCCGCAGTCAACCAATAATTAATGAATTACTCTGATCCAAACAAGGCAGCGCTACCAAATGAGGTTAAGCTTGACTCGCTGCTTTTACGGATATAAAGACGATATCATCAAACGTTGCAACGAACAACACTGATACTGCATATTGCACAGATCCCGGCGAAACCTTGAAGGAGTAAATTCCCATACGCGTGTTCATTTATCCCCTTGCTAAATTGCGGCCGAGTTCGCACGTAATTTCATCGAGACAGTCTCCCCCTCACCTCTCACTGGGCCATCGTAGTAACCCTCGAGTACAGCTTTATACATACTATACAAAGGAATCAGATTATATAGCTTGGTTAGAAATCGCCGTGTCTGTTCCTGGGATTCCAGACTTGAGCAGCTCTCGTGACTGATGCTTCTGACTATGGGCCCAAAGAGCTTTGAAACTCCCATTCCCTTTGTTCAATAGGTTTTCTGGAGTATCGTACTCAACCAGAGTGCCGGCGTCGAGAACAGCAATCCGATCAAATCCGAAGATGGTGTCCAGTCGGTGGGCAACGGCAATAATGGTATGGTTGGAAAATTCTTTCTCAACAAAGCTCATTGCCAAGAGCTCGGTCTGCGCATCCATGCTGCTGGTAGATTCGTCAAGGATCAAGATCCGTCTCTTAGCATTGATCACAAGACTTCTGCCAATGCAAAAGAGCTGTTTTTGACCTTGGCTCAGAGGTGTCGATTCCATGTCCGCATGCAATCCACCTCTCGGCGAGATCTTCTCCCAGAGACCAAGTTGCCGAAGGATGGTGATAAGATCGGTCTCGGTATGTGTTGCGAACGGATCGAGGTTCGCGCGAATACTTCCTGGAAAGAGTACTGGCGTTTGAGGGACCACATTATAGAGTGACCTCACAGCATCGCTCGTGAATATCGAGAGATCGTGATCGTTCACCGAGACAGATCCTTCAATGACGGGGGCAAGGCGAAGAAGAGCCATGACGAGTGATGACTTCCCACTGGATAGCCGACGAAGTAAGTAGGTTGCTCGTTGATGATGATGACAGAAACAGAAATGGAAAAGGAGGCGTGAACCGCGTTTCTCGAATGCTTACCTTCCAGAACGACCGCAAATACCGACTTTCATACTAGGCTTCATTACAAGTGAGATGTCTTTCAACACGGGGTTCGAGTTGATGCTGTTTTATGGTTACGTCAATAACCTGACAGCGTGGGTGGTTTACCTGGTTGAGCAGAATCGTAGCTTACCTATACGAGACGGTTACATCCTTCATCTCAATTTTCTCAGGATTCGACCATTCTGGGACAGCCTGAAGCAGTATCTGATTCGGGTCATCTTCTGTCTTGACCTGGGTCGTGAAGTCCTTGATTCTTGTAATGGCACCTAGAGCCGTCTCGAGGGACGTATAAAATGTGACGAGAGATGTCAATGTCTGAGCAAATGTAACAACATTTACCAACGCCACCCCGATGGCGTTACTGTTGGTTAAGTTTTGAACTTGGGTGCCGAATGCCACCAGAGAAATCGCTATTGCAGCAACGACCAAACCCAATACCAGAGTGAGCCAACGCTGTACGCAGAAAAGAGTATAAAATGGACGTTGAGAGGTGTCAAGCAATGAAACGTTGTGGTTCTGGAAGCGATGCTCCCAGCCGAAAGCCCTGATCGACTCCAGACCGCTATAAGTTTCCAGCATATGGCTGAACAAGGGTGATTTTGCTTCCAGATCCAACAGTCGAACCTGGCGGCTCGTCCTCAAGTAAAATTTCTGGAGGACGTACGCTGTTATGATGACTCCTGCCAAAAGAGCTGCAATATACTTGACACCAAGGGCAATAACGATTGCCTGCCCAAGACAGTTGAAGCAATCCATTATGTACGGGATGGCAAATGAAGGAAGGTCAAGGTCTACAAGAGTCATGTCCTGGCTAAACCTGTTGAGCGTTATTCCTGGATCGGTCGTGCTGTGGAAGCTGTAGTCTGCATGCATCGTCCTCTGTAAAAGATCCCAGTGCAACCTTTGAGCCGACTTGGGGACCATCACTTGGAACATGTAGAGCAGGATCGACCCAAACAAGGCCATGGCAGCCAGCTGAAACCCGGCGTAAGATGCGCCGTATATAGCATTGGTGTGCCGACCTGGGCTGTTCTGGACGGCATCGACCCAGTGACCAATCCATATCTGTGCGAATCTGGTGCAGAAAACAAAGCTTCCATTCAGAAGTAGGTAGACGACAAAGTTCGATAAGCCAATGTTCCTTAGGTAATATCCATATATTGCGGTACTCCCAGTCTGTCGGGTAGAGTCACTGGCCCCAATGCTGCCACTGGCAGCAGATTGGTCATTGGCAGTAACCTGCCCAGGACCGGCACTTGCCATCTTAACAGTATCTTGATCATCTGTGATCGACACAATGCCTGGTACCTCGCCTGTTATCTCAAAGCTCTCGACCATACCTTGACGTTCAACGTTTCCGTTCTGGTCGAAAATAATGACAAAGTTTGCTTCCGGCACATACCGTGTTGCATGCGTCACAAATACAACGGTGCATCCAAGCCTCTTGAGAAGGCCAGAGGTGCTCAGCAGTCCTTTGAAGACCGAACTCTCCGTTTGGGTATCCAGTCCGCTCAGACAATCATCCAAGAGAAGCAAAGCCCTCCTGGAATATACCGCTCGCGCAAGTGCGACTCGTTGGGCCTGGCCACCAGAAAGCTTCGTTCCTTTCGAGCCAAGCATGGTCCTATCTCCCTGTGGCATTGCCGCAATATCCTGAATCAGACTGACCGCGGCTATAACATCTGAATATAGTTGCTCGTCGAAATCGAGGCCACAAAGGATGTTGTCTCGCATAGATAGGTTTTGAAGCCATGGTTCTTGGCCACAATAGGAAATAGAGGAGGAGGCCAGGCGAACGAAACCTTTAAAACATCGGACTTCACCTAGAAGGGTTCTCAAGAATGTCGACTTACCCGACCCGACTGGTCCCGACACGATAGTAAGTGTTCCTGGAAAGATCTGTACGTTGATGTTTCTCAGAACTGCAGTTGCCTCATCGTCATAACCAAAGCAACCCTCATCTATTGCGAAGATAGGGGCTCCCTCACTAAAGCCGTGTATGACCCTGGAGTACTGCCTCATCTCGATGTCATCTTGATTAAATGGTGATTGTCGGTCCGACGTATTCGTGGATGTCAGCGGTTCACTTGGGTTCGAGGTCGAGGGAAGGAACAACCGATAATCCTGCCGTTCCTCGAGGTTGAGGTAGTCTTGAATCCTTCTAAAACAGGCCAGGGATGCAGCAAAGATGGGCAGAGCGTTCAAAGCGAGCCCCAGTGGTGAGGACATCAAAGAGACAATAGTAAGAGCGTAGTAAGCAGTTGAGCTAGTTAAGAGGCCACTTGAAGTCCCAGCAGGGACAAAGGCAAATAACAGCAGAGTCGCCACGGGGGATAGCAACGATGGAGCATTCGCACACACGTTCATCAGAGCATCGATTCGGAGGTAAGCTTTCGCTTTCTTAACCTCAATAAGTCGTAATGCCTGAACGTGGTCCCCTTGTTGCGCAAGAAGACTGCTCATTTTTAGACCCTTAATGTTAGTCAAGAACGAAGATGTTACGCCGACACGCTTCTGTACGGCCTCGAGCCAGCGCTCCTGGCGCTTTTGAATCATCTTGGCGATTTGAGCGCTTCCCAGAGTTGAGAGAAGTGCAATTGCTACAGGAGCAACACAAGCTATACCCAAGCGCCGTTCTAACAAGTATATCGCGAGACCAACATCAATTGGTGACGCCCACAACTCGTGGAAGTTGGTCCAGCCTGTAACAATACTGTCGACGTCAGTGCTCATCAGTGTCATAGCAGTAGCATCCTTCAGGGAGGAGGCGTTCACACGTAAAGTCTTGGAATATACGAGCGAGATGAGGCCACCTCTTGCCATAGTCATCATCCGATATGTTTTGTGTTTATAGAGCGCAACGCTCACCGCTAGCCCGCTGTATATAAGAGCCGTTGCGCCCACAAGGCCGTATCCTACATCCTTGTTTCCAGCGTTTGGGTGTGCCACAAATTCAATGATCCTTGATATCAAAAAAGGCTGTGCGAGGGTGAAACCAGTCTGGAATAATCTAGGAACCGCAGCGGCCAACAGAGGCCCCCTGAGACTCCAGAGCGTGGCAATCAGGAGTCTATTCTTTTCGTGATATCGCGATCTATTCCATTGAGATGTAAACTCTCCTTCCAACTTCTCGGACGACAAATCTGGGTCTGTATTGGACATGTCACTGAGTGATAGAACTGTCCGGAAGCCACGCCATAGAAATGGATTGAGCCACCAGAACACAGTCCTGCTGAGTATTCCAGAGGTTGCTTCGGGGGGAAGATCCCTGTATCGGTGAAGAAGCTGGCTGCGTTTATTCTGAGCTTCGAATGCCAAAATTATTGCTTTGGAGATCAAGCTAGCGGTAGCAATGGAACATAACCCAGGACCATTACCCACCAACCAAAGCGTTCGAAGTTGAACAGTGTCAAAGACAATGCTCGATAGTAGATACACATTCACGATAGTAGAAGGCCGAACCGATCTAGTGTATTCAACGGCAGATAATGCGCATATGACCAAAGCATCTACGACCCGAAGGGAAGCTTCGGGAACAGAGGCTCGATTGCGAAGTCCTCGGACAGAGGTCCATAGAACTAGATAAGCCAGCTGCAGAGCAGCAAAGCCGGCACATATGATCTACATAAACTCAGGCTTAGCATTTCCGGCAATGGAAAGGAGTCAACCCCAATAAGAGAAGCAAAACTCACCAATTTCAAATAGAAGGCCCTATTTGGAACGGCTTTCGTATCTTGACGGAGCAGATGATATATCCTGAGAGGAAAGACAGCTAGAAATATAGCCGACGGGAGCAACGAGAGTATGCTCTGTTCGAAGAGGAGTGTGAAATCAAAGCCTCCCCGGCAGTTTTTGCCCACAGCAGGCCCGAAAGCTCCATCGTCGCACTGCTGAGCAGCCATTTAGGGATTGGGTCGTATGAATAGATACTGACGGTTGATCATGGAGAATGGGTTGAATATGTACGAGATGGAATGAAGTCCAGAGGGAAGAATCGCTCTTTCATTGGAAATATTTCTTGAAGTGATGAGGTACATGTGCAGTTTTAAAGACGAACCAAGCTGATCTTCCAATGCTGGAACGCACAACATTGGAAGCACTGACTGGTACGGATAGATTACAAGGACAAGCTAAAACGTACCCAAGATGTTGCTTCTTGTTGCAAGGCTGACGAAACCCGCTGATAAGAGTGTAAGCATTGCTTGCGTACCTCTTAAACAGATTGCGTAGTCTAGGTACGTCACGGCCATGGAGTTCGGTGAGGTCTCGATTTGATAGACTCTTCCTCGAGAGAAAGTTGCCTCCGAACTGGGTTTCGTTTACCTCTGAAGGCTGTGCCGGAGAGCGAGGAGGACTTCGCTCGTGAAGTTGTCTGGAAATCAGAGAGGATGGTAGGGATAGCAATCGGTATAGACTGGTGGGACCAGACCGCAAACGCCTACCTACCTAGGTACCTAGGTAGGCACATAGTATTAGTACAATGGTGAGAAGAATGAGATCGTACTGCTGGCGGTGTTAATGCAAGAACCGGCATTTTACAGCACCTCCATACTTAACTACCTGACCAATGAGGCGTTTGGGTTCGTAGCAGGCCGTGAGCTGAACATTGCTTTCAGCTCTAGAGGTCGCCAGTATGACTCTAACGGCAACCGAACGCTAGAAAGCTGGGATGAGAAGAGCGCTGTTGAGGAGCGCACAGATTTCTTCCTAGTCAATACGACAGATTAGATATGCCCTCTTCTACTTCTCTCCCTTGGTCGAAGCATTGGTCGAAAGAAACCAAGTCCAGATCTTAGGTCTTGATTTCTTGGGCGGAGCACTGAGCTACAGATCAGGATCCTTAGAAACCTTAGGCGCAATAACAATCGCAGCTGAACAGACAAGGTACCTAAGGCACATGAACAGCCTGGCAGTAAAACTCAGCGCAGGGAATCAGGAGTCGAAAAACAGCACCTCTGATGGCCGAACAATGGCATCCAATGCACTCTGAAGTTCATCGTTTTCCGGAATTTTGTAGGGACCGACCAGAGGCAGATTTGATTCTGCTTGAAGCCTACAAATCTATACATTAGGTACTTAAGATTGACTGATCTTACCGAGCGAACTTATCTACTACGTAGTACTATTACCGGTACCTTATGTGAAAAGGTTGGTGTCGATCTTCGCTTCAAACAATAAGACCCATCAGGCTCTATCACGTACATGCAGATAAAACTAGTTAATTAGGTCATAACCGACGAACGATTGCGGGAGCTTGTCGGCACAGACCAAAACCAAGCTCGCCAACGAATTTAACCAGGCGCGCCGCTATCTCCCAACACATATATCGTCCTCCACGTCCGTTCCCTTGCTGACAAGGTCCCCAAGCACCACCAAAGTCTGCATACACGATAATATGACTGGCCTGCAACAAGTTTCAGCCTCAGGCTGGCAATTCTGTACAGCATCTACTGCTCAGACCGCAGGGCTGGGGATCGTGGCTGCAATTGGAGCTTGGGTCCTCGCATCGAAGACGTTCGTTCTCGTCCGTGCTTTGCTTAGCATCTTTGTCCTCCCCGGTAAATCTGTAAGTGCCCTGCGTACTCCATCTTCTTCACTCTTCCTGACCAATCTGACAGCTGCGGTCATTCGGCCCTCGCGGCTCTTGGGCACTCATCACTGGCGCAAGCGATGGCATTGGCAAAGAATATGCGATGCAGATCGCCAAACAGGGCTACAATCTTCTGTTGGTATCCCGAACTGCTTCAAAGCTAGATGCGCTAGCGGCAGACATCACGAACGGAAACTCGGCTGTCCGCGTTGAGACGCTGGCAATGGACTTCAGCAAGAATGACGCCAGTGATTATGCGCGCTTGTCTGCCTTGATCGCAGGGAAGGACATCGCTATTTTGGTCAATAACGTTGGACAATCACATGCTATTCCTGTGCCATTCGCGGAAACTTCCTCTGAAGAACGAGACGCGATTGTCACCATCAATTGCTTCGGTACCCTAAAAATTACGCAGCTGGTTCTATCAGGCATGATCGAACGTAAGCGAGGCCTCGTCTTGACCATGGGCTCTTTCGGTGGCGTCCTTCCAACCCCTCTTCTGGCTACCTACTCGGGCTCGAAAGCTTTCCTACAACAATGGTCGAGCGCTCTGGCCGGCGAAGTGGCTCAATATGGCATCACAGTCCACTTCGTCCATTCGTACCTTGTCACGTCCGCTATGTCCAAGGTTCGTCGCACAAGTGCTATGGTACCCAGCCCTCGCAGCTTTGTCAAGTCCGTCTTGGGCAAGATTGGAAGATCCGGCGGCAGTCAGGGCTATGCTTACAGTGGCAGTCCGTGGTGGAGTCATGCTCTCATGTTATTCGCCATGCAGAGTATCACGAGTATCTACGGAAGTCTAGCCTTGAAGATCAACTACAACATGCACCTTGGGATCCGAATAGCCGCGCTGAGAAAGGCCGAGAGGGAAAAGGCCAAGGCAGCGGCGACCAAAAGCGCGTGATCGGACAAGCGAAATCTCTGGATGGCTCTTGATTAACGACTTCATTCGTGGAGTGCTCCCAAGACCTGCATGTCAAGCAAGCAATGACAAATATTGTCAACCGGGGCGGGCCAATGGAAGACTTGATATAGTTGCACCTGATAATTATTGGCGAACTATGACCCTTCTCTTCCTTCCGCTACAAAGACCTTCTGGTACACTTTAGGAATACGAAAGCTTGAGGGCCAGCCATCTCTGTGCTCAAGATGCGAGTCTGAAGACACTTTTGAGCGTTTACGTGCAGTTACCGTAGAGCGAGCGATCCACCACCTTGACTGGCTGGGGTATGTAGGAAGGTGTGGTTTAACGTCGTGTTGCTAGATTCGCCTTGCCAGTTTGTAAACAGAACCAAGGGAACCACAGCTCCCTGTGCAGCTTTGAATCGTATCAGATGAAATGAAATGAATTCGCCTGTCTACCATCATTGTCAATATCTCATCTAATGTCCCTTTCAAAGGACGAAGCAATCGTTTAATTACTATAAACAGACTGAGTGCTTTTGATCGTGAGGACGAAGCTTCGAAAAAGATCGACGGACCCGCCTACTACGGTACTCGGTATTACAGCTAAACCGTGGATATGACGTATCATTTCGATCGAACACGGCAGAAAGCTCGTAGATTGTCAACAAGGAAATTTTGACCCGGACCTTGAACTTCGTTTGGTATATGAGAAGTGGTAGCAGACAGCAGCATACCCAGTGTTGAATGACACATTTCTTATCCTGAGCTGTGCCTCAATTACCTGCTGAATATGATATAAGTACATAGTCCCGGATTCAAGAAAAGGCTTGACAGTAGTCGGAAAGCTGTCAGTATAACCCTTGTATGACGATGTCGATCGTGCAAGAGTAAGCGACTTTCCTTGCAGTTTGGAATACTACATACTAACATCATTTATAGTCAAGTCCGACTTCTGGACCTGTACGTTGACAAGTTCCAGCTATCTTCTGCGGCATCACGACGTGGTTCCACCGCTTCAGCGGATGTTGTCACACTCGGAGATCAATCCCAATCTACCCATGCCGCGAAATTGAAATCTGTAATACGTTCACTTTCTGCTACCTCGACGAAAAGACCTCAGCTGTCGACAAAGCGCCTATTGCAGCTACTCGAGCAAGCTCAGCAGAGCCGTGACGTCCAGGATGTCCAAGCAACGCGGCAGTCGGAGATCGAAGATGAATTGGAGTGGATCGTTGTCGCAAAAGCCGCTGTGCAAACGTACGGTCTGGTGATGGAAGCGCTCCTGCAACAGCTGGCGCCTATATCTGACGAGCTGTGGTACTGGGATGGGATACTCACATCATACACCAGTACTAGTTTATACACCCTACAAACAGCGCCGCTCAGAATCCTGGAGCGTACGAAGGAGGTAATCGCCGATGTGCGCAATAGGCAGACTTCCATTGGCGCAGCTTCGATCCAACAATCTCTCTCCGATCGGTGGAGTCATTTTTATAATATTGTTCGACAGAGTGTTTCAGAGCGGTCGCTTGCGCATGCGAGGACGACAGTTTTGTCACCTTTTGCTATCTGCCGATCAGAAGCACAGCAGAAACAGAACGGGTTGAAGAGACTACGCGAACTCAGTTCTTCTGGACTGGGGTTACTTGTCAATGAGGCCCTTGCATTCCCAGATCAGTCATTAAATGCAACGGGCATAGATGATCCTATCATCAACAAGGAGGAATGGCGAAGTACTGTTGAGAAGAGTATTTCGTTGATGGAAAGCATCCTCTTCAATGTTTGCTCTGTCGGGACGAACGTTGGTGACTTTGAAGAGACAGTATTTGCAACTGTCGAAGACGAGTCTGAAGTGTTCTCCCAACGCACCGACTCCAGGAGCCAACACATGGTGGATCGCCTTCAAGGAATACTGAAGCTTCACCTACCTTCTCAAGTGGCAGCTTCAAAGTCATGCTTCGTACAGTACGGCCGACCACCTTGGATCATCAGATATTGGCTTCCTGGCACTGTGCTGCTCCTCTCGGGCAGTACAATTCTGCGCGTAGTAGCCAACAGACGTGTTGAGATTCTCACATGGATCCAAGAATTCGGAGGTACAGTCCGTGATTTCTGGCTAAACTGGATCATCGAGCCCGTGAAAAAGCTGATTGGAACTATCCGCCATGATGAGGCAAGTGAGGTCGCAATTATGTCCAAAGACAGCCTCCGCGCAGATCGAGAGAGCTTGGAACGAATGGTTGTCGACTTTGCAGCAGATCACCCTGAAACGGGCAATGGGTCTGCGTATAGTCAGACTGAACTGACCGAGATTAGCGCCAAAGTGAAGGAGGGTGATCTAACGCCAGTCCTCAAGGCATACGAGCGCGATTTGCGAAAACCATTTCTTGGAACCGTCAGGGGAGACTTGGTCAGAGCGTTGTTGATACAGGTCCAGAAGACGAAAGTTGACGTCGAAGTGGCAATAGGCGGTATAGACTCGCTGCTCAAGAGCCAAGAGCTAGTTTTTGGTTTCGTTGGACTGACACCTGGTCTGTTGGTCTCCTTTGCTGTGCTCCGCTGGCTCAGCGGTGTTTTCGGCAGTCGACGTGGTGGACGTCTACACCGACAGCAAGGAGAGACCGTCCGTACCTTAAGGTAAGCCACACTCCTGTGCAATCCCAATATTTTCCAAATACACTGACAAAGTCTCCCCACAGAAACATCGACCGCATCCTCGACGCCTCTACCCTGACACAGGAAGGCATGCTCTCCTACAAAGACCACGGCATGCTAATCGGCGAGGTCCACGTGTTACGCCAGAAAGCCCTCAACGTCTTGCCGGCGCGTGTCCACCGCGAGTTCTTGGAAGACGTCAACGAACTGGCCGACGTCAAGGTCGGTGTGCACAGACAGGCGAAGGCTCTAGATCGCATCCGGTGGGCGTATGGGAAGTGGCTTCAGTAGAGCTTCAATGTGTAAAAGAAAAAAGAAAAAGGATGGAGGTTTTTTTTGTCTATATTGAATATATATATTTTCAAATGGAAATCATACCTAATCATTGAGTCGTCCAATGTAGGTAGGTATTAACATCGAAGGTTGGAATAGGTATTGAACGTTATGTACATACATACCTACGACGTGATTCCTCCTGGATCCATATCCTTCACTGCCTACCTTAGGTAGCTTAGTTACTTAGTATAATCCTCATCCAAGCCGACTGTAAAAGCCACTCCAATCGCATTCAATAACCCAGATTAAACGCTGCTGAATCCAACAAGTAGGCCCGCGCCCTCACACACTACCCCCCTCTCCACTCCCCACCCCCATCCCCGCCACTCCGCCCTCCTCCTTCCCTCTCCTTCTCCCCCAACTCCAACTCCTGCATGTCCTTCTCGAGCCCCAAGATGCCGATCGCCCAGTGCACGCGCGCGGCCGGGTTGACGCCGATGAAGCGCCGGTCGTGGTTTATTGCGGCGGGGGTTTCGAGGTCGAGGGGGAGGGGGGAGGATTGGTCGTCGGAGGGGTCTCGTGATGGTAGTGGAGGGGGTGGTGGTTGAGGTGGTTGTTGGGTGGCGTTGGGGGGTTGTGAGAAGTCGAAATTTGAAGAAGAGGTGGTGGATGAGGTTGAGGTGGTGACTCCTCCCGTGGCTTGCCATAATGGACCCAGTGGGCGGAGGCTGGTGTACGGTTGAGGCTGGGATGAAAGGGGGAAATGCTGACCATCGGGCTGGAATTGCGGCTGCGGTTGCGGTGGGTTGCGGAGTGCTTGTATCATTTTCTCCCTTTCGCGCCAGAGGCTGGCTGTACGGACGTCTTTGTCCTGATGACCGCTTGTTGAAATGTAGGTGGGAAACGATGGTGGAGCAAAAGCAGGAGCGCCACTGTCGTGGGGTGTGCCGGTCGATTGTGACCGATCGCTTGTTGCTCCTGGACCAGGTGGCGTCCCCTTTGGAGGACCTCCCGCTTGGCCCATCCCCATTCGCTGCCAGGCAGCTTCGCAACCTGACGCGACCGCAGCGCTAGTTTGCCATCCTGTGCATCGGGCAATGTCTCGCAACTTTGTGATCGTCCATTTTCGCTGATTGGGATCCACGAATTGGACGGCTGCGAAGAAAACCGGAAAGGTCGATTCCATTAATGCAGCACCGAGGGCAGGGTTCATGTCATTTTGAGTACGTGTATTTGGCTGCATCTCAGCTGGCATGTCTTGAAACGATGCGCGAAACTCTGGGCCTTTGGGAGTAGCCATGCGAGCGGTAGCACTGGATAGACTGCTATACAAACCACCACATATACGACCCATAGTATTAGCTATTTCAGCTGTCTTCCGGGCTGAAACCCCTGTAGCCATCATCGCTGCCGGTGGCATGTGCGGATGCAATCTATGCAGTAGCAGGAGGCCACAATTGTAATGGATCTGTATGCAAGCGACGACATATCGGCGATATTGTATAGCGGGTCCGAATGGAGTGTCGATGGGAGGAGTCTGCGTGGGTGGCAGTGGTTGAAACTGCGAGGGAAGAGCGGCTGCGAATGTCTCGAATGCACGGGCAATGGCTGCGTGTTCTTCAAGCGCTCGCTCCGTCAGTACATCTAAGTCTGATTTGATATCTTCGGTTTGTGGGTTGTTCGGCATTGATGACGACTGTGTGTTATGAACTTGCTGTGAATGATATCGTGCGTGCGGCGGCTGTAGGTTTCCTGACCCAGAGACAGTTATATACGGATCCTGTAAGTTTCGTGAGACATCTGCGTAGGCAGATTCCATTTGAGCTGGTTTGGGCGGCATCATGCCATGGAATGTTGGCACTGGTGGCCTCGGTGGACCTTCCATGGCAGACCCCTGCCTCGAGTCTGGTGGCGGCATACCCATTCCAGGTGAGGGACTTTGCGCATTAGAAGTACTTGCAGCGCCCGTTGATGGACCTTGACCAGACGGCGGATTCGGGAAAAAACCCGGCGGTGGTTTCCATCGACCACCATTCGAAGTCATCACCTTCATTTTTCGTTTTCGATCCTTTGCTCCCCAATCTGCGAGTCTTGCCATGAGCAAGACCAAATGGTCGAAGGTGCCATAAGGGGCGTCGATCCGTCCGAACTGGGACCTTGGTGGATTCGTTGTCCAGTATTCGTACGGCATGATCAGATCGTTTCCACCCATCATACTTTGAAACAGATCTTGTTTGCAATACCACCAGAAAAGATCACTACGGACCTTGTAATCATCGATGTCCTTTTCGGTCATATACATTTGCTGATAGCCTCCATATTGATTGAGATCATTGAAACGCACGTGCATCCCCGTCAGCTCACTAATAAACTTGTCGTCAACCTCCCAGTCCTTTGGATCAAGCAAGTTGTCAGGAAAGCCGGTCTGCTTCCATATGTCCCTCCATACCATATCTGGCAGGGGACTCATTGTGGCTATCAATGCTTTTGCATGATCTCTCATCTGTCGTATTGTCCTTGTCGTGGCTGCAAAATCGAACTCCATGATCAGTATTTTAGCTCCCTGTAAATGAATGGTCCATTTGGAGTGCTCTGCGCACATGACCTCATAGAATCCAAGTACTAAGTTCGTGGCAAGTGTCGCAATCTCATTACGTCTATGCGGTAGGCCTATTAGCTTCGATACTCGGCGCAGGGCGTAATGAAAATGTTTGCTAGATGGTCCAATCGAGGTCTCCTGAAGTTTGGATATGTGCAGGGCTCCGAGTGCTAGGATTGCATGAAGTAGAGGGGGATGTTCTAGGGCAAGTGATGGCATGGTGTACGTCCATAGCCCTTGTTTCGATAGCGGCAAAGTCTGGCCACTGAACAGGGATGCGGTATTTGTGAAGTTCCGTTCGTATACGGTGATACTTTGACCAGTTGCAGCGACAAAATGAGCAAAGATCCGCGCAGTCTTCTCGTCATTCAAGGGTGATGAGGCATATGAAGGGTGGTACCTCGCCAGTACATTAGGCGTGTTGAGGAAGGTTGTATAACTTCTCGTCTGAAGGACACTAGGATGTGCGTGGACTCGCCTCAAGAGCTGTAGATCCTCAATGGAAGCAGATCGAACGTTGGGTCGATTTAATTCCTCCTCTATGTCTTCATCCATAACATCCCATGGATCGTTCGGATCCTCCTCGACACCTTCGACCAATTGCTCCTCTCCCATTTTCAAGACCCTAGTTTCATTGATTCTTCCCTCTTCCAACGTGCTGTGTCCGAAGTTTGCGTGGTATTCTATCGGCAACGCTAGGTCGTTATCTGCCATGCCCGCAGGTTGGTTTACCACTTGCCAATCTTCTGGTGCCACATTTCTTGGAGAGGGTTGTTGCTCGAACAAGATACCCGGATTTTCTTCCACAAGATGATGTGGGGTAATAACATACGGTACATGTCCAGCCGGGTGTGATGAATGTGGCTCATGTGTAGGCGGCACGGAGGGGATGTACATCAAAGGCTGAGAGTTGTATCCTGTATTGGGATTGAGGGACTGCATCGGTGGCTGATGACTATGCTGACCGACCACCCCCGGCGTCTGCATAGATGGTTGATATGTAAAAGCCATGTTTGCCATGCTGCCTGGAGGATTGCCCTCATAATAAGGCATTTGTTGGGGATACAACTTCGGCGCAATGGGCAGAAGGTTGCTGCCCCTTTCTTTGGCTGATGTATGGGACGAGATGTTGTGTAATGCTCCGTAGCCTTGGTCTGGACCGTACGACCCAATCGTCTTGAAGGTGTACCGCTGTAAATATCCCTCGCAATATCGCCTGGACCTAACACAATTAGTACATTCAGGACGCTCCTCTCCGCATTTTATGCGGCGCTTGCGGCAGGCTGTCCAGTCAGTAATGAAATGCATCTGCGGAATCAGGGAGCTTACTCAAACAACCCGTCTTCGTCCGCTTTCTCTGCTGCTTCACTCCATCTTTAGCTTGGGCTTGCCTTGAAGAACTATCGACTTCTCGCATAGAGTCGTTCTCTACCACCTCATCGCCCATAGAAGCCGATGGATTGCTGTCTCGATTTGCTTGCTCCATTGTTGTAGGCAGGACATGTAGTACTGTAGCGGAAGTGTGGGTGTCATCCCAACAATCCTCGCCTATGGATGGAATACTTTAGCTTCAAGAAGCCATCGAGAGACGCTCTAAGTAGATTGATCATGAACCATAGCAGATGGAAAAATGAAATCTAGGTTGATTCGTAGACGTGCTCAGTGAATAGGAAGGCAATAAAAAGGAAAATCACAATCTCGAGGATGACAAGGAAGCACGGGAATATCGAGACGCTCGGAAACACAAGAATTGGACCCCAAATAATACGATGTCCAGGCAACACGAGCAACCGGCTTCAGCCCTGGGTGAAAGGAGAGAACTCTTCGGATTGAACAATCGGCAGGAAGAAAAGAAGTGCAACCCATCGGAAAAGTAAACTAAAGCGACAGGGTATCATGGATAGGATCTATCATATAGGAAGACGGGAGGAGCCATGGGAATTAGCGGTATGTGGCTTGAGCCTATTCCCGCTGCTTGCTGATAGGCGATCTAAGTGGTCTATTCTCCTGCTACTGACGAATACTTGATATGAGAGACAATGGAAGCGAGAGTTGGTGTCATGAACCTGCAGAATCCAGCCTGTATAGTGTGCAATGCGCTTCCTGCCAGTTGCAAGACCATGCCCATCCTCGTAGAATATAATCCTCGTCGGTCAAGGTATAGTTTCAGCCAGCCAGCCCATATCTAACTCTTGTAATATTAGAGGCCACTAGACAAAGCACATCGCTTGTCCGACCCTCGTCGCTGCATTGGACCACCTAGCCGTCCACCTGTACTGATCAGCAAGCCCGCAGTCTCATCGTTCATCTTAAATATATACTAGTAACCTGCGGAGTTTGGCTTCCACTTTTGCACACAAAACATCTCCCTAGGAAGCATACATATGGAACCTTGTAGTCGAATGCAGTGGTTTAAAGGCAGAACCAGCTAGGATGTGCGCCACCTGCCAGTATCTCATAATCATTAATCCATAGGGGTATCACTATCTCGTTGGCCATCATCAATAACGCCCCAAATCCACATTCCGCCTCCTGACACCTGAAAAGCACATACCACTGAGGGACGCCTCTAGTTGCACATCACGGAAAACATCTTTCATCCCCCCGACTAGAGAGTGAAATCCTGCATTTCGCTGGTGATCACACTAGACCTCCAAGGTGTTCTCTGCCACCGGAACTGACTTCGGCGGCAGTGAGTCTTGCGCATAACCCTAAAAGGACCACCGTTTCAGTCGCTGCATAATAATTCAAACTATCTATCAGAATCCTTAGAT
The DNA here is from genome assembly GCA_003868215.1 of Pseudophaeomoniella oleicola. Classification (NCBI taxonomy): domain Eukaryota; kingdom Fungi; phylum Ascomycota; class Eurotiomycetes; order Phaeomoniellales; family Phaeomoniellaceae; genus Pseudophaeomoniella; species Pseudophaeomoniella oleicola. The sequence goes on from QWDQ01000060.1 coordinate 76,568, forward strand.
GCCGATTGAAATGGTCCTCATATCGCTTCAGGGTCTCCTCTAGCTTTGCTATTCGTGAGGAGTCGAAGGACCCTTGCTGCTGAACCCCTGTCACATCAAGTGCGGAAGAATTGGCTTGATTGGCGTTTGTATGGGCAATTGACCGGACCGAGGCCGTAGGATTCGGAGAAGAGGCCAGATCTGGATCAGCTGTATAGAGATTTCGCGAGAGATTCGATGTGTAGGTAGCGAACATGGAGCATCCGGTCATGAGCTTTGAGTGAATTCGAAGAAGTTTTCCCTGTGTGAGTCCTAAGTCTTTCATGCAAGAATCAAGCATGTCCAGGTGATCCTGCATCAGTTCATCAACTGTTCGCTTCATTTTCGTTGGTCTGCTGCCTTCACCGGCTCCTTGCGCTTGGAAGGCCGTATCTTCTGCATTTGCAGGTTGTTCGGCCTCGTCGACCTTTGCCATCAGCTTTTGCCAGTTGGGCTCTATAACCTCGGCGGTGGCAAAGAAAAGCATTTGCTGCACGAAGACGAGCATTCGCGCCCGAAGTGTCCAAGCACGCCGCTTCCACATTTCAATGCGGCGAACTGACGATTTGTGGATCCACGATGGGACTTTGCTGTGTTCCGACCAGCAGTCAACGAGCATTGACTCAAGGTGACGCAGAGCGTGAGTATAGCGAAAAATAAGTTGATACCGGAGGACGGTCTTACGGGATATGACAAGTGAAAGTGGAAAGGGAATGGCGTAATCCAATTCCAAAGCGTCAAATCCGTTGATATCTTTATCGCCCTCCTTGCTTGATGGTGCAGGAGTCTGGTACTTCTCCATCATCGAATCGGGATTGTCTTGGTCGAGCCCTTGGACGTTGACAATTTGCATCAACCACTGAGTAAGGCCGACTTCGTTCATTTTCACACTGACGTCCTCCTTGAAAGGGTCCGCGGCTGCGATAGTACCAGGCTGGCGCAAGACAATGTCAAACAATGATTGGAGCTTCCCAACATTGACGCTGCGATGGGGTTTGCGAAGCTCAGATGCGCTGAGTTCAAGGAAGTAGTTGAAAAATTCTGCTCGATCGAGGAAAAAGTAATGCTTTAGTGACCGAAGTCGACTGCGGAGTGAGTTCTGGTTCAAGAGAAGGTTGAGGAGAGAGGCATTGGCATGTGCATATGAAATGTTCACGTTGTCCAGGAAGCCGGGATCCTCGAACGTAGAGGGGACATCGGTGCTCGTGTTGCTGATATTTATGCCCGCGCACTCGCGTACAACGTTCAGATATTTTCCAGCTAACAGAACCTTTTCTTTCACACCCTCAAGCTGCGGTGGTATTTCTTTTTCACGGATGTAGTAACGTTTTTCCCAGTACTCGTCAGTGTAATCTTCATCCATCCTCTCCCGCTTCACGCCAGACCGCTCACCCACAAGGAACTCGGAATGAGGATCTTTGATGCTTCCATTGTGCAGCCACGCATTCAGCATCGAAACGTACGGTCTACTCGATTCTCGTAAGAGGAGTTCCAACAAGCCTCTTGCTGCTGGATCCCCTGAGTATGATGCCAGCCGTTGTGTCAAGAGTGCGAGCACATTGCCACCAATACATCGCTTCTTGGCCATACTTCCAGGAATCAGATCTCCCCCCTCTCTTAGACGGTCAAGGATTGCGTCAGCGTCGAAATCGTCCATGGTATCATCGAGCTCCTCTTCCAAAAGCGAATTCTTCTTTAACAACTCCTGAGCTAATGCATACAAGTGTGCCAAGCTTTGCGATGTCGATACTGTGTGAAGATGCATTTGATGTAGCGTGTACGACTCGTCGGTAATGACTTTATTTTCGAGTTGTATAGCGAGCCGGAGATAGTCTTTCAGTAGATGTCGGATAGCAGCGCACAAAGCATGATTGACCGACCCAAACTCCTCGCGGCTCTGAACTTCAATGAATGCCTCGATGGCTGAGTAATGTGAAGTCATCTTTAGCATTGAAGATGTGAGATCCTTCAAGCTCGGGTCAAGGCCCGGGAGAATATTGTACTCTGGTCCGGCCAGCCGGCTTTTCTCATCCGAGGGATCGTACGAGTCGTCAAAACGGACATACTGTCCCTCGTAGCCCATGAAGACGTACAACATGTCGTCGAGGATAGCAACCTCTTGTTCTCGCATTGTCATAGCCTTGAACGGCTGGGGCCGTAGTGAGTCTGGTGCCGATTGTGATAGCGGAGGGCATGATACCCGCAGCGCGAGCGGTGCAGAGGAGTGCGGGATCAGGCTTGCTCGAGGCTCCCATGGCACATCTTGTTTATCAACACTCTTCTTTTTTGGTACAGCATCGTTGGAGGCTTTGCTGTCCCTAGCAGGGATGCCTCTATTGCCAGCATTAGGTGACTCTTTGACTGGACTGCGGGTCCTTATCCTTATCTCTTCTTTGGTCGTGACTTTTCTCCGTTCTGTGCGATGCTGCTCAGTCCGGCTTGGTTCTCGGGAAGTTCGATGTGAAGCCGATTCTTGCGCATAGCTGTTGCCCGAGTTGTCCGAAGGCGGCTGGAAGCTCTCGTCGTGTACGAATGCTTTCATATTCTCACCGGCACGACTCGAAGTACCACGCGGTGCAGCACCACTTGGATTCGCGTTTCTGCGGTCGGCTGTGGATGCGCTCCTGGAATGCATTGAAGCCATTTGAAAGAAACATGGATGGTCAGTCGCGCAAAGAAGGCACCCGATTCGAGGACTTTTGCCTCGTCTTTGAGTATCGTGACCCAAGCACTATTTGACAACCGCGTTCTGTTGCAGTATATCCTATTTAGGAATAGTGCGAGCTACAACCTCCGCGGCGAGTTGGAGTTGCGTATCCTGAAGCTTGCCTGGGCTTCTATGTAACTTCTCCAACGTCTGTATATGAAGCTGTACGATCCTTTCACATCTACACGTTCAAACCATTCCTGCGACTCTCTGGCTATAACCTATATTGATCCTTCCCGGTAGAATCAATTCAAGATGTTTATTGCGCGATCGGAATATGGTAAGGCGTTCTCACCTCTGATATCAGAGCAATATCTAACATTATAACAGATCGCGGGATCAAGTAAGACCATACCGTTAACACGGTGTAGAGTGGCCTGCTAATGACAATGACCAGTACCTTTTCACCCGAAGGGCGTCTGTTCCAGGTTGAATACTCTCTCGAAGCAATCAAACTCGGCTCAACTGCCATTGGTGTATGTGCTGATAAGTTCTAGCGATACTTGCTCCCAGCTTGATTACTGATACTCGTGTGCTAGGTCGCGACCTCTCATGGCGTCATTCTTGGCGTTGAGAAACGGGTGACCTCGACCCTCCTTGAAGCTTCATCTGTGGAAAAGATCATAGAAATAGATTCACACATCGGCTGCGCAATGTCTGGTTTACAAGCTGATGCACGAAGCATGATCGAGCATGCGCGTGTCGAAAGTCAAAATCACAAGTTCCACTACAATGAAAAGTTAAGAGTGGAGAGCTGTACACAAGCGATCTGTGATCTGGCGTTGAGATTCGGTGAAGGAGCAGAAGGTGAAGAGAGTGTGATGAGCAGACCATTCGGCGTTGCATTGCTGATCGCTGGCTGGGATGAAGATGGACCACAACTGTACGTTACGTCCGTCTGTTCGTAAGAGAGGAAGACTGACAAATTCCACGCAGGTACCATGCCGAACCATCGGGTACTTTCTATCGATACGATGCCAAAGCGATCGGAAGTGGAAGCGAAGGAGCACAGGCAGAACTACAGACAGAGTATCACAGATCTCTCACGCTAGAGGAGGCCGAGACACTTGTTCTCAAAACGCTCAAGCAGGTCATGGAAGAAAAGCTTGATTCCAAGAACGTGCAGCTGGCCAGTGTGACCAAAGACAAGGGGTTCCGGATATACGGTGACGATGAGATGAAGAGGGTAGTGGAATCGCTCGGCGACAACTAGAAAGCTGTGTAAAAATTACCGGTGATGGTTTTGAGTGAGAATCGTTTCGGTCTGGTCTTAGCATTGGCCATGGCGTTGGTGTAATAAAGGACAACGAGATGGCTTCAAATGACGAGTTCCACCTTGAGATTCTAACCTCCTCCATGAATATTTTGTGATGAATCGTGGCTAGTACTGTCTGTTTCTAAATCTCAGTCGTTGAATTATTGACAAGCTCGTGCGTGGGGATATTTCTAGATCAAGGAGAAGGCCACAAGCTGCTATTCCTACGCTACGGTGAGAAACAAGAAATGGAGCAACGGTGAAGAGGTTCTCGTCTGCGCATCCAGCTCGATCGGCCATTTACATGATAGTAATCTCGTCCAAGTATTTCCTACCAATCACATGTGCTCTATCGATTCTTATACACGCAGGGCTTCAGCACTTTACTTTCCTCTTCCGGCGACATGCCCTCCCGGTCCTCGTCCAGATATCGTTTCTTACCGTCCCTGTCACCGATTCTCTCGTAGCGCGTGCCGATCCATTTCATACCCTTCCATTTCCCGGCCGTGGGAACGCCGGACTTTGTGAAAATCATGCTGACGAACATCTTGTTGCTCTTGTTGACGGAGTCTTGCCTCAAGGAGAATCCTCGTCTTTGGAAAACGTCCACGAAGCTGGAGATGTCGGTGTCATCCTGCGCCGCACGATCTATGGAGGGACTGTCGACCTCTGCAAATACTTCTTCATCCGCGGCTTCATTATCGCTGTCCACATCTGCTTTTCGCTTCTGCTTCTTCTTCTTAGACTTCTTCCTGTCATCTTCCGCCGACTTTTTCTGAGGCTTCATACGGCCAAATCTACTCTTGACTTCCGCAACCCAGATTTCTCCACGGCCGTCTCCGCGGAGGATTCGCCATGCCTCTTCTACAAAGCTTATCCAATTGGTACCCATCAAGCTGAGACAGAATACCGCAATATCAACCTCACCATCCTTGAGCGGTAGCGACGAAATGTCAGCCTTCGTGATGAGTGAATTAGCGGCATGCAGGTCGAAGTTGTAAAACTTCAGATTCAAGCTTTTCATGTTCGATTGCAATCCTCGAGCGAGAGGAGCGTCGCCGCAACCGAGATCCGCGATGGTGCATGTCCCATGGGGCCTCCGAGGAAGCGGTACGCTCCGCGACTCAAGTCCAGATATCTTTCCTTCCTTGCCAAGCTTGAATGGTATCTTTGCTCGTTTTCTTATTGCGTCGATATATACATCGACAGGATTCTCAGGCCACGACTCCTTAACTTGTTGTGAGAACCCAGCATGGTATTCTGCGAAAAGTTCTGGTGATTCCGAAAACATAGAGAGCGCTCTACTGCTATCCGTGGTATAAAGAGCCTCGTTGAGGTGGCGGAATCGTGCCGAAATCAGCTTCGCTCGCATTGATTGTTGTAGTGGTGTCAAGGCTACTTTGTGTGGTAGAGGAGGTGCAGAGAAGGAGGGGTTGTCCGCTGGAAATGTACTTTTATTGCCGGTACGAGTAAACGCTTTTTTAGATCGACTGTTGGACTTTGTGGTTTGCACACCATTCCCATTGATTTCACCGGGTTGTGCGCGAGCCATTCCACTGTGGCTCTGCTTTCGGTGATGCACATTGGAATTTGCAGCCTCCGCATTGTGCGCGTCTTTTGCTGAGGGCTCTGCAACTCCGTTTACTAACTCTTCCTTACGTTGCTTCTTGTTCTTTTTGTGCTGCTTGCCCTTTGCCTGGTGGCCTGGGGTACCACTGCCAACGTGTTTGTTCCAAAGCTTGTCCAGATCATCTCCGTTAACAGGCGGCTCCGTGTCATGTCCTCGTTTCCTCTTGCTTCCACCGGACGTCGCGAAAGGCTCGGGCTTGGATTGGGAGTCCTGGGTGCCTCTTTCCTTTCTTTCCTTACCCAGGACTGGTCCTTGCGCCTTAAGATTCCATCCCGGGACGGCAAACATGATGCTCTACGCTGAACTTTGGAAAATCAAACAGCTATCCGCGTATATCAGTGTCATCGGTTCCAAAACTTTTTGGTTGATGCGGGGAAGGTGTGGAGAGCTGGATTGTCTGCCACCTTAGCCTCGATCAGGCTAGGCTTAAGTATATCAAAGCAAACGGACGATAAGGTGATATGGTGTTTTTTTTCAGTGACTACAGCGATACGGGCCATACGTCCAAGAATGAAAAACGCAGAATTCGATAGGAGGCTGTGGTGATCCAGACCCCATGCTGGTCTGCATGTTTGAGGGGCTTGTCATTAACCTTAATAAGACAAAAGCAACTAGAGACCAGAACGATGGAAGAGAAGGGAGGCACCAGATATGAAGCACGATATAAGCCGAAGAAGGCGAAGTTTAAGTTCATTGGAAAACTCGTCTGTGATGCCTGAATCAATGGATGTATCTACCTATTTACATCTATGTTCGAAGAGCAGGTGTGGAGTCTTGCATACTCACTCGGTGCTTGGACTTTATGACTGTCAGCCGACCTCTGTGTCGTGTTTCACCAGATAACACGGTCTCATTGCCGAGTACAATACTCCTCCCAAAAGGAGGGGGTAGTGAACGGCTCCTTGTCTCACTTCACTCGCGTCGGCGGGAATGGCTTTGTAAGACCAGGAACGCCCAACAATATAGGCTGGTATCCTTCACGAAGCGCGGTTGGAGGTAAGGATACTGTCGAATCGTAAAGCTGACTCGGCGAGCTGAAAATGCACCCTGACAACGGTTGCTATGGCTTCACACCTGCTGTAGACCAAGGTGGGAGGTTCCTGGGAGCAACGCAGGTGGGCCTGATTTCCAGATATAGAACCAGGACCATTATGGCGGACTAGGCTTGGTGAAAGCTGAAAATCCATGAGATCCAGCAACAGAACCCATGACACGCAGAATGCGATCAGTCATCGACACTGCCATTCAGGGAAGCCTTCGACTTTTTAGATTTTCTAATGCCACCGTCCTCATCCGCTTTCCGCTTTTTCTTCGGCTTTTTCTCGCCATCAACTTCCTTAGGTGGGACAAAAGCTTGCTCTCTCTCTTTCTGCCTCTCGTGGATTTTTTCCTTCTGTCGTTCGGTCTTCTCTTCCTTCTTCGCACGTTCCTTGGCCTGCTTACTGAGGAAATACTCCCCACTTTCAATCTGAAGATCAACTTTGCTCTTCTCCTGCGGCGGGGGAAATGGCGTGTAGACTTTCTTGGATTTGTCGGTGACCTTGAACGGTTTCCTTCTCTTGTTCAAACTCCTCCTCTTGAAATGAGGTAAGAAACGATCCCAGCTTTCATTCACAAGCTCCGGGTCTTTTGCCAGCTCCCGCTTGATCATCAGCTCCTTGATATGATAGATAGGATGTATGTTTGCCATGCAGTCTTCCACGACCCGGCGTACCTCCTTGAGTCCTTTGTAAGGACCCATCGTGCTGACCGTGTTACCCTGCACAAGGATATAAGTGCCGGTCAGAAGCTCCAGCGCCTTCAGTGTCGACCCTTGAGGGCCAAGTATCCGTTGTCGGCGTTTGACAAATCGTTCTTTATTGCGAACTAAATTTCGTATTTTGATGATATCGCAAGCAACCCCATCTTCGAGTATCTTCAGTGCCTAGACAGGAAGATTAGCGAATGATCGATTTAATGCCAGGCATCCAGCTACTGACCTGTGGCGCCGGTACACTCCTTGCAAGTAACTTTATGAGGTCTCTGGCGTTGAGGATGGAGGCAGGATCAAAAGTCTTTCGTGTTGTCTTCACCGTCATACTGCCTTCCACCAAATCCAACGTGCATGCAATTCCGTACTTCTCGAGCGCTCTCGTAATCATGGGCCATGACTGCTTCAGATACACTTCCCGATACTTGGGGAAGAGGGTCACAAATGAAGACTCCTCCGCAAAAGTCCCTGCGACGTTGTGCTCCGGCTTAAACTCTTCAACCTACAGATAGATAAGTCAGCCCAAGGAAGAAGAGTCTGACGATCCAGTGATTACGACATACTTTCCACTTATCGATGTCGTCAGTATCCCAAGGCTTCTCCCTCTTGTATGTTGACGGCATCTTGGATACGACAACGAGAGACGAGCAAATTCACTATGGATCGTCGGATATTAGAGAGCTCATGTCGCAACTCGATCGGTGTCTCGATAGACAAATTCTCACCTCCAACAAAATTGGAGAGGATACTTTTTTTCCACTGATCGCGGAGATAGTTCCGCGTGGGGGTGTCCTTCTTGCTTCTGGGTGATCCTATAATTACCTTACCTAATTACCTTACCTTAGGTACCTAGTGTAAGGTAGGTAACTTACCTGGTATCTCACTGTGTCACAGTACCTAGGAATTTACAGCACCTAGCAACATGGAATTTACAATACAGTATGGCATTGCATTGCATCGCATCGGCATCTCATGGCATCAGGAGCCGATGAGTGCAGAGTACAAAGACAACTAATTACCTCGCCCGGGTCCAGCTGGTAACTATGGCTGAGAACTTACAGCAAGCACATGCATGCAGAACTTGGCGATCTTCGTCCCATCCGGTACCTACATAGGGCTTAGGTATTGATTGGTATGTATGTAATACACCGTTGTATCACCAGAAGTCGACTTTCCAAATATCTTTCTAGTCTTTCTTCTATTAATATAACAGACGGGTTTCCCTCGTGTTCTGGCGGGCGATCAACGTGAGATCTACAGTACTCGGAATCCTTGTCTCTGACGTTGCGTCATTTGAGGTGCTATATAACCATCCATGGGAGACTGCGTAAAAGTCCAACTCTGCAGTGCACTCCGTAGTCGGGAATGTCTAGACACTGCACGCAGTACTGCAGGCCATTGAGCAACAGTTTTTCGTAGTCAATCGAGTCTAGAGCTTGTGGTGCTGCAACGTGGTCGGGCGCCATCGCTAGACTCGAGGACAACGGACCACATCTCGGTTCCATGCTCATTGTAGGTATGTACCTATGTATATTAGACAAAACCCATCGGATATACAGGTTGTGAAAGTCCGGTGCAATGGAATGCTCAAGCGAGGTAAGGCCGACACCGTCCCTGGGAGACCATGTCGCCTCATTTTACCCTCTTCGTTGTCGCGTGGTCGCATTCAGACTCAATCCTCGGTCGGTGGCTGACGGTAGCAAGTAGCCAAGGCACTATTATATGCGATAATTAGAGGTTGCCAACAAGCGAACAGCTACAGAGTAAGTATGATTAATATTGGTATTGGACGAGGCAGCCATCACGATTCGTGTCTCAACAAGTGATTGGTGGTATCCATGGCGTCCCAGCTGTTCGGTACCGCTGTGGAGCTTTTTTCAACGACGCCTCGACGCATCGCACCATTAATTATACAGACCGTGACATTACTAGGTGCATAGGACTATTAGGATGCCGTTGATCATTATCGGGTATACAGTGGTTTCCTTATGCTTGGTTCAGGTAGGCCTATACTCTGGCTACGGGGTACTAGAGGCATTCAACATCTTTCTCTTCCAGCTAAGATACATCTCCAGCACCCTTGATGCCGCGGGCTACTGCACATGATAGCACAACTCAGGTCTGTAACATCAGAAGATGCTTTTCATTTCTTCCTACGACAAGCTTCTCAATCATCCCATCAACCTCTTTAACGTTAACATGCGTATGTATGTGCGTCAAAAGTAGCATTGGGAGCTGAACTGTACGCAAAGATTGTTGCAACTGCGTCTGTTGGCAACGCTGAGTACCCGGAAGCAGATCGGTCGCCTGTAGATACGACTAAATGGAGGGAGATATCGTAGTGACTCCCTACTTATGTGCTCCCTCTGTTACTTCCAAGGCATATTCATTGCTGCTGGTGCGAGGAGTTTGTAGGCGTGCTATGTATGGCAAGGTATCTCACAATAGTCAATCGTTGTGCTTACTGTAAACCAGCAGCAAGACTCTTTGTTCACTCAGAAGATACTGAACAACCCAGCTTCATCTCCGCGGCTTCTGCGCTCTCCACACATAACTATGACGGCGGTTAGCTTCAACCGAGTTTGCAGGTTTCAAGGACTCTCTCTCACAGCGATATATATGGTTTGTTTGCAAGATCATTGAGTTCTTCTCGTGCTCGTGCGACTAGGACTTCAAACTGATCTCGTGGCCGCGAAAGCCTGTGCGTAAAAGGGTACAGTGCGCTGCTTCGTAGGGAGTCTCGCAAATTCTCGCGCATCATGGCCCCTATGTCACGTTTGTGGGGGTCTAGTCGTCAGTCCTTGCTCTCGAAGTTTCTGGGGAGACCCAAGACTTACCGGTCGACCATGCGGATAGATGCAAATCTCTCCTAGTGTTCAGCTCTAGCTGTAAGCCCGACTGCCGTATCAGGTCGTTCATCCTGTTATGAATCCGGCAATCTTTCTTTCCAGTCGGATTATCTGACAATGACAGACTACGCATATAATCCTGACTCCACTGCCGCAAGGCAGATCCTTCCAGTCTGCCACTGTCGGACTGGATATTGAAATAGAATTCAAACAGCTGTACCCATCCTCCGGGTTTCAAAACGCTGACGGTGGCCCAAGTCAGTCAGATTGTGTCACGCCGCGTTCCTTCGCGCAATTCGAAATCTTACCGAAAAATGTCCTGTAGATACGTGCGCCATCTGGAATGCGCAATACCGCCAACTATCAGCCGTGAGTGAACGAGATCGAAAGAATTGGATCGAAATGTGAATCGATCATTGAGATCTGCGACCTGCTTTCCCGTCAGCTGATCATAGCAGTTGGAATTACGGCGTTGGTTGCGAGCAGAAAATGCTAAACTCAGGAACCTTGATGTCTTGATAATATACAAATAGTAAGAGAAACAGCGCTTACCTGGAGTTCTAGGTTCGGCAGATCTACGTCAGGAGCCATGAAAGGCCAGATATCGACGCCAATTACCTCCTCACAATCAGAAAGAATTTGCAAACGAAACCAGGTGCACATACTTCCCATGACGGATATTGTTGTGCGGTGTCAACCGCCCATGCCGCGGATCCATAACCACAATCAAGCACTTTCAGTGGCCGATTCGATTCGAGAGGTACGAGCACGAGACCGTGAGGGATCTCAGGACTGGAGAACTCTCGCTTCAAGATCTCATGAAGGTGATCCAGTCGTTCTGCTTCGGCCTGACTCGGATCAACATTGTTGTTCGCCTTCGACAAAGATGTTGCTGGCATACATTGTCACCTGGACAGAGGTAAATCTCATCCTCAACGGCCTTCCGTGGAAACTCACGGCCCAGGAGTTGAAACGTCTCTCGGAACTCGTCATTAAGCTCTTCAAACCCATTATTGCTGCTTTACACGCTGTCAGTCGAGGATTAAAGCGAACACGTGTGGCGATAGAGATTTAGGAGAAATGGGGATACTAACGCCATTATTGCAGCTTTCTAGGGCTCTCAAAACCTTGCTGTTGATGTCACTCTTTCGTTTGGCTCCTACAAGGGAGCACGTAGACATCACCTTATGGCAGAACTCACGTTCGATCTGTTCTGGTATGAAGCCTTCTTATCCATAGAAAAGGGCAGATCCTCGAAAGAGGATAGAAGGGTCACCGGTACATCAGAGTGCCACTCCAAAATCCATACAAACCTTCACTCTATGTATGGGTGTACAAGAGGACCGATAGGCCGGTAAGCTGTGGATCGCCAAAGTCTAACAGAAAGGCCTAAAATCATGGTTTCATAGGGGTGGAGGTCCTGTAATGGCACCAGCCTAGGGAGATATCAACTCCTAAAGCCCTGGAAACCAAAGTATTGAACGAATGAGACGCCCTATGACCAACAGGAGATTATGCTGCCAAACAGTGCCATTATGTATCATTCGGTACGCATGGTGCAGTTGGACCCAAACGCCAGGGCTGGCATCCGACATGGTTCTTCAAACAGGGTTGCACAGACTCTAGTGGCACATGGACCAGGTTATGAGCCCACGTCATGCATTTGGAACAGAGGGAACAACTATTGCGGCCTGCATTGGTAAGTTTTGCAGCAACAGCACCTGCGCGCTACGAGTATAGCTGTGTTGTCAAGTAACACTTGGACCTGACTCGTGATATATCTTATATTGCAGCCAAAATTTACTGGCCAGGAGAAGAAGACGGTACTAGTCTGACCCGCTGTGAGTGTTACTGAAAGTGTATATCAGGGTCTTCCGACATCGAGATCAAGCACGTGATTGGACCATGAGTCTGCCATGTAGTATGTACTACTACCTCTGTACGACTGCGCGACGTCGATCATAATGGTCTACTGGGGCATTCTTGAGTGGGACTGCCAGACACTGGTGTGCTGGGGCGACGGCGGCCAATCCCCCAGAGCAGTTAAGTCTCAAAATTACCACATTGTACTCCGAATTGATACTATAAGTAGGCCATTCCTCGCCGCCAAGGAGGCTATTCACTAAGCAGCTTCAAAGTATCAACACAGAGTCTGCAAGTTTTTCCAGCAGTGCGATCGCGACATCAGGGTGACCCGCGACCGTTGGAAGTGACCCGAGGCCATGGAACCGGTGCATTACGGGAGTGTAAACTGGGACGCTGGAGGAATTTCCCATTCAGCCACCCGCTAGACACCAAGTGGGAATAGATAATCATCGCATTGACCGCACAGAAGGCAGTACTCACCAACGATGCCGAGGATTTGTAGTTATGGTAGCCGCATGGATGGTGGATGATGCCACGTCACAACTAGATGTTACACGGGTCTGAAGACCAAAATCTGACACGTCAGATTCCTGTGCTTGTGTCCAGAGGAGTGTCGACAATCACAAGGGCAGCATTTTCTATGCCTGTCGAAGCAGGACAGCGTGCCGCCAAGCTCGGCGTACCGAATACATGAAGAAGGGGAGAAGACAGGTATAGCCGCCCAAGCAGTTACAAAGAAAGTAACAGAAAGAGAAGAAGGAAAATGAGTACGAAGGAATGAAAGTCAAAGAAAAAGAACATGACAGATATCCAGACGGAACGGAACTTCGCAATACAACCCTGGCTCCTGAGGAAGCCCTTTTCGAGCCAGAATCAAAGGCTTCCAGAAGCACATCACCCCGTATTACTGCGTTTTACTATGCCAGCGACCACAGAGACAGGCCAGAAGCGCCCTTGGACGAGAAGATCCAGTGTGGTACTAGAAGGGTGTACTCCGTGTAAGTTAATATAGTGTAGTATAGTGTAGTATAGTACGTGTCTATTATGGTAATGTAGATCCGGTGGTTGGATTAAGTTAGCGATCCTACCACGATACCTACGGGTGTATTACCATTACCGGAACACGTTTAGCGTAAACCACTCTGTCGGTAACCCTTCGATGGGAAAGGAAAGAAAAGGAAAGGAAAGGAAAGGAAGAGAAGGTAAAGAGGGAAAAAGGGAAAGAAAAAGAACAGAAAGCTGCTTCGCTGTACATGTCATTCTTGCGCATCCTGCTAACTGCTACAGGATCTCAGTACCAGCTTTTCTGGATCACCAGCGCCAACGACCTAGGTAGTACATACTATGGTGCACATGTACACACTACCACCTGCTACGTATGGGCAAGGCGTGCAGGTGGAACCCAGGAATTCCCGACTGGCTTCGTTGGCTCCATATTAGTCCAAGATCGCTTGAAACTGCACGAGGCCAATGTGTCCACTTGTCCAAAGAATGCTACTACCATACCTATTACTAACGGTATCGTCCTCAACTCAATTGACTGGAGACGATGGACGGCACAACATCCCACTCTATTTCACCGTCACCCTGCGAGCCTGTCGCCATACTACTGTACGTAGTATTACCCTGACGGGCGAGGCTTAGAAAATGGGAGGGACGAGCCGACCGGATTTCCAAGTGGAGAACTGTCACTTTTCGAGATCACGAAAGGAAATTCGTTTAGTAACTTATGCGTACATCTTTCCAAAACTGGATCGCTAAGACGCTGCGCAAAGAGCTCACCTATGCACTGTGATTGCATCAGTCTCGTCAATTATAGCATCGAGGTATGTCTTGAGGTGCGGCGCTAAGTCTTCACAATAAGACCGTCTCGGCGCAAAAATCCTCAGGTAACAATTTCCACGACTAGAGGCCCACCAACACTACTACGGTATATGCAGGAATTGAGAAGCTTGCCACGCCTGATTGAAGATCATCTGATCATTCACTACCAATTGTTATAGCTGCTGCCCGAAGGGAAAATTTCGTGCAGGAGACAGCCGGGCTGATCATAGCAGCTATTTCAACCGACAGGTAATAAAGTATCATCCGCGATGTCTGCCGGACAAGCCAACATGCCCTAAGCGAGAACCCCGACGGTCTTGTATCCTAGAATGTTTGCCGATTATCATTTGTTACAGGGTCGACGCGAGATGATTGTTCTTTACCTCGGTATTCGACAGCTCAAGATCGTCCTCAAAGGTCGCCGTCCATCCATACCTAAGTTACAGTACTACGGCGTTTTCGAGGCGGGAGAGCGCTCTAGCGTTTCGAATGACCGCTGCTCGATCCCATAGACCAGATGGTCATAGGAATAGGTATGGCAGCGAGGGACACTGTCTCGAGACTACGAGAATGATGCATGTTATGTTCTCCGAAGGTCTGAGTATCCAAATCCCGCTCATTGTCGCTTGACGTCGCGCATTTCGCAGAAATTCACCACTCGGCGGCCTAATCTCCCAATCGCTGATATTAGACATATTGAGATGTCTCGTATCTTGTGAATTCAACCCCCGGCTTAGTACTCCCAGCTAGTGTCAGAGATGGTTGCTGACAGGAAGGCTTGCGAGGTGAGAATAGCGACTGACCTCCAGCTCCCGGGAACAAAATGTTATAGTGAACAACTTCCAACCAACTCAAGCACCAATGCCCATGCACTCAAGGTTTCTCCATGAGGTTGGCCGCAAGACATTTAAAGGCGCTGGTTTGTTGTGCAGATGTCCTAGGATCTGAAAGAAAGCTTCTCGTTATTCCAACGGCTCCCGTCTCCCCAGGGAACAGACAAGTCAGACTACACGATTTAGGATCTCATAAAGCAGCAGCTGCCTTTTCAGCTTGAGGCATACTTTTTGCTTTCAGGTGCCACATTCGCTATACATCTACCAACGAATATTTGCCAACAGGTCACTCTTAAACAATCCCATACTTATTTTGCACCGGAAGCAATCGTGTACAGTATATCTTTACTAATGACTACGCCTCAGAGATACCCCCCACCGCCCCATCTACTGCAGTATCCTCGGGACGGTGTATCTGAAATGGTATTGCCATAGGTCATTGATCACCGAAATCCACATCTCACTATTTTGCAGCAAAGGTCAGACCAGATGACCACTTTTCCGTTAGACTGCGACTGTATCTGCTCCATGGGGTTACCACGTACAGTACATACTACGTAGTAGTACTATGGTACACGCGCACCAAATCTAAATCTCCAATCTACTTTTGACCTCGCTTCTCTCACCCTACCATCCTTATAAGGTTCCTTAGGTGGGGGCGTTAGCGGAGTTTCTGTTGTCAGGTCGAAAGGCTGTTTTACCTTCTGTCATATATAACACAAATCTGTGCCCACCCAGGTTTTGGCCGCTATTTACGACAGCAAACAACATGGCTAGTGGCCATCTCTGATATGTCACCCTCATGTTCATGGCTTGTATCAATACCCGACCAGGTAGAGAACACTATACTTCCTACCTGTCGTCATGTTGTTTCGCCGTTATGATCACTTCCGATTACAAGCTTTTGGTTGGCTTAGTCCAAAGAGATTTTGACAGGATAGCCTGCCAAGGCGAATACTATAAAATAACAAGGTCCACGTCACAGCAGGGTACAGAGCATCATGACTATCAGTATTTACTTCGGACAGACATGGGGAGAGCAACTGGGGCATACGTCGCGCAGGTGTGTTCACCCAGCCATCAGAATCTCACGAGCCATCCTTTCCTGACAGTATATGTATCAGCCAATCTTGAGGGAGAACAACAGCCCGAATACCTCATTTGTGTCCATCGATTCTGCTTGTTTCTGCCGAAGACGATTGTTTGTCCTTTAGCATAGTGCCTACTACACCCAGAGCGGTCAAGTCTAGAAGCTCTGTTGAAGATCGCCATTCTCGAACAAGTGATGTACAGACAGTCTTCCAAACGGGGTGGAATCACTGGCTAATATCAAAAGTACCACGGCCTCCTACGCCTCCTATAATGGCCTAAGCCGAACTCAGCAATCTTGTCCGGCTTTTGGGCATCCAAACTTGTTCAAGGTCCTGATCCTTACGGATTCTCAATCCTACCTGGCTGTACTTTTGGGTCTCCTTCAAATCCCGAAAGTCGTTTGAAAGCTTCTGTCGTATTGGTGTTCCAGGCCGCTCATGGGACTGAGAGTGTCCCAATTTGGTTACATTGCAGGGCCTACCGTGTTGTTACAAGTGGAAACCATGCTTGCCAGCACCGTGAAGATGTGGAGTCATGACTACATAATGTAAGTAGTGGCAAGCTGGTACATTGGCCATGTATCCTTAAAAGTGGACTGGTATGGACTGCTTGATTCGAGAAAATGATGCTGTCGTGGCTTCGTGAAGAGAGAAAACCATGTCTATGGTGCCTCCACACAGTCATTTCAAATGCAAGGCTTTTGGAGAGGTTGTGTTCTGATTGCAACTCGAGCGTTGCTGCCTGATAAGATTACCAAATGGTATGCTTCAGTGCTGGCATAGGTGCGGGGGACTCACATCTCAGAGGGTCACTGGATTTTTGAAGATTTTCCAGCCTAACTACACTTTGAAGCACTTGCGACCCGGGAATCTTGTCGATACGTACCTAGCTGGAACATGCCTACTGGATTGTTGTATGCTTCGGGGCTCACTGTGCCGACCTATCGTCAGACAGTCTCCACTGCCTTGATGACCCATTGCTTCTACAGCTTGTCATCGATTACAGCTTGCAGTGCGTGTATACAACGGCTAGAGAGGCATCTCATGCATTTGCAGCTAAGCTTGAGAGTAGAGTCTCGAGGTAGCTGCGGTACTTAGTTATTTTCATTTCACCTCATCTGACGAGCGAAATTCTGCAGCATCGCTATCAGTGCAGTGCAAGCATTTGCTACTGGCATTCATCAAAAAGCTATCTACCAACTCCACTCGTCCAGGTCCTCATATTCTTGAGTTGCTGCAGATTCGCAACAATCTCAAGAGGTGACACTACGCTTTGAGATATCAGAGATACTAGTGCATAGCAGGGCTACCACGCCGAGATTGATATCCACCGTTTGTGGCATTAAAGCAACCTTTCGAACTGCTGTTTTTGACTCTCGCGCCTTCAAAATCACGGGTCTTATGATGAAAACTAAGCGGATTATGAGAGACCCTTTCAGGCAATTGAGTCCAATGCACTACAACTACACAATCTCTGCTCAGTTACGAAAATATCAGAAGCTGTATTTGAGATTCTCCGATTTTTACATCGAAGAAATGTTGTTCCACAAGGAGTTTAAACCCTCCAGGGGCGACGAGTTAGTACCAGATTTATTCAGCGAATTGAAGTGTTTCAAGGAGTCAGATTCTACACGTCATTTTCCACGGGGAGACACCACATATGCAGCAACAGTCGACCAGAGAGTCAAGGCGTTTCACGGTGCTCCCATTGGCTTACACTTTGGATTACAACAAGGACGGGCCAAATGGCTATATCGGCAATAGAAGTTATGATTCGTACCTTACTCATGAAAGTGGGCGAAAGTTTATGCGGGTCACGATGTAGGCTACCCTGGTCGTTCGGATCAGTTAGCCACTGGATGCCAATGCATCAACCACGTAGGTCTTGAGGTTGGCAAAGAAAGCCTTTGATGGGATGCTGCTCGATATACCCTCTATCAGCCCTTCAAGATCTTGGAAACGGTGCACGGAGCGTCACCGCGGGGGTCGAAATCCAACATGCGCAAGAGCTAATTGGTACAGGCTCGCAGGTGCCCATTTCTACTTGCCGTCCCTGGCTTAAGACTCAAAGCCGATTTCTATGTCGCCGTTCATACGTGCGGTCGGACTTTAGACTCGGAACTACGAGTATCGGAAACACTGATCAAGACATGTCCTTTATCAACCACTCACCTTGCAGAGATGCAATACTGAGTGACAAGAAACTTTCAAGCAGAAGTCGATCTTGCGTCATATTTGCCATCTGTTCATCCCTTCCTAGTGCCTTGCATTCAAACATGTATGGTACTTTGGGGCACGCATCTGAGAACGTGTAGGCAAAATCTGCACCACATATACCCTCCTCCCTTTACTTTGAGAGCAAGAAGGTCAGATGGGAATACGCCACATCCTCTTGCGTTATACCAGAAAGGGTAGCTTGTCGCTAGTCTTTCCCCGCGGTATCCGCCCTTGATCCAGGGTGGCTGTACAGCCTGCAGAATAGGCTGCTTCTAAAGCGCCATGTCCGACTTGCAGGGTGTTTCTCCGATCTGAAAGCCTACGTAAGCGCATATTAGCTAACACCACATTTGGTTCGATGCGCAGGATGACGAGATTTTGGTTTTCTTTATTCAGAAAAGCGATTACTCATGGCTCGTGAAAGCGCAAAGCAGAAAGATAAATGGTACGAGAACATCTCGCTATTAGAATTCAGCTCAACATCGTTCAGTGTCTCTAGGAGCATCGATTGGGCGTACTCAGCCGTTGATCATCTCTGTCGATGGTCGTCAAATGTCCATCTCATCTCAGGTTGTTTTCAACCGCAGCAGGTAGGTAGCTCGGCCCCTGCGGATGCAGCCACCTTGCCACCTCACACGAAATTTGAGTTCGATTCAGCAAGCTGGCACCGCTCAATCTTGTGAAAACATCAAATGTCATCATTGACCTGGGCTCGGAGACCCCGAAGTACGGTTCCGTCTCAGCGGTTTCATTCGCTAAGTCAGGTTGGGGTACCTAACGGTGGGTATATTCAAGGCCTACTGCAATGGAAGGATACTGGGGGGTCTCCATCTGCTACTCAGAGGGTGCTTTGCGCTGCTTTTCTTACCATGAAGGTGATGAGCAAGTTCGAGGTATCCCTTTGCTCATCGTTGATATGCACCACCAGACTAACTGCACCCCATGCATTTCCGCAGTCATTCCTCTATTCAGCTTCGTTTATGATCGAAATGAGCAACAACAGCGTCCCTTTTGTGGTTTATCTAGTCTCTAAGCGGGTCCTGCTTCCGGACCACCTACGTTACGCCGTCCCCATGGACACATCTCAGACATTTCCGACCAGTAAAGGGCCTGTATGCAGGCTCATGAGGCTGTAGCGACTGGTATTGTCGCGTAGCATTCTAACCTTCGCAGGATTATGAACTTGCTTTATTCATCTAGCACCGCGGAGTGCTGGCCAATGCTGCGAACGACTACTGCAGTCGTTGCCATTTGCATTCGGTTTTCTTGGCCTTTGTCTGTCTGCTTCTAGCCCATGAAGGATACCGCCGGGCAGGACACACATCAGCATATCGTACTCGTGGAAGTTCTGTTTTCGAGACTCGATCATTACGTATATATGAAGGATGTAACTGGCTATGTCCTTCAGATAGTATGCGACTTTCCTTGATCGTGATCACCACAGCTTCCCCTCTCCCAACCTTGCGCTGGAGAGGCGCTAAGGGAGTAGCAAGGCCGAGTTGACCCAAGCTACTGGCTTGGTTCTGGTAAGACGTGGGAAATATCTAACCCGTGGACAGCAACGCACCAGGAAGAGCGTGAGGATCAGAAAAATTTCTGGCTTCCACAGTGGTTGGAAGATAATAGAGAAGGGCTCAGTTGAATTCGAATGGCAATCCAAAGAGAGGCGGAAATAGATCAAAACAACTCTCACGTCATGGAAAGTAGTCCCTCTTGCCATCGATTGGATCCCAACCGCAACCAATGTTTGATTCATCCTGATGCGCTACGCAGGCGAATGCTCGAGATAACAGGATATATCGTAATAGTTCGTCTCGCGTAAGACCATGTCTTCAGATACGAAACCCGGGACCTTCAAGTAATCTCCATCCAGGTCGTCATTGGGCCATCTCGATTTGAAGACAACAGTCGACAAACGGAGAAAAAGGCCAGGGTAAACATTCTACGAAGCATAGGCAGAGGCTGGTAATTGAGCAGTCATGCTAGAGAATATACCAAGTCACTCAGACGATCCGATCCAATTGAAGTAAGCAGTGAACGGATCGTTCAGAAGATGAGATGGGTAGTGAAATTTGATGAGCTCCACAAGAGCCGATGTTCAATGCCTACTAAGAACGGTCTCAGTATAGGCCAGGGAATCCATCTCGTATATGTACTCGACGCTGTCTTGTAAAATGGGGTAAGGTAAGAGGATTTGCGCTTGAGATGTTCAGATTACATCCGCCGCCTCTGAGGGTAACCCTTGCTGGTCCTCAGAGACTTGTTGCCACCTTAACGGATAGCCCTTACAAGTTAGACCTGGCTCTGATATCTGCCACGGAAGGGGCTCGAGCTACAGATAACAGGATTTACAAACGGTTGGCGGTTTCAAAGCAAGAAGTCTGTCTTTGTTCGAGTGCACGATACCTACACACCACGCTCTTCCCAGGGTAGGGACGTTTATGACGCATCTTCTCAGTCAGATAGATCATTCTTCGAGCATGTCGGAGGAAGACGGCCTCCTTGATAGAGATGAAATCGAAGAGAGCAGTTGAGTACACCGGGAAGGTAAAGTAGATAAAATTGCTTCAATCAGTATTTCGCCGTTCATGCCGCCTCGGACTTTCCGGCCGGTCACAGAAAGTATATTCTACAATTTCCAGACGCTTTATCAATTCATTCAGGTCTTCTTTCATCGCGCCTTTCATCTTTGAAATCCTGGCCCCGGAGGGATTCAAGGGATATATTCAGCATCCATAACCTACGATGTTTCTCCGACTAATCAGGCAAGTCGCCTATGGATTCACGCCATCTTCTATCATTGTTGAATGTCTCGTGTCTTTGTTTGTACTTTCCTGGGGCTATGACCGTGTTGCCTGAATCGTCGGCATCCTTCCGCTTCATCGGCGACATCTCCATGCCCAAGGCGGATATTTGTATACCCATAGTTTGTTCGACAATGCCGAATAAATGGTGCACGGTGAATTAAAGGTGCAGGGAGGGAAGACCGACGACGTCCTAGTCTACTTCACACCCTGACCCGGCTCGGCTCGATAACCACCGACGTGGCGCTGGGACCTTTGCGATGAGCTCTTCCAAGCTGCGCACTACATCTTAGCCCTTGGCGAATTGGGACCGTCCGACGTCTGCCACTTTAGCGACGATCCTTGTACCACTAATTCCGCGGATTGGAGGAAACTCAATTCGGAGAGAAAAGCTTTGGGCCGCATCCTGCAAGATGGTGGATGCATGGTAGGTCGACATCCCTAAGGAGAATGGAGAATTGCATAACCCCCCCAGGCCCAGCGAACAAGGTCCCTAGGGGAAGACGTCAATGGCAGAGACCCCTCGGCCTTCAGCCATCAGGCGGCACCGACCCATGTGGCTTGATCGCCAATCTCTTCCGCCTTAATGCTGGAGTTTGTCCTTTGGTCACCAGTGGGGTGCCCCGCCAGATGCGCCAGGATGTCTCTGCGGTATACCAGGATCGGTATCAAGGCTCGATCCTGTCCGGGGACCTTTTTTGCCTGTCTGGTCAAGTCTTCTTTTCTCCAGATGAACTTTAAAAAAAAGGGCAAATGGGGTGACCCGAATGCCGGCCGCTTTCGACAGACGTTCGTTGTTGATCTTTTCATACCCAAATAACAGCCAGAGCGGGGCGAAGGGCTACTGAAGCGAAACGAGCTGCGTATTCTTTCTTGCGGTGCCGTCATCCTTGCCGTGGAGTGTGACCTTTAGCAGCGCACGGCCATTTGTGTTGGGGCTGTACGCCTTGTCCTTGCGGCCCGGTTGGAAGGTTCGAAAATCGCGCGCGACGAGGACTACCGATCGAACAGCCATTCTACTTGACGGCCTCGGGTTGTCAACGCACGCTCGCGAATCAAGCTATGCTGCAACAACAGCCACCAGACACGATCTTACGACCCAGTCCTTACTACAGTAAATGTCCACCATACACAATTAGGCGACCCTCCTTTCACAGTAGTGACCCTCCCGCAGCCAGCAAATGAATTGACCTTTCTTTAATGAAAACGTGATTTAACGCACAGATCCTGCCAGCCATTATGCCTGGACACTGCTGGGCGTCCTTCCCTGCCGCGTCGGGCGCATCGGACTGGTCTGCCATTCCCTCTGTCGAATTCTGCATCCGCGACCGCCAAGATGGTGCAGCTCCGTGGTGAAAGTGGTAGTCTCTCAGGGCAGCTTCGTGCACCGTAATCCTCTATGTGGAGCACTAACTTCCAGTTTCAATCAACAACTGACTTCATCCCAATTCAGTTTCTCAAGAGCACCAAAACTTAGACCGGCTTGCGCTAATTTCGCTCGAGAGGCGTTGTTTTCCACAGTCAGCCGTCCGTCTCGAGACAACGTTGGATCTCTTGAGACAGGTCCTCCAATGAGCATTTTCTGCGTTCACACTCCATTGTAGTTGTCCCTGGTACATGCACCAACCACCGAAATGGGGATGATCTATAATGTCATGAAGTATTGCACGTTCCGAGTGGGTTGCAAAGACCTGCGTACAGCTTCGCTTCCATACTGCCTTTCATTCGCAGCTTGTAACACCCAGCCTTGGTCACACGTCTTGGTGTTCCGAACCAACCTTTCCCTCCATATGATGCCCCTTTTGATTTCGTTTCTTTTGCTGGTGATGTTGCACGAATAACGCATTCTTGAGGCTCTGCCTTCTCAGAGATGATCTGCTTGCCCACCTCGCCGCTAGTACCCCCAGCGAACTGGAGCTCGCCACATGCTCATCAGGTTAGTTCGCTCCTCTCGTATATTGCAGTCACATATCAGCCCTTGAACAACCCTTGCTGCAGCATGAACAGGACGTTGGCCAGTCTCAGATTCCTCTAAGCGGGGCAACAAACGATCTTCTCGTCGATCTCCTCTTTCTGAGTCTATAAGAAGTCGATTTGCAATCCCGGTAAATAAAGCATGGGATTCGCTTGCCCATAGCCGTCTCGCGCCAGCCGGGTACTCGTATGTAGATTGGTGGGTTGATACCCAACCGGTTCGTGGTCCACCACGTCAAGTGTTGGTCACCCAGTAGGCTGTGTGGGCATAGGACTCGTTAGCTGTAACGACCGCAGGAACAATTGACGCAACAGATATCTGAGAAGGCGGCTACAGCCAATTGTCTCTCAGAGACAACTCTGCATATCAAGGCCCCATTAGCAGCCATCCAGTGAAGCAGCTCGACCGATCTTTCAGAGAGGCCGTCTACCTCTGCCGTTACCACGAACCTTTCAGTATGCCGGCGAATGATTCAACAGAATCGGATGGAATTCGAACCAAGACAGGTCAACGGACAGGTGAGCTTCTTTGCGCGGGCTCTCGAAGGTCCGCGAGTTCAAGCGAAAGCTTACAAAGTTCGTAGATCCGTCAGATGAAGCGAGCAAAGGAGCCACGTATTACGCCGAACGACGAGATGGCCAGAGAGGTGGCTCTAATCCCAAACCTGAACGACCGAAACCTATCACACCAGTTCCGAATAGGCCAGGTGATAGGTATTCTAGTGATCCCCATGCAGAGCGAACTCTGGAGCGCTCCGAGCGACAGGATTCGAAGCAAGCGAGCAAAGCTACTCGCCGGCAAGAAGGGGACCCGACTTTTGAAAAGCCTCTTCCCTCGGCGAGGAGAGACACGAAGGGAACGCCCCCTTCGAAACGATAACGCCAACTCGACGCCTGAGTCGCAGGTTTCCGCCATCGTTCTCAGCTCTAACACTCGACCACCATATCCGAGGATTGCAAACTCGGGGCTCTGGTCATGGTTGCGCTGGTTTTCTCGTCTGATGACTCTGATGCATTCCTGCGGATTTTGTGGCAACTTGTTCATTCCAAGGCCGAATACCGTGCAAGTCTGCCTAGAGATACTGGATCTAAATCAGGACAACAGTCACACTCTTTTCAGGTTGTCAAAAAGACGACAGCACTCAGATCAGCAAGTCAGATCGAAACGGGGCCGACTAATCTTATGTTTCTGTACCCTATGCATTGACACATCGGGAGAAGCAACTCTGGATTGGCAAGCCAGCTTACCCGCCTTTTCCAGCGCCTCTCAACAAAACCACGGGTCAGAAATGGACATCTTGAGAATATTTGCATGTGCATTGAATTAGACTGCATCGGCTCTGGCTGGTCGAGCCCATGGGCTTATGCCCGGTGTCGCAGGTGTTCAGTGTCGTAGCTACACTGGAGTTGCGGCTGAAGCTGCTGGCTAAGAAGGCCAGCGGAACATGTGATTGCTTATATGTACCTTCGTTAATCAATTTTCTTCAGATACCACATCATTCAGGAGCGTTCTTGCGAGTCTGCCACTGGCCTGAGCTGGGTGGGATGGGTGGGATGGCGTATCTTTCGATATCATTTGTGGGCAGGCGGCACGGGCGTGACCCGTTCAAAGGGGTGAAGGTTACCCAACGATGCGCAAGTCATCATACGAAATACTGGGATAACGAATATGTGTTTAGTATATCACGTTGAGGTCATATTATACAGCGCCATCAACTGTATCTGGGGGCTTTCTTCATGGCTATATCCATCGGCTTGGGCAAGAACAGAATCAAGAGAAGTGACCAACTAGGTGCTACCTGTTCGCAAACACGAGTCAGAGTCAGATGAATCGTCTCCGCCGGAACCTTTTCCAGGCTCCAGACCATCGACGTGGATCTACTGTATGTACAAGCATGTCGAAAGCGACAGCAATAAACGCAAGAGCCTCAGAAGCAATACTGCTGCTATGAGGAGGCTGTTAAAATTCACTTGCTAGGGGTAAGGAGATAAGATAGGATATGGCTCGATGCCCACTGAATGTTAGCGCGTGGAACAAAGACTTTGGGGTCATCTCCTAAGGCTGTACGAGTGGGCAGCTCGAGCAACAAGCGAATGGCCAAAAGTACTGAGTCAGACGATAAGCCCCATGGTAGCCTTAGCTCCACCAAAATCTAGACAATTTCCCCTATCCTTGTTGATGCCGCTGTTGTCATCATGATCGTCAGCAGCAGCAGCAGCAGCAGCAGCAGCAGCAGCAGTAGCTTGCTTGTCAAACCTTTGGGCAAACGAGAGGCTCGAATTTCCCAATCTATCAAGCTGCGTCGATAGTGATCTCCTAGGATTCCTCTCTACGATAATCTAGAAACCGATCGACTCTCATCGAGAAGAGTTGGAGGAGACTTCGAAGCAAGGTATGGAGATCTTAAGCCTGGGCCGATCCTTGTATCACTAGTACAGTAGGTTCCCCCATCTCGCCATCATCTCTACCGTGGTCCACTTGGGGGTAAGTTGCGGTACGAAGCAACGACACGTAGTGTTTTGCATTTCTGGGCTGGCCTTGTGTCCCACAGGTCGGGCGGTAATAAGGACTCAAGTGACGCTGCTGTAGAAGCCCTACATACATACGTAGTAGGAATTACAGTATACTGTAATTACTCAAGCTGCATCGCTGATAAGCTGACCATTCGAGACATGTCTTTTCTTCTAGGCTTTTGACTTTCCTGGCAATCGGAGCCATTGGGGCTACCATGTACTAGGGCCTGGAGCCTGGGGGAAATTGAGATTCCACTTCCTTTCTTAAGGCACATAGTAGCAATCAATCCTAGCATGTCGTATTAGCATGCATCGTGGTAATTACTATATGAAGCAGCATCAATGAGCACCCAACTCGGCAGGACCATGTACCTACCTAGGTGCTTCTCCCTTAAGTCTTCAGAGACTCCTCCTTCCTCCTTCGAGACGTATACCAGTCGACTTCTCTTGCTGCGGGGAATGGGAATTCAGCATTGGAACAGGTGTCCAAGCGTCGGGTATCCTAGACAGACGAGATTCCTGTTGCCAACCCCAGCGAGAGAGGGGTGCAAGGGGAGACCATTCTTTCGGACTTTGGTGTGGTAGGACGGCCAATGCAGAATGCAGAAGGCAAACGCAAATGCAAATGCAGAGTGGACCGAGAACGGATGTAGGTGCTTCGATGCTAACGTACACGCCTCCGCAGGGCTGCCTGATTGATATCTGGTCTCTGGTGATGATACTGTGCGGCAGTAGAGTTAGGCGTACCTTAGGTATTACTCGGTTAGCCCTCGAATCTCGGGTTCCCTCTGGCTCTTAGGCTAATAAGTTAAGGAGTGAACCCCCCCAAGAGCAGATATCTATATACAGAACACAGGAACCGACTCTCTGTAATTACATGTATCATCAGTTCTCTGGGAAGTGGGCAGAAGCAACAGCAACAGCAACAGCAACTGCAACTGCTGAAAGATGCCAGATAACCCCCAGAGACTACAGTAATGGGTAAACATTCAATTAATAACTGAATCCTTCTTGGGGGGGGGGGGGGCCGCATTCCTTGATCCCCAATCATACCGTTATCTACTGTAACTTAGTTATCTCTACTTGCGTTAATTATGCCTATGCCCATGCCCATGCCCATGTCCTTGTCCTTGTCCTTGTCCTTGTCCTTGTCCTTGTCCTTGTTCATGTTCATGAGTATACCTAACCCATGCTCATACTCATATCTACCTACTATTATACCTACTATTAGGAAGGTAGGTAGGTAATTACCTAGGTACCTGTACCTACCTTACCTTGGTAGGTAATTAATTCAGATGCGGATTTTGATGTACAGTGGCGTATTACTGTATCACCAACCCCAACCATCGACATCCATCCATCCTTTCATCAATCCATTCATTCATTCAATCATTCGTGCAGACCACAGCACTTTCCCTTGTCTCCCTACGGGCAGTAAGAGACACTTGCACAGGAATAGCATAGGGCAAACCGCTTTCCTCATCCTTCGCCCAACGGCTTCTGGTCCTCAACTGGGGACAAGAATAGCAACCCCGTCGTCCGTCATTCAATCCTCACACACCAGTGTTGATCCTACCAAACCCTCGACCGCCATCATCAAATCAGGATTCCAAGTGAATTCCCAGTAACTTACCATTCAACCATCGTACCTAGGAGTTGGCCTTTCGACCCCTGGTCGTGCAATCCTACACGGTCTGTTGTGATCGTCTAACTTTGACCCCAATGCGCCGACAGGCTTAAAGTCCAGGTACTTTGGGACAGAGTTCCTTCGACCCGGGGGATTGGTTACAATAGCCACTACCAAAGCCCAATTATTCGTCGCATTCTCACTTTCAGCTGACTTTGTCACGTATGCCTCATCGATTCATGGGTACACTTAAACCGTCTGATTCATTTCTGGGATAGACACGGGCTGGCTCGTACGATTCATGCATCCATTGGCGGCTTCTCCCCTTCGATTGTCCAACACCTGTTCGCGCTTATTGTCAACAAGCATACCAGAATCGTTTGCCTGCATCTAACTATTGCTTCACCCTCGCTTGTTGTCACTCAGCTACTTAGGTCGAAGCGTCGCCAGCACCTGGATCCCGCTTCGGTCATTTGGTGCACCGTGGACCACCTTTGTCATCCGTCGTCCGCCTTGCTGCCTAGTCAACGTTTGTGTCCTTCCGGACCACCAGGCCTCCCTTATCACGGCCGGCCAAGGCCGTTGGTGCGGCCTTATGGTGATCTATGCTCTCAGCGCCGTTGTACTTGCCGCTCTTCTCGCTCGGAACTACAGTTTCGTGCGATATGCTCGGGACGTAGGTGATCTAAGTTTACTACGCATCATCTGCCTTCGTTTACACTGACGTCGGACATCCAACCGCTTCCATTATGTCGAGGAGGGATGACCCGGTCCCCAAACCCGAAGATTGGCTTCGGGTGCAACCCCACATACGGCAGCTCTACGTGGTGGACCAGAAGCCGCTGAAAGATGTCAGCCGTATATTGGAAGAGAAGTATGGTTTCTCCGCCACCCAACGCATGTATAAAAGCCGTATTCAGGCTTGGAAGTACGACAAGAAATTCAAGGAAGCTGAGTGGAGGCAGATCATTGCAATGTGGAAACGACGACGGGAGGATGAAGGCAAGGAATCGGTATTCAAGGTCCGAGGTCGAACGATCAATTCGGCAAAAATAAAGAAGTTCCTCAAACGAAAAAAGATTGAGGAACTTGACTTTCTCTCCTCTGGCATGGATAGTGAACCAATGTCAGACATACAATGCTTCACTCCAGTCGGCTCACCGCCACCAAACACCAGTCTCGATTCGGCGTCGATTACATCAGACGCTGATTTAGAGCCAAGCTCAGTCTCCGATCAGTCACGGCATAACTCCTTCACTTGGATTGGGCCACAAGACCATGAGGTTGGAGCTCCTGGTCCGAGCGTTCTAGGACACACTCAAAGTGCTTTGCCTACCCATACAATCCGTCAAGCTCACCTAGCTTCTCTTCCTCCCTTAGAGCCGTATCGTCACATCCCAGACCAAAACATTCCCCTCATGTTAAGATCAGGCAGCGAATCGAGTGCTTCGTCGAGCCGAGTCGTGTACGGAGTCGAAGGCATGGCGTTGAGGTCTCTTACTCCGGACTCGGTCATGTTGGAAGAGAAGGATGATTTGATACTATGCAATCTAATGATGGCCCGTCATCCGCCATCGCTCGCAGGAGAAGCAGGCGAATCAGGGTTTCATTCCCAACAGCAAGCACTGTCGCCCTTGGAGACCGTCCCTGTCAGCATACATGACGCCGATATCGTCCTATGCCATAGCAGCTTGCTATCTAGATCGTCCCAGAACCTTTACGTCAAGTCTGAGGATGCATTGGCTTCGCAATGGCTTTCGCGATTGTTTCAAGCCAGCATTTTTCACAATCAGAATCGGCCTGACCTCGCAGAGAGAAACAAAGCAGCAGCCGAGGACATTTTTTATACAATGGTGAAATCTCAAAACCCCTACCTCCTACCTGGTCTGGCCATCCTTTCAGGCATTATGACCTCTCACCACCAGTGGCCATTGGTCACCTCATTTCTGTCTCGGTGTTGCCGGATAGCAGAGCATTCTCTCGGCACCGAGCATCCAATCACAGTCGCCTTCGAACACATACGAGGTGTTTGCGCTGGACAACGCTCAGAGCGCATTACGGCTGAACATCTTTGGCGTGCAATCATCACGTTTGAACTTGCTTGGTCTCCTGACCATCCAAATACGATTGTTCTTAAGCACTTGAGGGCATGGCAAACTCTGTGCAATGGGGACGCAGCGTCGGCTGAGCAGCAGTTCAGGATACTCCTTCCCATAGCTGAAAGGGTAATGGGATCAAGCAACTATGTGACCACCTGGATAATGCGGTCTCTTTCACGGGCCTGCAAAGATCAAGGAAATCTTCAGGGCGCTATCGCTCTCATGAGCGATGCTGTGCTCAGACAACGCAGGTCTCTCGGTCCATTTCATCCGGATAGAATGGAGGGGTTGCGACGTTTGGCCGAAATGAATGAGCAGGTCGGTGACCTGATGGCTGCTGAGAGATATTTCAATGAAGCCTTGTGGGGTCAAGTAAAGATGCTCGGCGTAAATCACGGATTAACCATCGGAACGCTCAATCAACTTTCAAACACAATGCTTCAGAGAGGTAGAGTCGAAGAAGAAGCTCAATTGCAACAGCAAATCGATCGGCTGCTTCAAGAGGAAAAGCGACGTAGGTTTTTGACACCTGCCGAAGCGTACTAGCAAGAGTGAAGGGTTTACGGGGATTGGGGCTCATCTACCTCCTGTACCTTTACTGGGCCTCGACCCAACTGTCCACGAGAGAATTACTGTTACCTTTGCTGCCGATACGATACTATCACTACTCGCGTGGCTTGATTTTTCATGTTCGCTGTCGCCGATCCTGACCTGTGCCTCGGTGGAGTGGTACAAGAATACGTGGTCTCTCAACCTCGCGTTTCCGGACGTCGCGATTTCTACTGACAGATTTGAACGCCTTCTGCCATACAGCTGGCACCTTTCAATCAGATCGTGTACCACTTTAGCAATCGGTCTTCTTTCTACAGCACTCTCCAGGCAGATATAGCACATCTGATGGTGGACCATTCATCCGAGTCATGTCTGAAGATCATGCGGCTCAAGGTAGAGAAGGAGCTCTCGTTGTGCCTCCATGAAAACTTATCTGTCCTATATGTCGAAAAACAAGAAGCCAGGTTTCCTTTAACTTACTGTAAGTATCTAGCAAGCGTTTTTGATATTTTGACATCAGTACCCGAAAAGGAAATATTCATCTTCCAGCACCGACGGACTGGTGACCAATCATTTCGCTTCGGGTCTTTTACTCTGTTCTTGTTTGCCGTGGCATAAGTTACCTGCTATTTGCTGGAAGATTTATAAAACTGCATCACATGTTACGCCATGCATCATCATGCATGCATGCATGAATGTATCCTGCAGAGAAATGGAGATCATGTATATGTTGTGTAAAAAAAAGACCGTCTCTTAGGGAAAGAGTGGCTAGCCAATAGACGAACGCTCCTCTTTCAATTACTCTATCTTTCAGAGATACTTAGGGAGGTAGAGAGAGAAAGCTGGGTGAAAAGATCCGATGAGGCTTGCAGGATACAAGGTAAGGGGGGAAGGAGGAGGCGCATATCGTGGCTTGTTCTTCTCGACCATTGTTACTCGAATACTGATACTGTATTAGCGGTTAAACGTCCCTCCCCCCCTGAACATCGATCTGAGATTCGCTTAAACAGTAGTTGATCTCGGTAATATTATCTCTCTAATACCCTAACCATGCCTGACTCGCTTCATCGCTTCTCAGTCAAGATTCAAGTATTAAGTGTGCGTGTGTGGCCTGCTTGCTTGCATGACTTGCATGACCTGACCTGACCCGACCCACGCATACATGGATCTCGTCTCGTCAGCCGACAAATCCATCATAGGAAAGCGCAGTAATGAGGTTTAAATAATTATAACCAGACAGATCTCAAATAGGTAGGCCTAAGCGCAGCAAAAGGGAAACAAAAACATTTGAAGTGATTAATCATATGATTATCTTCTGTTGTTTACAATATTCAAACCTGCATGCATCTTTTGTAGTTATTGATATTATATTAAACCCGTTTGGAAAGCAACTTCAAAGTCGTTTGAAAAACACATCATCACCATTGATTGGGGTAAATTTGGTAAGTAATTAATTAACACAAGGTTATAGTGAAATTCTCTCCTAGTTTTGATGATACAAACATCTAATTACTATACACATCATCTATACTTCTACACGACACGCAAAGATCCCATATCTACAACGTGACCATGTAATTACTTAGATAATCTGGATACCGCGGTCCCTAGTGATCAGTATCTATTAAAAGAGACAAGAGAGAGGTCGACCATGTTACATTTGAGAAATAAGCAAAGTACGCAAAGCCTGGTTGGTGGTGATAATAATAATAATAATTATGTATTGAGTGAGAAACCGGTTTCCCTCCCCTTTTCTACTCCCCGACCCCCCTGTCAGTTCATTGAGCGATTTCATTCCACCAAAACCACCCCTCACCCCCTTTTACACGTTAACACAGAAAGAAAAGGAAAAAAGAAGGAAGGAATACGCCGCCGCCATGCTGTGTAGTAGGGTAGATATCCCCATCTCGAAGAAAGTCTGGTGCCAGTCAGACACCGTTGCATTCCTATCTGACGGTTAAAGAGAGATCGTTTCAAGTCATCGCTGTGCTGTTACAAAATTGTTTGCTTTGAAGACTTAGATCTCCAATCTCAGGGTTGAGCTGGCGTAGGCCCCGGTCCTTCCAGATCGACCGTCTGCACGCTTCTCCTGCTTTCGCTGCTCTCTCTGACCAGATTCGAAAAGTATTTCTTCGCGACGCTACTCTCTCTCTGGACTTTAGCAACGTCCTCCTTTCTTCTCCCGAGCTCTTCGACTTCTTGGGCAATACAGACATTGAGCTTTTGAGCAGGAATGCGAAGAACGTTGCGGACTTCGGATGAGATACGTTCGGCATTTGAATGCGTGTAATCCATTGATGCTAGAGTGGCGGAGAGTTTACGAGCGAGACGCGGAGGGAGAGAGTTTGGGATCTGTGAGAACAGATACCCTGCTGTTAGAAGAGCTAGTTGGCCGTCAGTATCATGTTTGTAGAGGGTCTGTCACAGGAATGGAACTTACCTGTCAACAGCATTCCGGGGAGGACCATGTTCCGAAGATTCCTGGTGCCCATAATACGAGCAGCTCCAAACACACCATCTATCCAACCTACGCCGCCTAGAGCACGACCACCCAGGGTGCCCACCACAGTCATGGCCATACCGGTACCGACAACTTTCTCTTGTCGTTCCCAGATCCCAGCAACGTCGAAGAAATCCCACACTTCAACTTCGGTGTCTACAGCCCTTAAACGTGCATGCCTTCGCTTGGAGTACATCAAGTCTGCCCTAAACTTGAGGGTTTCAAACTTGTCGCCAACATGTAGCAAGCCAAGACTGTTGATCA
This sequence comes from Pseudophaeomoniella oleicola, assembly GCA_003868215.1. Taxonomy (NCBI): domain Eukaryota; kingdom Fungi; phylum Ascomycota; class Eurotiomycetes; order Phaeomoniellales; family Phaeomoniellaceae; genus Pseudophaeomoniella; species Pseudophaeomoniella oleicola. The sequence continues at coordinate 108,942 of QWDQ01000060.1, forward strand.
TGTCAACACCCTTGATGGACTTCGCACGGCCATAGTCTTCGCATGCTTGAACTGATTCGGCAATCGTATCCAACATCGCGGCTTTGATATCTTCCGCATAGTTGAACACAGACCAGAGCCCTGGGTACTCGACACGGAGATCAGCCTGGCCAACCTTTGCAATAGTCGTCGAGAGTGTAGACCTTGTATGGTTATAAACGTCTGCTACAATCTGATCATTGTCCTTGTCGAGCTGATCTGAAACGGCTGATTTTTGCTTCTTGCGCTCCTCATATTCGGGTTCCAGTTCACCTAACTCCTGCGACACGCGTTTAAGCTCCGAGGATGCGACTTCGAGATTCACGTTCGCAAGAGCACTGAGGTCGCCTAAAACATTGAGCAGGTATGTCTTTGCTGGTGCCAGTTTGGAGCGTGCACGCTTCTCTAAGATAAATCTTCTGAGAGCACCCTCCAGGTTTTCAAAATCTTGGATCTTCTCCTTTTCCTTTCCTTTGCCCTTGCCGGGAGATCCAGGTTCACCATGCTTGCCGGCAGGGATATCACTATCGCCATCTGGCCCTCCATCTGGGGGGTTTGACGAGCCTCCGCCACCACCACCTCCGCTGCCAGCACCCGGCGGTGCAGGCAAGGCTGGTGCCACAGGTACAGCGTTGCTTGAGACGAAATGAACGAGCTCGGCAGCATCCTTGAATGTGTAAGGGCTCAACTTGGCGATCTGCTCCAAAATCATCTTCTGACAGCGCTCCTTGTCTCGTATGTTATCGAATCCGTTAACAACCATGAACATGTAAGCCTTTTCGTGTGCAGCCTGCCATATAAACTCCTTTGCAGAGAGAGTGAAGTGATTAGCAGCGGAGACAACGAAGACAACCACGTCAATCTCCTCTTGCCTTGCAAAGACCGCAGTAGTCTTCACAGAATCGGCGTTGAGACCGGGTGCATCGATAAGAGTGATATCCACGACACCATTGTGCAGAAGGGACTCATCGACAAACCTCGAATCTTTGACGTATACCTTGCACTGTATATACCGCTCGTTGTCTGTCACTATCTTCTCAAGCTCGTCTAGCCTAAAGGCGTCATAAGTGCTTTCGTCGTGTCGATTGTAAATTTGATCTTTGTGAACAGCATGCACTTCCTCGAGACCGCCATTCTCCCGGGCGTCGAGGACTTCGCAGAATATGCTCGTACACGGTTGTTGATCCTCTGGCAACACCTTTCTTCGTAGGAGCGCATTACAGAAAGTGGACTTTCCGGCATTGAGATCGCCTGTAACCAAGACCTTACTTGCTGTATCTTCGATGCGGTCCCGCAGTGCTAACAAATGTCGTATGCTCTGGCTGATTTTCCCATCAAGTAATGATGCTATAGATGCCTTCTCTAACGAATGTACGAGTTCTGCTTGCGATAATGCGCCCAGCTTGAGGTCGAGCTTTAGGATGGAGAACTCCTGCGCAATTTGCGGTGTCAAGAGACGAGGTTCACCCGCTTTCCGTTTCTGGGCGGCGACACTCGATTCGCTGGTGCTGTGTTCGCCTAATGAGGTTCCTGCGCGTTTGGGGGGAATTGGCCGTGGAAGCTCCTCACTTGTCGATTCTGCTGGATGGACGAGGTCCGCACCACCTCTTGTCGATTGCGTTGATTGTAAAGTCGGTCTGCCATCATGAGATGAACCTTGAACTGTGGGATAATGTGCAGGCCATTGGGCGTTCATTCTTTGCAGTTCCTTCAAGGTATCGACTGTGCGACCGATTGCTTTCGCAAGTGCACCGCGGTTCTGATTGTAATATAGTTGATGCACATGACTGGCTAGAATCTTTCGCTCGTTTTCTGAAGCCGGATGTGACTCTCCAGGGCGCAAAGGTGTATGCGATGGCGTTGGTCTATCCTCAAGCAGTCCATCCCTCCATGCGTTTGCTTCGCCACTGCCAAACTGACTGTCACCAGCGATACTAGGGCCGTACCCAGAATCTCTCTCCAGTTCAGCCATCAGCTGCGATGCATACCTGGATTCAGAACCTCCTCCAACGGTCATATATTGAGGGTTGAGTGGCGCAGGCTCTGAGTCGTCTGCCAATCGAGATGCTTCATTCTGCCATTGCGAAGAGCTCTCGCCGGCTGATGAATCGCCACCGTTCGAGAGATAAGACTGACTCATTGTGCGCGAATCAATTTCTCTAGGCGGCTGGGCCTTTGGCTCCTATACGTGGTCGATACAGTAGGTGTTCATAGGAGATGTAGTTTGTGTTGATTGTTGATGACAATTAATAAGGAAGGATGCTTTGAAAGTTTTGGCTTTCGGCCGGGCGGTTGAACCGACGTGCGGGCACCGTAATCCGTATGAAGACCCTCCTCCCATCCTCCGCCTACCATAGTAGTATGCGACGTCAGTCTCCACAGCCGTACCACATACACGATTGTCGCATACCCCAACTTGCTTCCAGGCAACAGTAATCACTCATATACATACTGAGAACACCAGCAAGGGCATCTACGCCTTCTGTGATCCTCTGATACCATCGTCGGTACCTCTGCTGGACGATAACTTAGACATCAAACACTGAACACTACATCATACGAACAGTCAGGAATCATCAGCATGAATGTGAGTTCCCTCTAACACTATTGACATTGACAGTCCCGCTTTGGCAGATTATAGATTATTGACATGGATCTAGGTCATAGAATGGGCTTTTGGGAAGCGCATGACCCCCGCTGAACGTCTGCGCAAGCATCAACGCGCCCTTGAGAGGACCCAGAGAGAGCTCGATCGGGAACGTGTCAAACTCGAGAACCAAGAAAAGAAGCTCATTCAGGAAATCAAGAAGAATGCGAAGTCAGGCCAAATTGGCGCAGCTAAGATACAAGCCAAGGATTTGGTTAGGACTAGGAGGTACATTCAGAAGTTCTACCAGATGCGGACGCAGTTACAGGCTATCAGCTTGAGGATACAGGTATGGGGTGGACGTTGCATAGTTCCCAGTTCCAGTCATAGCCTCCTGTCGGGAAGGTAACAATACTGACCGTCTATCTCTTACCAGACCGTCCGATCGAATGAACAGATGGTACAATCGATGAAAGGAGCCACTAAGTTGCTTGGATCTATGAACAGACAGATGAACCTTCCAGCATTGCAAAGGATCGCCATGGAGTTCGAGCGCGAGAATGACATTATGGACCAAAGACAGGAAATGATGGACGATGCCATTGATGATGCAACAGGCTTGGAAGACGAGGAAGAAGGCGAGGAAGTCGTCAATCAAGTCTTGGACGAGATCGGTGTAGATCTGAATCAATCAGTAAGTTTACACGCGGTCAGCCTTGACCAATAAGATTCTAACGTGACTCTGTTACAGCTGGGAGAGACTCCTACGGGTATCCAGAAGACTACCGTTACCGAAGGACGTGTTGCCGAAGCCATTGGAGGGCCCAGTGGGGGTGCGGATGACGACCTCCAAGCCAGGCTGGATAGCCTTAGGCGGTAGAGGACACTCAGCCAGTTTACGTCCAGATTGATACATGCTTCCCGTACCATTTCACGGGTTTAGATTCTTCATTTGACTCTTCGGACCCACTGAGAATAGGAATTACTGCTAGACAATGTCAGTCCGTGGGCATCATTGAATACAGCTATGCCAATCCCTGTCCCTTCTTATTCCCACGAATCGAGAGCCAGCTTAGGTTTGCCCAATCCTCTGGGTTCATCAAGGCCAGATATGAACTTCCGGTCTTTCGGTCAAGGGCTATTTATTAATTTATGGACTGGGAGGTTCTTTAATGGGGTCACGGTGAATCTATCAGCAGAACAAATCGTTCTGGCCTGGAAGAGGAGGTTAACATAGAAACAAAACCTCAGATGCCTCTTCGAGATCTTCACAGGGCCTACGGGTGTCTGAAGTGACGTCAAATCGAAATGAGCATGGAACTCAGCAAGATCTCATGATAAGATGCCCATGAAGCCAAATAGCTCGCGCCCGCGGTGTTATATGATCTCTTCATACATTTTCGAAAGCTTTTCCATGGCATGAACGAGATCGAAGGCCCGGGTCCAGGCGGGCCACCCCGCGCACAGAATCAGGCTAGAATGCTCGTGTCATCCGGGGTACCATGCCAGTCCACGTGGTCGGAGAAAGCGAAAAGGGACACGAAGCAGAGGGCTGATACCGTAGCAATGCAACAGGGGCATTGACTGGGATCCCTACAGATCCGGATAGCGCGGAGGTTCTTGTGATCTTGATGCCCTCTTTCGCCTGGGTCCGACGGAAGCATATGAGGAGTCAAGGATACGATCCTAGCCTTCCGGTATCAATGTCCCTCTGCATCCTACTTGCCACAGATGCCTGCCGCAACGGCATGGACGGTTTTTCCCAGGAAAGAAATCTGGGCCAGGTCACTCGGAAATGTCGGATGGTGACGAGTACTTCTAAAATCAGCCCAAGTTTCGGCTTGAGTGGAATCTATGACAACAATCTTAGGTAGGCAGTAATATGATGTCAGCATGGTCTCTTCCCCGGCTGGACCATATGCTCGTATTAGTGTCAAGGCAATCTCCATCAAAAAAATCCCAGGCTCGCAGGGTGGTAATACCGCCCATTCCTATGGCAATAGCAACGATAGCGATGGAAACTAGACATGCAGAAGTTGATAGGAGATATCATGCGCCATGCGCGAATATGTGGTACGCTAGTTGTAAGGAGTATGAGGGGTTGACCTCATCTCAGATCCTCATGGCGGGTCAGATATACTACGTAGTACTACGGTTGTTTTTTCCTTGTTGAAAATGTAAACTCTACGCCAGGCATGGAAGGCGAAATGTTTGATAAGTCAGCAGTCTGTAGCCAAGCGAGCAAACCTGCCAATCGCATTAGATCATGACAGCGAGCCGACCAACGAGAAGCATCATTTACTACCTAGGTACCTAGGTAGGTACGCAGTCCTACTACTATGTATGTACGTACCATACCAGCCTCGGCGCATCATATCCGAGGGAGGCAAAAGCGCAACATTTTTGCGAGGACAGTGAGGGGAATCCGATCAAACCGTCAACGCCGGCGCCGCTCTCGCGCGAGGCTAATGAAACAAGACGCTAGAACCACAATGCCGACACAATGAAGATGGTGGCGGACTGTTGATTTCCCAAATCTTTTATCTTTTCCCCCTGGATCACGGGATACATTATCCGATACGTGCCCTTTTTGAACCTCGTCGATATGTCGGCCCTGTACGTAGTAGTATGTACAAATACTGTATCTCATGAGATCTCATGAGTATGCACAGCATGTGTGCTTGTAGGCTCTGATAATACAGCTGCTAGTGTCGAAGAGTGAGGATACGAATGGAGCCCAATCAGATGCCAGGCGCGCAGGCTCGCAGGTCAGCACCTGGCACACTGTATGCATCCTAGAGCCTAGTCGGTAGTGTTCATTCACGCTCATGGCGATGATCCACGAACCGTCAGGTCGACGCGTACGTCTCGACGTCTGTGCAGCTGATGAAAGTAGCGATCAGAACATAATTAAGAGTCACTGCCTGGCCAAGGACTGAAGCGCCCACATCGAGTCCGTTGCAAGTGTGGCAATGATCATTCGTATCAGCTTTGACCACGCGAAACGGCGAGACGGCTGTCGCCTTTTATCCACATGATTCGCCAATATGATGATCGACATCAAAAGCCGGAGAGTTGGAACTCTTGTGCCAACTAATATGGTCATTTTCCAAGCAACTCTAGCAAACACTACATAAGAGGGACAACTCATGACACTTTTCAATACAAACATGAGATTCCTTGGACCGTATCTCAACCCTGATTCAATCTCGTGTGGTCGTTCTCCTAGCAACAATGAACCCCGAATATGACCCATCAAGGTTCGAATGTTCCTTATCACCACCCGTGAGTTGTCTACTTGGCTGGATCACCCTTTACATTGTGAAGTACAATACCATCTGCCGAGTACATCATCTGTAAGATCACATCACGAAGCTGGGCTCAAAACAATTAGGTACGCATGATCGCCAACACAAGATCCTACGGTGTGGATTTGTATTACATAGTACACGAATGGGGTATTGCCTCGGTGCTACATTGTACAATAGTAAAGACTTGGGGTGTACTCCACTTCCAGGGAACTGGCCGTCATGATGTTGTTCAGGGTAATCAACTTAGTCCCCATTGTATCGGCGACGAATCGGTAGCGATTTAAGCCTCTTGAGGCTTTTCTTTTGGCTCTCATTCCGGCCATATCGAGCCTCGAAAGAAATGGATCAAGGACGCTATGCCTGAAACAAACGGATATAAACCAGTAACAACGCGGAAATGACACGGCATGTTCGAAAAGAGTACCGTTATCAGAAAAGCAAGGATTTGAGATAGTTTCAATGCCTTCTTGCACTTGGTCGGTGATAGTAATGATTACAGGTAATTAAAATGAGAAAGGATCTATTTAACACGCGTATGAATTCTGGGGCTGTTGTACTACGTAGTACTACAGTACATAGCACTAGGGCTGGCAGATACATAAAGAGACAAGGCTGTGCAAGGTCTTGTTTTCCCATGAGATCCGCCCTGCCGTTACTGCCGCTTTCAGGTCTCTCTTCCCTTTCTCTCGCCCTCATGCGTGTCCTGTAAGTACTGATTGACCCAGTCGCCGGTAAATTCCCTGTATTTCAAGTATCTCGGTATGTTTAGATCTTCTACTACCTTACCCAGGTCCCGAGCATCCGGAACATCATGACTTTAACCCTTGGAATGCGTTGTTATTGTCATGATGGATGGGAGGGGGGGAAATGTGTCGCCATCCAACTGTGTCCTTCGTAGTAATACTCATGATGTCGATGTATTATAGACTGGAGCATAGTTACAACGGTACAGTCCCTAGACTCCCATAGAGTAATCCCACCGCCAGTCATCATCAATTCTGATGCTACTTCAGTACCTGGGTACTTCCCACTTGATGCTTTCCGGGGTATGATATTCACTACCACATGTAAGTTACCATAAGTTTACTACGTAGTAGTATCCAAGGGTTTTACGGATTGGGCATTTTGTCGTTTCGAGTAACGCCCCCGGAACTGCTAAGTTAGCAGAAGATTCTCCTCTCCGCATATGAAATGACGACTCGAATCTGAGAGTCTTTTCCATCTCATCCTGCTTTTCTTTATCCCTTCTGTGACCAGTATTAAATCGATCCTGGGACCTCGAGAGTTCAGAGGAAAAAACCACTAACCTAACCCAAACACCCCCCGGGGAGATCTCGGCCCATCGTCTATTATATACCTCATCTCACTATCGGACGCATTATCGGCGGTGTACAGTTCACGCATTCATTCGCTATTTAAAATGAGGAAAGGGTGAAATTAACACTACCAAAATAGCAAGAAAACACGGGCTGCATTGCATGTTTTGGATGATCGACACCTCAGACGGGCACTTCTGCGAGTAGGTGAGTGCCGAAACTATTGCCCCATCAACGATCATGCGCATTCCTGCCCAAACCACCCCCGTGACAGTGCTTGCCTTGTGCACGCAAGCTGCATGGATATGATTCGGCTTGTCGTTGTCACGAGTGAAGTGTCTGCATGTTGCCGCTGAGATTGTCAGCCTTCATATGATGAAGCTGTGCTGCGACTTTCTCCCAAACCCAACGTTCCTACTCGGAAGAAAAGTGTTTCACCCCAAATGCTGACAACAAAACTTCCTCATGGCAGATCTAGTTCGAATATCCTCAAATCGAGGTCCAATATATTACACTGCGCGACATCACACGACCCAAGCTGACCCGTCATCCGGCTCCCATCGTAACCGAACACGACCGAGTTCCTTGTGCGTAACTCCCGTTGGCGCCGATTCAGACGTCGCACCTTGGATACCTGACCACCCAGAGAAGCCGCCGGCGCTAATCAGAAAGCTGGCGCGGTCCAGAGAAAACGCGAAACGACTGCTTCGGCTGAGTTTTGCTCCGAATACAACCGGAGTAGTAGTCGTACCAGAACCTATAAGACCCCAGTCGCTTCCAGGCGTCCTTTCAGGTACGAGCGAGTCGGGCGAGGAGGGGATGATTTCTGACGTTGGGAGAGAGACACCCAGGCGGGACTCTCCAGCTTTACATGATGGATCAAGACCTACTGTCGGAGGACCAGTCAGTGGCATCTTACACCGACCGCATTTGGTGGAGGATGTTCGCCGGGCATCGATCTCAAGTGAAACTACGATGCCTTTTCCTAGCTTCGCGAACGAAAAGCCAGTCGCTAGCGGGAGCGGTGTCAGCGTATCAATAGCCTTGGCCGAACCTGTACTGTTTCTCCAGGGTTTTGACACCAACGACTCTCAAACAAGAAGTACAACAATGTTGCGGGGCAGCTTGCATCTCAAAGTCACCAAGCAAGCCAAATTGAAGTCAATATCTTTGACATTCAGAGGCAAGTCTGAAACGGAGTGGCCAGAAGGTATGTTTTCTCGGTGCACTCGGTCTGGCCTGGGCAAATACTGAACTTGACGCAGGCATTCCTCCCAGGAGAACAGAATTCAAGGACGCCGAGACTATTATGAACCACACTTGGCCATTCTTCAACGCTCAATTCCCGCTCGCCGAGCACAGCTACATGGCAGACCACGTCCAGCTTGCTAAAGCTCCTGGAGTGACTACAAAAGAGATAGGCGTCACTGGATCCAGTTTTGACCTTTTTCAACAACGAGCGCAATCTCCGGCATCCAGAAACATGACCTCCAGAGATGCTAAGAGACTGTCTCTTCAACTGAACCAATCTCGGAGTTTCGGAAAGGGTGAGACACCTCACGGTGGACCGACAATCGCCCAGAAAGGGTTCAAGGTGTTTCACCCAGGAGACTACATCTACAATTTTGAGTTGCCCATTGACTCTAGGCTTCCCGAGACGATTGATGTCGATTTGGGCAGCGTAAAATACGAATTGGAGGCGATCGTTGAAAGATCTGGCGCATTTCGTGCAAATCTCGTGGGTCACAAGGAAGTCACTTTCATTCGAGCACCGGCAGAGGGCTCCTTAGAACAAGTTGAACCGATTGCTATATCTCGAAATTGGGAGGATCAACTGCATTACGACATTGTCATATCTGGAAAATCTTTTCCCTTGGGAGCACAAGTTCCAATCGCATTCAAGCTAACGCCGCTGGCCAAGGTACAATGTCACCGTATCAAGGTCTTTGTGACGGAGAATATCCAATATTTCACCAACAACAAGCGGGTGCACCGATTGGAGCCCACCCGAAAAGTGCTCCTCTTCGAGAAGAGGGCCGACGGTCACAGCACGAGTACCTACGCTGGAAGTTCGATGAGGATCCTATCTGGCGGTGGTGTAACATACGACGATCGAATGAGAGCCGCCGAAGGTGAAGAAGATGTTCGACGGGACGAGACAAACCTTCTGGGCGACCTGGAGAATTCCAGTGGTAGTATTGGTCCAACCGAAATGGAGTTCAACGTACAATTACCCAGCTGTCATGTTATGAGGGAAAAGTTGAAGAGTGAAAGGATCACGTTCGATACGACGTCACAAACTATTCAGGTCAACCATTGGATCAAGGTTAGTTGATATGCTTTAGCTATGTTTTTTCATTCTAACCCGCGCATAGATTGTTATGCGCTTATCGAAGCCAGATGAGAACGATTCGAACAAACGACGTCACTTTGAAATCTCAATCGATTCCCCTTTTCACATACTCTCCTGCCGAGCTACCCAGGCCAACATTGCCCTCCCCGCCTACGATTCTGGCGGTGTCACCCCTCTGCCTCTGGACGAATATGACTGTGGCTGCCCTGGAGCGACCCTGCGCCGTAGAAATACACCTCCTCAGCATGGCAACCTCCCGGGACTTGCCGGAATGTCTACACATAACGCCTCGACATCGAGTGTGAACACAACGACGGATCAGAGCCAGATGAACCGAAGCTGGACGAATTCGACTGGCGGCCTGGCGCGGCCAACACCCGCTCATATTCCTGACGATCCAAACAGCGGAGTAGCACGGCCTATGCATTTACTGCGGACTCCCTCTTTCAACCCGCCAGCCTTTGAAGATGTTGAACCTCCGCCACCGATGATTACTCCACCGCCTGACTATGGGGAAATCGTTCACGGAGATCCACGCAACGCTCTTGCTGATTATTTCGCACGTCTAGCTGATGAAGTTGGGGATGACGAGGATATTTCGTTAGGACGGGGTCGTGTCGACATTCCACTAACCCCGGGTGGTCGTATCAATAGGAGTATGGATGCAAGGAGAGATTGGTTGCCTATCGGACATCCGGCGCGATGATTTTGGATTCATTTCAAGGGGGCGAGGGTTGTTTTTGATCACTCTCCCGTGAGGACCGTTTCTGTGGCATTTGAAAGGAGTTTATGTGAACTCGCAAAAGCTTTTTGGTGCTTAGGCTGGACGGGTAGAAGACATTATGTCTACGTTCGTGATGACTTTCCTTTGTTATTTCAGGAAGAGACACTAGATCGAGAAGGGAGCGGAGCATTTTGAGCGTTTCATTAGGCCATACATTAGTTCTACGACTGTAAGTTATGGCTATCATCAACCACTGCTTTGCAACATGCAACACATCGCATGTACTTTCCTAGTTTGGATGCCTCTTATCTGGCGGATGCTTAGGGTTAGCGCTGTAGATCGTTGGTGTAGTGTACATCCCGAGTACTAAGTTACCATCATACAAGAACATAAGATACTCAATTGAGCGGCACCAGTGTTTACATGCTTCTTGCTTATTACTGTGACCAATCTGCATAACTCTGCTCTCCTTTCTGTATCTGCGAGCTAACCGGATACTTGATGCTACGGATGCCCTGCACGGTATCTCTCTTCTGCTGCATTATTGTCGTTGAAAGTGACGAGAGACTTCAACCCTGACAGCACGTCTTTGTCTCGAGCACACACCCGCGAACTCGTCTCCAGAAAGCCTACCTCGTAAGGTTAAGGCTGCGTGAGCCCCTGCAGGTCTTGAGCCAACCAGCCGTAGCCTGAGCGTCGAACCTGGTAGTACTACACTATATTTGTAGCATATGGGCTTCCGGGATGCCTGTCATTATCTCTCCTATCAAGCGTGAGGACATACCTGGGGTAGTGGAATGCATTCAGCAGGCTTTTGAGGGAGATCCATACAACGAATGGGTATTCGACAAGACAAAGGTCAGTAGGATATGACGTTTACCTCTGCATGCATTCTCATGACTCCGTAGTTCAACAAAGCACGCAATAGTTCCTCGCTGACCCTCCGTTGCGAATGGGGAATCGCCAATGCATATTTTGTGGTCGCTAAGGATACCGATTCGGCCAACCCGGACCGTGTAGTCGGCGTTGCGATGTGGCTTCCACCCTCGCCTGTTTCTGAGCCGCAGACATGGGCAGCGTGGTATCAAGATTGGCTCCTATGGTTCCGTCAGGGTATCCAGAACATTCAATTTAGGGGCCGTGGTGGCCTCATCACAAAACGGTACTGGATCTGGAAAGAAGAGCAGGCGAAGATCCAGCAGAAGCTATGGACCGATCCCCGTGGCTATTGGTTCTGCAACATCATTACGGTTTTACCAGAAGCGCAAGGGAAGGGGATCGGGAAGCTGCTGTTCGAGGACGTCACGAAGAAAGCAGACGTGGAAGGGACCAAGTGTTACCTCGAGAGCAGCCGGGATGAGCCAAATGTTAAGATTTACGAGGCGCTGGGTTTTGAGCTCAAAGGAAAGATGAGAGTTGAAGAGGGTGGTAATGCTTGTGATGTGAGTATATTTGCCAAATACTTGCCTCAGCTCAACACAATGTGGCTAACAATTGCACTCTTTAGCTCTACTGCATGGTGCGCGAACCCAGGAGACCGTGAGACATGACACTAGGACAGTTGACACAGCCTTGTCAGACATAGTACGCAGTGGAAGTGGTAGATTCCTTGGGGGGAAACCACAAGGGATGTAAATACTTAGTAGAGAGATGAGAGGTAACATGTGCCTTGTGGGTTGAGATATTCGGATGATGCTGCCATGGGGATTTGAATACACACTAGATTCAGAATTACCATATATGTTAACCTTACACATATCACGGTGATTGTTGTTGAGTGGCCTGACTACCGCGACAGACGTTCATTGTGATAATGATTAATTAGTAAAGTTGATCGACTTACTCCTGATCTCCTGTTCTCCTGTTGTGGCTGCAAATGGGTCTCAGAATCGTCATGTTTGATACTACGGAGTACTACGTATTCCTCCCCACTACGCAGTTTCACCTGTTCCTCTTTTACAACATTCACCGTTTCAGTTCTTTTTAATCTTCGCTTCGCCATGATGTCTCTCTGATTCTGGATCATGGTCTTATCACTCGACTTGTCCTCATTGAGATCAGCCCGGAATGCGTTGACTTGTTGCATTCATCCACTGCAACAATGCCTAGCCGAGATCGACTGCTCTCCCTGTCTCTGCCCGTCGCTGCGTCGTAACAAATCGTGTGTCGGCACGATGCCCTGTATTGCCCTTGCTGTTCTTAGCAGACAGCCTGTACTATCGAATTGATGCTCACAATCGTTTTGAAGCTCTGGCCAAGTCCTATTCGGGTTTCAGCAACCATTGGCACTTCCATAGTAGCCCCTCATACTCTTCTTAGCTCTGGTCAATCACACATTGTGTTTGAGCAAAGGTGGACCCCTACTTACATCTATCCTGTGCTCTCGTTCTACATCCTTTCTCTCCTCCTTCTCAATGGCCATAGGCACGCGTTCAGGGTTTCCTAATTTTCTTTCTTCTTGAGCTGCTCTTTTCAGGCCACTGGTGGCTCGCTCGTGTATTCCTTTAATCTTTAATGTCTTCAGTATTTCAGTCGGCCTCAAGCCTCTGGGTGAACCTCTCTTTGTCGCTCCGGAAGCCAAAGCAGGAGGTGGAGGCCGAGGCAGGATGGGATCAAGTGCAGCTGCGAGATCTGAAAGCCGGACTTCAGACACGCAGTGCGGCGCCGTCGAGTCCTGTACATCATTAAGTCGCCGTGCGCAGCGCCTGCCAATTCCAGATCGATTGGACACACCGTACAACCCACCGAAGTGGCTTACGTGGTTGCAGCGGAAAAAGTACGCCACACCTATAACAGAAGAGGCCCAGAAACTATCCCAGCGACGCTATCATCGGCAAAAACGCGCCAAATCCAAGAGGGAAGAAGCACTGGATAATAGCACGATAGAGCGCAAGTCTGTCTGGTCTAGAGCACATGTTCTATCGAACGACGATGACCCTTCAGAATCAGACTCCGACGACGACGACACGGACTACGGCGAAGTCAATGCAACGGACGGTCTTCCTTCGTCCTCGAACTACATGACGGTGTCCATTTCAGAAAGCCGCGGACCCGCTGTTCAACCCACATCTGCGCCGAGCACGATGTCTACTACTTTTACTTCCCATCCGACGGGCAGCATGAGTATAACTATATCAACAGCTGCAGCCACGTCGTCAACTGGTCACTTGGCTCCAGCGGATACCATTCCAGTTGAGTCGTCTCATATATCCCATCACAATAATCACCACCGGAAAGCAATTGAAGCGGGGGTCATCACATCGATATTAGGTATGTTAATCTGTTGGCATAATCCTTAAACGCGCTGGCTAACCACAATAGTTGGTATTGTCATGGTTGTTCTTGGTCTCATGTATCTACACCGCCGAAGGCGTAAATTTGGGAACTTCTTCAGGCACAGTGTATCTAAGGAACCATCGGAATGGTCTGATGAGCCAAAAGTGAACATCATCTCACACCCAATGATAACGACTGATGGTCCATCCAAAAATGGACTCATGGTGGGTGTCAATCGAGTCCACTCGGCGAAGAAGGTAGATGCAGAACACGCCGATGCCTCTATCCAAGATGAAGAGATCCTAGCGCCAAAGCCGAAACGAAGGACAATCTCGAGGATCAGAACAATGCTAGCGGCTCCGTTGGCATCCAACCCGATCACCCGGTCGATCATCAGCTACGCCGTAGATAAGCGGGCGACATGGCTGTCAACGGGCTCGAGTAATTCTGATGGCGTCGTTAAGGAGAAGGATATAGAATCACACCAGATCGAGACAGCTAGTCAGCGAAGCAGTGCGACCCAGCAGCTCTATCTAGAAGGTAAATGTGGTGGTGCCAACCAAAGGCAGACTGCAATCAGCGAGGCGAGATCCGTGCGTACAGCATCATCGGGGACACTGGCTCCTGGGCAGATTCAATTACGGCAAGGGCGATCCTCATCCGCAATTGAATCTTCGACAGTATCCGTGTCACTACAGAAAGTTGTGCGGCGTCCTCCCCGAATACATGACAAGTCGTTCTTTTCCTGGTCTAGCAGCTCTAGGAGCGGCACGTCTTACCCACAAACCCCTCGAACACCTACCAGCCGGATTGGTGGTTGGGCCAATGGAACATATAACAGTCCTCCTCGACGCCAAAGAGATACCATGGCCACTAATACTTCTGAGCCGCCTCGACATCGAAGTGTGAGAAGTTGGGTATACTTTCAACAGTTGCAAAGAGACAGAAAAGGTGAGCGTGATGAAACAAATATCGAAGATTCGCAGCCTGTGGTTGCAGTTCAAGCGCCGACTGTCACGTCAGCGGACTCCGACAAATCTACGAATCCTGTCGACCAACAACAGCAACAGCAGCAGTCGCAATCGTCTGATCCCATTGCCGCCTCTAAATCGGAGCCATTGAGGACCTCCCGAACAAACATCCCAAGCACAATCACCAACCTCCTCCACCAAGAAGACTTCAGCACCCTCCGTTTCACAGCCACCCCATCCCCATCTCCATCTCCCCCACCTACCTTTCCACCCACCGCGGCCGCCCACATCTCCACCTCTTCCTTATCCTCATTCACACCCATCTCCACCCCTCTCGACGACGGCGACAACGACGAAGACCCCTTCTTCTCCTCACCTAAAAAGAAAAAACCGACCCCCCAACACCACAAACACCAAATCTCCGAATCAGCCCGCACGAACCGAACGACTCTATCGGTCTTCCGCGCACATCCCGGTAGTCGCTGGGATGTCTGGAGCGACCTCAAGGGAGGCGCGGGGTGGAAGTTGCTATGAGTAGGGATTTGGGAGAGGCTAGGGGCATGTATCATGTATGAATAGCAATATGGAGGATACAATTCAGAAATAAATATGAGGTATTGCAGAAGCAGGCTCTAAAATCAACTTCATTCATTCGTTATGGTTTAGCTTCATCTCTCTCGCTCTCTGCATTTGGGCATGCGGGTATGTTCGTCTCATTCTTTTCCCACCTGATAGTCCCAAAGAGTTCATGTATATGTATTTCCGGGATAGGCATCCTTCGCCAAAACAACTTCGGCCTTGTGTATAACCAGTCCAACACGATCACATCCGACGTCAATCAAGCACAGCCTTTTTATCAGCCCAACTCGGCTGTACGCTCTTGCAGACACCCTCGTAATCCCGAAACAGACTACTGTCCATCTCCACGCCGGGTGTCGTCCAGAACATGGCCCAATTTGTGTCGGGTATCTTCCACGTGCCGCGCGCTCGTTCAAAGTACCATTTGTTGACCGGGTTGTCTCTTCTGCTGCGCCAGCAGACTCCGTCGGGGAAACAACCGCGGACCATGGCGTTGAAGACGATGTCGGCGACACCACCGGCTCCTTGGCTGCGTTTCAGAACGGCGAATTTGTCGAGGTATGGTACCAGGCGGTCGGTGTCAGTGTCGGAGGCCCCAGGTGGTGTTTCCCACGTCAATAAAGCTCCGCCTTCGTAGTTGCCGGCAATAATGAGTCCAGCAATGCGGTCATTAACGCGGTTGAGATAGTCAGAGACGTCGAGCTTTCGGTTAAACGAGTCTTCGATTAAATGGACAAGACGGCCTAGATCAATTCGGGGGTCGTTCAGATTGACTCGAGGTTGGCTTGGTGTCCATCGATCAATCCTGGGGTCGGGAAGGATGGTCAACGGCATGCCTTTCTTGACAAATGTCGATGACACGGGGCTTGCAGATCCGGTGGCGAGCCCTAAGCGACTCAAGGGAAGGGAAGAGGATTGAGCAGGTTTATCGGTAAGAACATTATGGATCAGGGGATTTTTCTGACGGCGAGTACCGACATTGGATACAGCTTCAACCTGACGGGAAATACGGGATGAACGCGACGCCTCATCCGGAGTGGTTATGATGGCAGAGGATGAGGGTGGTAGGAGCGACAGGATAGAACGGAGTAATTTGAGATTTTGCAAGTGGACAGCAGTTGGACCTCTAGGAGGTTTGCTGTATGCGGGAAGTGAACCAAGTGAGTTGTTTTCGACTGCTGTGCTGGAAGCACTGGGATCTGAATATGGTACACCCTTGGCATCATACTGGCAAAGTTCGTTCACAGTGTCGTCGTATTCCTGGTGCATATTGATGAACACGTGAGCTCTTCCCTGACTTCCCGGAGACGTGATTGCTCCACATGGATCTAGGATGATAACCCGATCTACGGATATTTGCTTTTGCAAGGCCTTATATCTTGCCGCTAGCTCTTCTGCCTCCAGCCCAGGTGGCTGCTTGAGCATTAGTCCGGCAAGCTCTTTCGTCAAAGCCAACAGAGCCTCATCAGCAGGAACAATCACGGCTTGCTGCGTTGATTCACTATATGCAATGGGTAGTACCACGGGGATTCGACCTTCTCGCAGCGGCCGAAGCATCTGTTTCCGCGAAAAGACGTTGCATACGTTGTCCACAGAGAGTGATAGGAGACTATCGAGTCTTCTCGCTCGCGCTCCTCTGTACTTCTCGATTGCATCGACAAGTCGATTGGCTTGCTGTGCTGCAGTGAGCCTGATATCGGCGTATGAGTCTCGTGGACCAGGACGAGGATCTACCACGACACAGGGAATCATGCTTAAGCGAGCCAATTGACTCAACGTCTGTGCAACTCCCTCCATAGTTGTATCGTCCACCTCTTGCGGCACAGCTACTTTGACTAGGGCTACGTGCACCGTCTCCCCGCATTCGATATCGGGGTCCACATCATTGTACTGTGTAAAGACTGGTCGGTCTTCGACGGCTCTACCGTGGCCAAAGAAACCGCCTAGATTCACTCCATGCGAAGGACGCTTGATATGTGGTTTGGAGTGTGTCTGTGAAACGGAAGGTGGTAACTTTTCCGGAGACCTGAGTCTTGATAGATACGCCTTTGCATCTCGCCTGGTCGCTGCTGAGTTCAAGAGATCGAAGAAGAATTCCTACGGTTGTGAGAAGCTGAGAGGATAAAGCGAGTGAGGACTAACCTTGTCGAAGAGCCTTTCCTTCGCTCTCGTCGCCAAACGATCAATATTCATGTCTCTCTGTGTACTTTTGGACTTGTGCTTGCTTTCATGCCCCCAAAGTGATAGCGGTGAAGTAGACGAGAGGTGCCGAGTGCCGGCTCCATTCACCGGTATCCTACGGGGTCTGACAGACCTGCTTATAAGGGTAGGTCCCCAGGTTGTGCGACTGGAGTTGCAGATCTGATCTATACGGCAGACCAGTGTGCTCTTGCTCATGTTTCCTCCCGAAAGAAGAGGGAGGAGGGATATGATGGCCAAGAATGCATTGGAGGTGGGCTGCTCGATCTACGAATGCTCGCACATGGAGCGCAGCACCGTCTTCTGCAGGAGAAGCACCGTATGGATGTGGAAGATCTCCTCTTCCTACCGCTTCGACAGGTTTTGGCGGGAGCGATTGAATGACTCCTCGTTGTAATTAGTTAAAGACCCAATTGAGCGTTATTCGGAGAAGAATTGGAGTACAAGCAACGTTATGATGCAACAAAGGATTGTCCTGGTGTTTATTTATTCCACATGTTGTCTTTGATCCCAACTTTACTACTTCAATGCGCTGACCAGATCAAGACGCTACAGCATGTAGAAGCGTGTTGCGCACTGCTTACAGGGATGCCGATATGCATAACATGCAGCACTCCCGTCCGGAATCTCTATACAACCTACAGTAAGGCAGATGATCAGTCACTGGGTAAAGGAGTTCGCTTGACCCAATGTCCCAATTGCAAACGATTTGCCGACAAATATGTTGAGCATGACTTTGTCGTGCTTTTCATTGACCTTGTTCTGATCAAACCGCAGGTGAGTGTAGAAGACCATTGTGGCGCATATCGGCTCATTCATTTCAAGGTCTACAGACACCTACTTTTCAACCGTCTGGGTCGTCCTGATGATACACTTGACCCTACCATCGTACGGTTAGGGATACTTCTATTACTCTTTGATGTTTACTTGACTTGGGCTCAGATTGAGCAAGCAAATGTGAGGAATGATGGCACCGGCCAAACGCCTCTATCTACAGCGCCTATACTACTCCAATACATGTTCTTCTTGACGCTTAATACAGTCGCGACTTTGACACATCATATGACTGTGCGATTGCTTGTCCGGTTGTTTCTATCGCAGGCGAGTGCGCCATCCACGCCAACAGGTTCATGGAGCCCTGACAAGGAATCAATACAAGCCAGCGGCTCTGAAGTTGGACGGAATGCGACGATCTCATCCAGACGGATTGTCGGTCCAGGCAATGCCTCTCCATCTGCTATTTCAACGGCTCTTTTAGTCTCATCGTGCACGAAATTGTTTCCCATTCTATTAGTGATCTGGCCAACTGATATGGTCGAATCAGAGACAACACTGCCCCCGGCTGAACGGCCATCTTCTACCAAGCCTACTTTCTCCAGTCGAGCCAGATCATCTATCGGATGGGCTGTTCTAGTCAACAACATCGAAGCCTTGCTTATCTTGCTTGATTGTGGCTACGTTACTGCCACCGGACTGGCACTGGCTGGGGCGTTTGCACGCTGGCTGGTAGAAACAACAATACTTGGTATGGTGGGTATGGCCAGCTTAGATGGTGACAGTGGTCCAATTGGTTTTATTATGTGGACGCTCGCGGAGCTCGGAAAAAGAACTATACTCGGAGGCTGAACTGCAACGATGTAATGCTCCTAATGCGCACCACATTCCGTCAACACCTTCGAGATTATGCTCTGGCTTCTAGTGCCTCCACTACTTCTGCCGTTGGCACCACCGGACCCATTCCATATTTCATACTTGCAAGGGCGGCCTCGTGCAGTTCCTTGGTTACAGCTCCAGTACCGTCGGATATGATGATGACTTTGATGTCATTGGCATAGGCATCTCTACCGGTCCCTTCCACACAGACGTTGGTTGTCACGCCTGTTAGAATGATTTGGTCGACCGCAAGAGCCGTCAATTGCTCCAACAAATCCGTCTTGAAAAAGGCGGAGTATCGCGTCTTATCGATGATTATCTCGCCTTCCTGCGGTGCTAGCTCGTCGATGATCGCATTGTCCCACGTGTGTTCTATCATACCCTTCGCCTCGACAATCTTCGGTGATCGCACACGTAGCAGGCCAGCATCCGAGTAGTCTGATTTCACTGTTAAGCGTGTGAAGACGATGGGTATCTTGGCTTTCCGCGATGCGGCAAGGAGATGCTTGATGGGTTCGATTGTTGCCACGGAGCCGGAAATATCATAGCCAATCTTGTTCATGAAGCCGTCCTCATGCACGAATCCATTCTGCATGTCGACAATGACCAACGCCGGTTTCGAAGAAAGCTCCATGTTGGCCATGTTGGGAGTGCATTCGACCAAGCTGATGCAACTCCCTCAAGGCCTTGTACGACTTTATATCACAAGGGAACTCCGATGTGATTGCTGATGTGGATCTTGACCTCTATCTTTGTCCGATAGCATGGGTGCCATCGGGTTAGTTCTTCACCTGCGATAAGCGACCAACTGAATCCCTTGATAAAGAATGCTATCTCCTCAAACCCCGCCGTTGGATTATCATACGAATCGCCATAACATTTGTAGATATGTTCTAGCCAAGTGAACGATGGTTGTAGTGAAAGCCCTTGATATGTTGCATGCTACGACATGCTCCTCTATCTTCTCCAGGCCACAACGGTGGCACCGGCACCGGCACCGGCACCGAACGCTTAAGACTGCTTTCTCCTAAGGTACTTCAGGTGAAAGGTGTTGGCGGGGCAGTTCACGTGGGGTTAAGATAGGGAAGGCCCTCACAGGCTTATTCTTATTCCCCCGACAACGCCTTTCCCCGTTGTCGCTACCCGTAAACCGAACCGGATTGCAGGCCGATGAGGTGTTGCTCGCTATGAGTGGTGAGCGCATGTGGATGTTATTGCTGAGTGTTACAGATCAACGCAGTCTCACTCCTCGTTGAGCCATCATTACGATCTCGGAAATGTCGGAAGTTATTTGGGCCTTTGAAGACCGAGAGACCGAATACGTCATCTCTACATTTTGACGGTGATTTGTAGATAGTGATATACATCATACTCTCTTATTCGTTTGATTCTCTCGCATTTGCACCGAGTCTGTGTCATCAACAATCCTGTTGTACAGTGAATTGCGAACGTGTTTTTCATCCCGTAGAAGCAAAGCAAACGTGACAATGGCGTCGTCAACAAGAATAGCATGGATCGGACTGGGGAACATGGGGAAAGGTATTTCATCCTCGATATTGATTCCCATCAGCGGCTTTGTGGCTAAGCATTCAACCCTCTTCCAGGAATGTGCAAGAACCTAGTTCAAGTGAGTTGCGTCCTACAGAGATAAAACATCGCAATCGCCCTGGGCGACAACCCCGCGCTGACCATGATATACACAAACTACAGAAGGGCAACTTCGCCAAACCCCTGATTCTGTACAACCGTACCACGAAGAAAGCCGAGGATCATGCCAACACCATTGGAAATTCGAAAGTCGTTTCGTCGGTCGAGGAAGCCGTCTCCTCCGCCGACCTGATATTCATGTGCCTCGGTGTTGATGCCTCCGTCCGAGAAACCGCCGAGACTGCTGTCAAAGGCGACGTGAAAGGCAAACTCTTCGTGGACTGCAGCACCATCCACCCAGAGACCACCACCATCATTTCCAAAGTCGTCGAGGCTCAAGGTGCTCACTTCGTCGCCTGTCCTGTTTTCGGAGCCCCGGCAATGGCTCAAAACGGCCAGCTGCTCTGCGTCGTCGCTGGCCCTTCTTCACAGACCAAACGGGTGCTTCCTTACTGCGAAGGAGTAATGGGTCGCACTGTCATTGATTTCTCGGACCAGCCACCTTCCAAGGCTACTCTGCTAAAGATCATCGGCAACACTTTCATCCTGTCCATGGTATCAACCCTGTCTGAGGGTCACGTCATGGCCGAGAAGACAGGCCTCGGGGTGGAAAACCTGCACAAGTTCGTGGAAACAATGTTCCCCGGCCCGTTCACTGCATACTCCAACCGCATGCTGGAGGGAGACTACTACAAGCGCGACGCTCCCCTCTTCGGCGTCGACTTGGCCCGCAAGGACGCCGCACACGCCGTGAATCTGGCCACGGACGCGGGCACGAGCATGAAGATCGCCGAATTGGCAGACGGATATCTGAAGGCGGTCAAGGATCAGATGGGTGACAAGGGAGACATTGCGGGTATCTATGGCGCGAAGCGGCAGGAGAGCGGCTTGGATTTTGAAAACAAGGGAAAGGAATAGATAGGAGAAGTGTGTCATTGGCACAGGAATATGTACAGAGTCTGATAACACAGTAGGATGAATATACGACATGAGATCCTGAAACCAGTGAAACCAAGAACCAAATGAGTCATCATAGACTGTCTTAATGGGAGGTCATTGATACATCTCTATTACCATCCCTCCATACACTTACTACGTACATATTCCGTCCCCGCTTCCCCTGCAACATGACCTTAAACCTGACACATCCTCTACATAACTATCCGACTTTCTACAATCCCAAGCTCATGTATCTTGGATTTTCTTTCTACTTGGCTCTCGGTATAAGAAGATAGATTAGAATTGATTGTGAGGGGTTATTATATAAAGCAGGTACGGCGGAATGGGGAATCGGCAACTAGAGAGAGCGTAACTGAGTGAATATGGGAGTATGGTCATAGTCTCGTCGCAGTTCTTGGGTAAATTAGGATTGGTCTCGGAACCGGTTATATAGTAGAGGCAACAATAGGAGGAAGCTATCCAACAAATGCTCAATTCCACGCTCGCTGATATCGATCCCTCCAGGGAACCGGGTGCCAGGGTAGATGTAAGGGGAAAGAACTCTGCAGTAACCTTAGCTCGTCGCAGGCAAAGCTTCGGGATACGATTGGCAGGGTGTCAGACTAAACGTGAAAACCGAGTACTGCTCTCGGGATAGAAACCTGTAGATGCGAGATAAATCTCCCGTCATACGACAAGCCTGTTTAGGGACATGAGACAACGAACGGTATGGAAGATGGCCGCCTTGATGGCTTCTCGGTTTGAAAGTCTGCCTGTTGAGCAGCCTTTGTAACGCTCATAGACGGTTGTGTCCTGAAACAAGATCTTGAGCATCAGTGAAGGCGTGATTCTTGGCTCAGTAGCGTCTCTGAGTTCGGCAATGGTTGCCTATCACAGATGGAACGCCGAGTGTGCTACTAGGGTGCACGACCACCACTTGAGCTAATCGTATGGAGGATTGGGCTGGCCGGAGTACGCGTACATAATACGACGTATAACAATCAAAGTAGAAATTCTTGGCTTGCACCGTTGCTGGCCTCGCAGCAACATGGATCGTCGATTCTTCGATAGCGGTACGGCAGATCCTATGCATGCCCTATACGGGGTTGGTCCGTAGGATGAACGACCCCGATGGTGTAACGGCAGGTAAGACAGTGGCAGCGGGTGATACAACCATGTGGAACTTCCCCTCGTTCCCTGTGCATACAACGCTTTTCCGTATCCAAGATAGACAGGAAGATGTGCCGAACCGTCGATCGCATGGACGATCGTTTGATATGCAGCAGCTTCATGTCATGGGACAAGATATTATTGGCTGTCAAACGCGTTGCAAAAGGTCTTGGTGCCGGAACCTAGATCTAGGCTTTCTGGGGAAGGGTAGCATTTCCACTTATTTGCTGTCAAATGATGGGGTGATGGTCAGGAAAAAAAAAAAAGAAAGCAAAGCGAAAAGAAGCAGTGAGACTCGATGTGCCGTCAGATGACGAGACGATGACTTTAAAAAACATTCAACCAAAGAAACAAGTTTACTCCCTTGAGTGAATTGCACATGCTGCTGGTAGTTGACCCTCACCTGAGGTTCCGACTGGGAGAACGATGACCATAATCAAACCTGCTCATCGTCAAGCAGGGAAAGCACCGACTGGGATGCCCAGCGATTGAGGAAATATAGGCAGTCAAGAAGTTATTATGACCATAAATGAGGACTCGGTGGCCGTCTGTCGACTCTGAAGCTGAACTTGATGCGTTGTGCATGATCGCATTCAGGTACAGTGCCGCTAGGGTCGACTTCCCCAGTATGTACATTTTTGCCGATGATTTTGATGTTTAGTATAAGAAAAGTCGTCTGCTGAGCGGTAATAATATCGCGTCTAATTCGGGAAACTCAATGGTAAGTTTGATGTAGAGTTTATGGGTCATAACCACAGCAAGGCCAGATGATCTGCCAGCATAAACGAAACGAAACACTTCCCAAGCTTCACCCATCTAGTTGCATGTGAAATCAAAATGCGAAGACCAGGAGGTGGTCGACAGCCATGGGATTGATCAAGATGAGCCGACGTTGTTGTCTCACAACGCAGTCTTCGAGAAAATATAATGCCAAAGGCAAGTCCCTCCCTGCCGTACCTGTGAAGGAGATGATCTCCGCACGTCAAGGGCACGTTGACGGATATCTTCTAGAACCGAAGGACAAATCGCCATCTCGACCCACGGTATGAGACACAGTTGGTTCCCAAAGATTTCCAAGGCTGGTTTCATGTGTCTTGATACCAAATCCATGGCTGCTGTTCTGTATATTGGAGAACACGGAGATTTCCAGATTTCCAGATGCAGTGGGGTTTTCTATAATACCGTAATAGTCACGGAACGTCCAATATTCAAGGATAAACCTCGCGCAAGATGCATCTCAGAGTTTTCGGATATCACTAGCTCGAAGCTCGTTGAATGTTCACATATGGACGACGGCCCTTCTTTCGCACGAGGGACAGATGCACCTTCTGAACGCTGAGCTGAAATGGCATAGCGTACAGGAGGGATCCTGTCAACATCATGACCAAAGGCCCTACCGGCTATTGCTGGACGGTCTTACCGGATGTTGAAAGTGTCAAAGCGCCCATAATATCAGAGGGTGACATTCCGGTAACTAATACCAGTTTGTGTGATACGCTGGACAGTTACGAATCCCTCACCACGTCGGTCAGAGTTTTCCATCCTCGAGAGCGTCATTGGATCGGCTAAAAGAGTTCACGCATTCGGCCTGATATAGCATACACAACCTCATTGTCCATGGTGTTACCGAAGAGGGATTGCCAATATGAGCGACCGTTGGCATGGTCCCTCAACGGCCATCCACCTCGCGGATACCGTTCCAGGGATCATATGCAACTAAATAAGCCTAACGGCTCTGATTCCAAGGGCTACTCGTCCTGCCCTTGCAGTGCATGGTGAACACTTGAAACACGTATCGCTGGTTCTCTATAGCAGCCAATTGGTTACACTCTTCTACTAGTCCTTCCGGAACGGGAATATACGAAGATGATGCCCCCAAGCCACCGTAAAACACCAACGAGATTTTCGTCTTTCGCCATACCCCTGCGGAGACACCCGCTTCCAGGCCGCACATGTTATGAGCAACATCCTTCCCTTCCCGTTGCCGAACTGTCTGTGCGTCCAAGTCTCGGTTGTTATCTAAACAATTGTTTCCCCGTGACCTCTCGCCAGCCGGAATGTGCCTTTTCTTAGGCCTCTCTAGACATGTTGCAGAGCTTCTGACACGATGATTGCCTTGAGCGACTAGTGTAAGTGTTCCTTCTGGAAATGCTGGTCATTTCAGCATCGATTGCCTGGGTGGCCACACGACATATCAGTGATTATTCGGTTGTTGCCCGCCTTCGTAAAAAAGAGTGCTGCGACGATCGTCTGCAAGGCCTAAGCGATAGTGGAGTCGAGTTGCGGTGATAGCAGGAGTCTCGGGCTGTGTTGAGCACGACCCAATGTACCTAGGAAGATTGGTTGTGACTTCATTGTCGAAGGTACTTCAGCGTTTGCAGATCGGACATTTGCCTGCCACTACAATGTAGCGTTCATGAGGGCTATGGGCGCATCTGCGATCCGTCGAGCCATCCAGCGCCGTTCTAAAGAAGTGAGCACCGGGATCTAGACAAGAACTATAGATGTAGAAATTGCGGAAGTATTCGCACATCCTCGTTGGTTTTGTCTCGACGTGACGGTATCTCTCTCAGGGCCGTGTCATGCAGCTGAAGCAGGACTGCTCGCGATGATATGAAAATAGAGTAGAACAAGTTGGTGGACTATCACTTGAAGGACATGGTAAAACGACCAGATGATACGAGGAAAGATATCAGTACTGCAGGACTTGCCATCCCGAGAGGCAAGAAGATCTATTTGAGCAAATTGCAGTACATGAAGAGATCATTGCAGGGGCCCCTGCTCAGTCCTCACGAGATTGATGGCAACAAAACCAATTTAGACAGTGGGAAGTTGAGAAGTCAGGATAACGTCCGTGATGAGGAATGAGCGAAGCCAGGGTGTATACTACAGAACACACGGACACATTTCGTTTGTTCACATAGTGGCATGAACGGGTCGCCGCGTGCTCCAGAACCATGTTTCGAACGTGGACTCAATTCCCAGGAGCTACGGAAGCTGGTTTCAGCAGCACAAACTGCGTAAACTGCGATGTGGATCGGTGGAGCCGCAAAGACGGGTGATTTGACGCAGACAAGATTTCACAAGACCGAGAACGGCAAAGCCATAGTAGGAGCGCTTTCGATCAAGGTGGCTCAGTGTGCTTGCTCTAGCATCCAACGGGATCATGGGATAATGGGATACTGATTTACAAAAGCATATGAAGTGAAAAAGGTTGCGCGACAGGTGAGGCGGCCGCATATCCTTTATTGCAGCGTAGGGCAGGTGGAATGACATGAAGAGAAAGCCAGGGAGTCGCGATAGCCACATGGAAATTCAGCATAGAACTGTGGGTTTGTCGGGGTATGCCACATGTTAGGGTTGCGACAACAGGGATGAGAACCTCAGGAATGACGATTGATGGGTTTCAATGGCGTCTGAGGCAGTGGAGTTGTAAAAGGTGTGATGCTCGTTCGTCTTGAGTTGCTTGGTCCTCTAATAACCTGCGATTTCTAAGTTAGCACGAACATCTGCTAAGCCAGTTAGAGTGATTAACGGCAGTAAGATGAATAGTACTGTACGTAGCATCGTAGTAGGTAGACGCGGCACAGGATTGTGTGCATACGGATCACGTCTTGACTCCACAACCGTTGCTTGATGACTACTGATGGTGTCCTACACAGTACTACGTAGTATGTTAGACGACGGGAAGGGTCCCTAATCTCAGTTAGTGCATGAGTAGGGATTTCGGGGATTTTTGGGTTTCGCAGTAACTTGCAGAGATTCGGAGGTGCGTCAGAAGAAATGGCAGGATGAACGTGAACTTGGCTTGGGATAGATGAAGGTTTGCTTGGCACGGCATATTTTACCGTAGTATAGGCCATGTACCGCACCTCCTTACATACTGCGCTGTAAATGTTGCATTATGATTTCACTGTCAAAACATTCAAGCATTGAGATACAATCTGAGAGCAGAAAGGTCGTCGCCGTCACCATGTTGGAGGCACTTTCAGCAACCGACCACCGTCACGGTAGTGTTGTACTGGATTGATTGCCCATTGTATCTACCTAGGCACCTACAGTAGACCTTGGAAAAAACCCACATCTCCACCACCGTCTCCTCTGCACTCCTTCAAATCTACCCCATTATCAACTTCTCATATGGTGATCACTGGTCGCCGATAACCTGTCCAAGCCTTCAAAACAGCTCTTGGCTTATTAGATAGTGAGCGAACAATGCAATTTTTTCATATAAAAGGTCCAGTGTGGGCTCGTGAAGCGTTTTCCTCGTGGTGAACAACCTTGTCTCCGATCTACTTTGCATGCCCTCGCTTTCTCAACCATTCACCCTTGATGCCTTTCAGTAGAGCCCATTCATTAATTTCAATTAAACAGGAATGTTATACCATGCAAGTATACTGTATCTGTATATATAGTATTCCTGGATAAATCAGCGAAAATCGTATCGAAAAATATGCTTTGTAATTATGCAGCTGAAATACTACAGATACCGTACCCATGTATATGTCTAAAGGTCATTGATTAATCTGGTCAAGAGCACTGTGTCCTTCACTCACGTCCGAGATAGAAAAGCCGTAGCTTCAAGTCTCCCAGAACCTCAGACTCGGACTGCTCGGCAATGCGCAAAACATCCAGCAAACATGTAATCCTTAAGGACAGGAATAGGCCCTTCGGCAGAGATTGAAGCATCTCTCCGTACATGTCACCATGGAGATAGGTCTCGCCAAGGCAACTATAGACGTTCTGTCCGTCAGAATGCTTTTCCAGGGCGACCGGGACAACAGTGTCCCAGATGCACCAAATCTCATTTCCAGGCATCATGTCAAGAGGTCCAACTCCGATGCGATCCAGCCTTGGTCTCAAATAAATGGCGTTTGAAGAGTAGTAACCAGTACCTGATTGTTTGGGCTGGTTGAACCTCTCGCTATGGCAATCATCAGAGTCATATAGACAAATGGACAGTAGCTGGTCTTGACTCCAAACATATCTCTTTTCTTAATTGCAAACACTGGTAGTTAACTTACAGCGACGGACGGATATCAGCGTGAGGAGAAGCACGTCATTTCACTGCTGGCCACCCCCGCACGGAGGCATGGGCATCTCCAAAGATTTCCAGGAACAAAGGGTCCGAGGTCGCTGAATCGGTGCCACCTCTTGCGCTATCCGTCGACTTAGTTATCCATCGGTTTCTTGCCATTTTTTGTTCGACTCATCACTGTCTATGATATACTGCCATTTTATCACGTTCTCCCATTGCACGACATTGCTGATGCAAACAAGTGCTGGACAGTATTTTCCTCGTCTATCAGCTTGGACAACCCTAGATAACGGATTCGACTACACTCTGCTATTCGACGAGTCTGAGTGACCGCTACTCCAGCATTCCGCTTACCTGCTCATACACAAGTCATGTCTGCTCCATCTGATGCGCAAGCTTCATCGGCGAGCGACAAGCCGACTGCTTTGAGCAAAGCGTTCCGACATATTGATCTTGATGGTCACGATTTACCTCCTTCTCCTGCCCCATCGAGTCCCAGAAACGGCAGACGATATGCATTGGCAACCGAACTCGTTTATACCGAATCAACGGATCAGTATAATGCCAGCAGTGTTCCCATTTATCAATCGGCCACCTTCAAACAATCATCAGGTGATGGTGGCGGCGAATACGATTATACCCGCTCTGGAAATCCTACCAGGACCCATTTGGAAAGGCATCTAGCGAAGATCATGTCGGCGAAAAGGGCGCTGGTCGTTACATCAGGTATGGGGGCTCTGGATGTTATCACACGATTGCTTCGTCCAGGAGATGAAGTTGTCACTGGTGATGATCTTTACGGTGGAACAAATCGCTTGCTCAAATATCTATCAACATACGGTGGCATCGTGGTCCATCATGTTGACACTACAAACCCCGAAAAAGTCCAAGCCGTTCTGAGCCCCAAAACTGCCATGGTTCTTCTCGAAACTCCCACAAATCCTCTTATCAAAATCGTCGATATCGCCCGACTATCCACTGCCGCCCATACCGCGAACCCATCATGCATTGTCGCCGTTGACAACACCATGCTCTCACCTCTCCTTTTGAACCCTCTGGACTTGGGTGCTGACATACATTACGAGTCTGGTACAAAGTATCTTTCTGGACACCACGATCTTATGGCTGGAGTCCTTGCTGTCAACAATGAAGAATTGGGTAACCGACTATACTTTACTATCAATGCTTCCGGCTGTGGGCTATCGCCATTCGATTCCTGGCTGCTTCTGCGTGGAATCAAAACACTAAAAGTTCGCATGGATCAACAACAATCCAATGCGCAAAGAATCGCCGACTTCTTGGAATCACACGGATTCCGTGTGCGATATCCAGGTCTCAAATCACACCCTCAGTATAATCTTCATCACAGCATGGCCCGAGGATCAGGGGCCGTACTCTCCTTCGAAACCGGTGACACTGGCCTGAGTGAACGAATCGTGGAAAGCGCGAAACTTTGGGCTATCAGCGTTAGCTTTGGGTGTGTCAACAGTTTGATCAGTATGCCTTGCCGTATGAGTCACGCAAGCATTGATGCTAAAACGCGAGCTGAACGCGAAATGCCCGAGGATATTATACGACTGTGCGTTGGAATTGAAGACGCCGATGATCTTATTGATGATTTGGCAAGAGCAGTAAGTGTCAACTCATCCACATTATGCAAATACTAACGCTATGCATCAGCTTGTGCAAGCCGGTGCAGTCAATGTCATGCTTGATGATTTCCGGGCTGTAGGTTCCGCCGCAAATGTACCACCAATACCCGCCGAAGGTGAAGCGGCTACAACGTCCAACACTGTGTAATAAAATATTTAGTCTAGATCTGTAAAAGCTGGTTCTGTTTTGATCAAACTTCATTTAGAAATGCGTGTTAATGTAAGCATGACGTTGCTAAACTTCCCCTGAGAGCATGGTGCGGGACAAAATTTCTGGGGAACTCCAATCGAGCAGCAACCTCGCGTGAAAACAACGTCGTGGTATAAGACTAGTCTCTGTACGATGGCGAGCACGGTATGGCGCTGATGAGATCAGCAGACTACTTGACCACCTTATTGTCTTAGGGTTACGAAATGGCGCGCATTGGGCGCGTCGGCTTTCTAGCCATCGCAGTCGTTTTCCACTTGATTTATATTTACTCAATCTTTGATATCTACTTCGTCAGCCCTATCGTCTCGGGCATGCGAGAGCATCATGTTGAGCGAAAAGCGGATGTGCCAGTACCTGCCAAACGACTCGTTCTGTTCGTTGGGGACGGCCTGCGAGCAGACAAGGCATTTCAGTCATTTCCAGACCCCTCTCCGATAGACGACAACACCGATCTGTCCCCAAGACCACTTGCGCCATTTCTGCGCTCACGGGTCCTCGATCATGGTACCTTCGGGGTCTCTCACACCAGGGTACCCACGGAGTCTCGACCAGGGCATGTCGCATTGATCGCAGGGCTCTATGAAGACGTGTCGGCCGTTACAACCGGATGGAAGCATAATCCTGTCAATTTTGACAGCGTGTTCAATAAGAGCCGGCATACGTGGAGTTGGGGAAGTCCAGATATCTTACCCATGTTTGTGGATGGGGCTACTCCAGGACGTGTGGATGGAGATACTTACGGCGCAGAGTTCGAGGACTTCACTCAAGATGCGACAAATCTCGACTTTTGGGTCTTCGACAAGGTCAAGGATCTTTTCGCGTCTGCAAAGAATAACAGCACGGTGGATGCTGCTCTACGGCAAGACAAGGTCGTGTTCTTTTTACATTTACTCGGCCTAGACACTACGGGCCATTCGTACAGGCCGTACTCCAAAGAATATCTCCACAATATCAAAGTCGTCGACAAAGGAGTACAGGAGATCACCGAACTTGTTGAGAACTTTTATTCGGATGATAAGACTGCTTTTGTTTTCACTGCAGATCACGGCATGAGCGATTGGGGAAGTCACGGTGACGGACATCCGGACAACACTCGAACGCCTTTGATAGCGTGGGGTTCTGGTGTGGCTGGACCCAAGAAGTTCGAAGGCGAACTTGCTCCAGGGCACGAGGATGGGTTCTCTCATGATTGGAACCTAGACCATATTGAACGGCACGATGTTGCTCAAGCCGATGTTGCAGCTCTGATGGCATATCTCGTGGGGCTAGCCTTCCCTGTAAACTCGGTTGGCGAGTTGCCCCTATCTTATCTCGTAGCCGGATCGGAGGAGAAAGCGATGGCAGCATTTGCAAATGCAAAAGAAGTCCTCGAAATGTATCGTGTCAAAGAAGAGCAAAAGAGGCAGATCGTTCTCCGGTACAAGGCGTATCCCCATCTCTCGCAAGGGGAGGAATCAATTGAGAATCGAATCTCCGCCATTCAGGGTTTGATCGATTCAGGCATGTTCGAACAGTCGATTGAATCTTCATTGGGACTTTTGCGTCATGGTATCGCTGGCCTCCGTTACCTTCAAACATACGACTGGTTGTTTCTACGTGCGTTGGTGACCGCGGGTTATCTCGGATGGATCGCCTATGCCACGACGACCGTGATTGATCTTCATGTCTTACATGGGACAACGGAAGCTCGACGGTCTACTGCCACGACCATCATATTCTCATCTATACTCGTGATCCTGTACTCCACTCTATGGGTACAGAAGTCGTCTATCACATATTATGCGTACGGCATCTTCCCCGTTGTGTTTTGGGAGGAGGTTGTGGCTCGCCGTGAAGCATTGGCAGCTGGCCGGAAAGCCCTGCTTGGTCAGGTACAATCGGTCCAAGATTGGTTCACCTTGGCGGCCTCCGCGGTGGCATTTGTGTGCCTTTTAGAAGCGTTGGTGCAGTCGTATTTTTTCCGAGAGATTTACACCCTTTGCTACGTCCTGGCTATTGGCTGGCCAGCTATATATGGGATCAAGTTTCTCAAGGAAAATGTTTCGCTTGTTGTTTGTTGGACCTTCGGTTGCTTGGCGATGAGCATATTCACCCTGTTGCCGGTGGTTAAGGTCGAGGACACGAATACCATATGCTTCGGAGGATTTCTCATGTTCGCAGCAGGCCTCTTATACCTGCTATTCGAAAAGGAAATTCTCAAACGTTCAAAGGCCAGCCGAGCCGATCTCTACTTACCGACTCCATCTCGTATTATAATGGGAACTCAAGTCGGGCTCGTCCTCCTCTCGGTGCTTATAACTCGGTCCAGTATTGCATCTCTGCAAGCCAAGCGAGGTTTACCCATCGGCAATCAGATTGTTGGGTGGATTGTTCTAGCTACCTCGCTGTTGCTGCCGTTTATACCGCAACAAAAGCCGAACAATCATTACCTCCACCGCTTAATGGCTGTCTTTCTGACCTTCTCGCCTGTCTTTATTATCCTCACCATCTCATATGAGGGTCTGTTCTACTTCTCCTTCTGTATGACCGTTGTGACATGGGTCCGGTTGGAGCATCGGATCTATACCCCAACGACCGACGTCAACGGTAGTCCAACTGTAAGCGAGGTGTTGGCCCCTCTGAAATCTGCCATCGCTTCTACCCAAGACCGACTCAATGCAACCACCTATCGGTCGATCACCTTGTCAGACGTTCGAATCTCTCTCTTTTTCCTCTTCCTCCTCCAATCTGCATTTTTCTCGACCGGCAACATTGCCTCTATCTCCTCGTTCTCCCTTGATGCTGTCTACCGACTTATTCCCGTCTTTGATCCTTTCTCTCAGGGTGCCCTGCTGCTGTTGAAGCTGATGGTCCCATTTGCCATCATCAGCGCAAATCTTGGTATTCTGAACATAAGATTAGGCGTCGCTCCTAGCGCCTTGTTCATGGTCGTCATGGCTATCAGCGATATCATGACACTGAACTTCTTCTACATGGTCAAGGATGAAGGAAGTTGGTTGGACATCGGGACGACAATCAGTCATTTTTGTATTGCCAGCTTGCTGAGTGTCTTTGTTGCTGGGCTGGAATTTCTGAGTGGGATCTTCATCAGCGGGGTAGAGGTCGACGCAGACCGGCAACCAGCTTCCGAAGCTGTCGCTGTCACTCATGATGGGACGGGCAATGCAAAAAATGACACGGAAAAGCTTCCAATGTCGACTAGTAACGGAGAAACTGTAAATGGGAATGGGAATATCTCCAAACTTGCGACCCACGATGCGAATGGCCAAGTTGAGCTTGATAGCCGGTAGCGGGCACCATTGATAGCACAGAATGCGTATCTTCACATACACCAAGATCAGATGTCTAAACACAGAAAGAAATGTATAGCTCGTTACATTAGTCGACAAGCAAATACCAAAACTACCATATCAGATGGCCAAGTGCAGTCGTCAACGATACAAGGAGCGGAGAAAACCACCACAACTGTAATACCTGTATAAAGGTCTTTATGCCATGTTTGCTATGGCACTTGTATATACATATATCTCTAGGGCCCGCCAAGTCAGATATCATCTGCCGTGTATAGAAGTGCTGTTCACGTCGTAGAGCTACCTCTGACGTCAATTTAGCTTGTATCAGGAAAAACACCGAATATTCAATGACATCGCTACCCCAAAACTCATCAAATAGAAGGCTTCAGCTTCTGTATGCAAGATCGTCGTTGTGTCGGAAAACGGTCCGAGTCAACCCAGTCATAATGTTCAATCATCCTTACTCTTGCCTGCAACCTCAATAGAACTACCAGTTCGGCTTTTGCCTCTATTGATCAACCTCCCCCTCACGGCTGGGTCCGCATCACCAATCGATGCTGGTTGCCGATCTTCTGAGTCCCCTTGAAAACCTGAGCTCGAGGACTTTTTGTTCGAGAGTCCGTTTGTTTGAACCCTCCTACCCAGTATTCCTTCTCCATCATCCTGAAAGTCCAGCGGTGTCTCTCCAAGTTCGATCAAGTCACCACCCATGCCGCTCGGCATCCAGCCTGAAATGGCAAGGTCGGAACTTCTTGTACCAGAACCAGCAGGGCTAGTACCCAATGTCGAGGAAGCCTGTGCTACTTTTGTGCCCATTTTCCTGAGCCAGCTTTCCACCGCACCGCCGAGATTCTCCAATCCCGAAGTACCCAAGGAAGAGGTACGTGAAGCCTGAGATCCGATACCATCGTCGTCCTCAACAAGGAAGGACAAGGAGTCTGGAGGTTCCACGTTGGGAAGATGCGGAGCGAATATTTTGTTTAGTGAATCGGGTGCAGGACCAGGGGCGATCGCTGAGCGACCTGTTAGGTTACCCACACCACCTGGGCCGCGAAGACGGGACATGAAATATGGGGTCTGACTTTGTGAAGCGGAAGAGGAAGTACGTTGTCGCGAAGGGATACTTCTTGACGGTGAACCGTTCATATGGGTTGAATGTGAGGTCCGATCTGAAATCTGCCGGGAGAGATCGAGAGAAACATTGCGGGAACCGGGTGAGCGGCCTAAATCGGACGTGATGGACTTTCGACGACTGGGTGGGAAGAATCCAAGTGTACGCCGGGGAACTCGGCCGATCTCTATTAAGCCGGGAATACCAGCAATGCTGACATAGTATTCATGCTTCCACACTTGTTCCTCTGAATCGCCAGGCTGATTGATAACGATGTCCGGTTTGACTTCTGGATGATCTTGGACCAGATCCATGAGATCGTCCTCGACTCTTTTCCCACGAACAGAGCATGCATCCACAGGTAGTAGCACGATTTTCCGTATTTGGATGTTGTCATTGGGCCATAGTCTGTTCACCTTCCGAAACACCGCTGGCTGACATCCGTATTTGATCATAACTCCTGCGAGAGTATCGTCTGGCTTGACTCGATGGATATACACCAAGGCATCTTCGTCAGGCGGCTCTTGTCTGGTTTCCGACGCCCATCGACCATCTGAGCCACGTCTTTTGTATCTTCCCTTGGTGTCGAATGTTTGCTCCGCATCCGCACGCATTAAAACTTCGCGCTTCTTCGCTTGAACGAGCGACTGCCGTTCCTCTTTACTTCCAGCCGCTATCTGGCTTGTTCCTGATTTAGGACCCCATTGAGTCGGCGTGCCAACGCTTCCAGACTTACTGGCTTTGCGCCATTGCATCACCCCCAATGGTGAACGTGCTCGTGGCTTATTATTTTCAGAGTGTGCGGTGTCACTACCTAAGAGTGAGGATGCTATACCTTGTAACGATGACCAGGAGTCCCAGAGTCCTGTGCCCAATGAAGTTCCCGAGGGCGACAGAAGTCCTGAACTCTGGGCTGACCCCCGAACCGTATCATTACGGGTACCGGCGTTCACTGCACGGCTTGATGTCTCCTGGCGCGATAGGTGGGCTCGTGGAACTGGAGAAGCGCCTCGAGAGGAGTAGGGGGAGATTATGCGAGATTGTGGCGATGCTCGAGCTAGATCTAATGTTGAATCGGAATCGGCTTCGTCATTGTATGATATTAGCCGACCTTTGCGTGGTCTGACAGTCGAGGTATCATTGCGTGAATCGACTGTTGAGCCATCAACGTTCATCGTCATCCGATCACAGGAGACGACGACTCTGTGTTATTGTGTATGACATGGGTTGATTATCTTATGATAGCGATTGGCATGCTGTCTGGACACTATTTTGACGTCTTACGCGTATGTTGTAGCGTCTATCCTTTCGTTGGCGATGTGCGATAAGCAGTATACTGCTGTTGCGTTGTTCAGTTTACTTGATGGGCGATTGGGGGTAAATGACGACCCCATGCTTTCGGTGGTCGGTTCCACCTCCGGCGCCAATTTAGCCATACCTAAGGTAACCTTCAATTCCGAACCCAAGCCGAGACCGTTGACATTTTGAATATTATACGCACTCATAGCCAAATGAATCTGTATTCACTTAAGCAGAGTGAGCGATTCGTCTACTTCATGGAGGCTCTCTATATCTCAGCGGCTTCCGCTTCCGCTGTCCTATTCTATATAGCTTGAGCAATCCCTCTGGAGAGTTCTCGTGCAACTTCAACTTCTTCCAGGATGAGGAGGTTAGGCCAGAAACTTAGTCCCTCAACGTTGTTCTCCCTGCACACGACTCCGTGCTCTTCTGCCATTTCCAGTTCCTCGGCTGCAACGCCAACGCTCCAGCCAAACCGCATTGCAGCTTCCTGAGCCGTGATTCCTCTCAATTCCGCAAGACCCCGCATCCAGTTCTGCAATTGCTGGATAGTCTTTTCATCACTCCGGTCAGAGCGCTGGACAACCAGCAATCCACTTCTAAACCTCCGTAACCGAACTGGCAACTTTAATTTCTCCCACAGGCGAGAAGCTTTCTCAAAATCCGAAGGGCTCACCAATTCGACACCATTCCGGCTGCCGTTGAACACCGCCCACAGATCGACGAGACTCATAATCCCGCCTTCACGCTGCAGAGCACCTCTGACATCATCGGTCAGGAACTCTGCTAGATTCCGAGACAGCTCTGACAGGTATAGTGATTCAGAGCTGCCTCCCGGTCCCAGAACATCTTTAGTAGTCATCATATCTAGTGCTGCCGCAGATTCGGAAAGGACGCTATTCGCATCTTTTGTTCTCGTCTCCTTTGCAAACTTCTCAGCTAAAGCCACAATATCCTTAGCAGAGGCCATTAAGGCTTCCAAGTCTTCGAATGCTCCTCCGATCACGCGCTCATTATTTCTGCGCGTTTCAAGTCCCCTTCGTTCTAGCCCGGCAATGCCGACGCGGCTGGTTCGCTGTACGCCGTCATTGTCCTTGGCCAGATTGGGATCAGAGCCTAGCGAATCAGCGGGAGGTGGGATTGGCGGGGCGTCGCGAAGGAGCCATTTGCGCTGCACCATGGCTCCTTTGAGCCTCTCGTGAAAGATTCTCTCTCCCCCAGCTCTGAAAGAAAGCTTCAGAGGGTCCTGATAATCTGTATCGTTCAAAGCGAGCGTTTCAAGTTGAGGACCAGGAGACTCGGGCCTGGTTGGTGCCATTTGACTGACATGAAGGTCGTCAGAGACCACTAATGACGCACCGCATATCTCGCAGGATAACATCGACGGGTGATTGGAAAAGGTGCAACGAGGGCACGGCACAGTTGTCGAAGTTGTATCAGAGCCTTGACTTTCACTCCCGCGTTGGGTCAAGGACCTCGTATTAGCCGCGATGGCGGCTTTCAAGATGGTGGTCAACGGAGGTTTGATGCCGCATGCCAAACATGGGGGCAAAGGTGTATGGGCCCCGGCGGTCGTGACATCAAAGTTCGAAGGAACAGGGTTTACGAATGAGCATATCGGGCAAACCCAACTAGCATTTGATGTAGCTGTAGATGTGGTCGGCTGAAAAGGACTAGATCCTCGAGCAATGGGAGATGAGGTTCCGCTAGAGGGGAAGGAACCAGAAGTCGATAAGCGGTGAGATTTCTTGACAGGTTTGGGATAGAGGATGATTTTCGGCGAGGACTTCAAGAAACCTCCCTGCTAAACAATGAGCTACTTGCCCAAACGGAGCTATTCTCTTCATACTTGTATCTCAAACCTATCCACATCGCGGAGGTCAAATGCTAACGAATTCGAACGAGGGTTCTCGTCATCCACATAACATATACGAAAAGAAGTCAAATATGCATGACCTTTTTGTTGCTTTGGTAATTTATATTTTCTAGACGTATCGAGTCAGCAGGGGTAACCTCAATCTGGTTTACAACAAACCCTTCATATAGACCAACTGCATCCTGTACAAACAATAGCGTTTCATCTTCTGATAGCGCCGGACGGAGGGCAGTGGTAAGTTCGAGCTGCTTGAAGAACATTTATAAGTATCTAGGTTACAGTCCATTTGGTCAAGAATGATATCGGCTTCTGAGCAGCATTATGAAATGATATCTATGGTAAGGTATTGATTGATATTGAGGCTATTGCCAAGAAATACGTGCCAAGAGTTGTGGGGGTCCAACTTTAGTCTTTTCCTGAACACTTTCTCATTCTTCCCACCACACATTGCGCTCTGAAAGCCTCCTTCACCATCGCATATCCACAATCTTTTGTTGTTGTCAAGTACTCGCTAACATTGTAGCCGTCGGAAGAATTTGTTTCGAGTAAGCAACGTCAGCAGTGTGGCAATGTCGATTCCGGCATGGTCAGTAGTTGTGCAACAGTCGCATCACTCGCAACCAGGTCAGTATCTCTTATTGCAAGGTACAATATCCTGACTTCTTTATCAGCATACACCTCGGTCAACGCACGGCGGACATTAACACAACAAACCGACCCGAGAATCGTCGCAACAAGTAGTCCTGGAATGTCACCCACCCCTGCAGTAAAAAAGAAGATCGACTGGCCGATCGAGGTTCGTCAATATGTTCAAAGATGTTTTATGCCAGCAAACATGATACCTGGTGTCTCGAGGGGGGAAATGGAAATGAGGCTCAAGCAAATCATTACAGACGCGTCAGACCGTGATAACTTACATACAGCAAACTGGGTACAAATGCCCACTCCCCAGGAATTAATCCTCCAGGAACGAAAAACCGCTGCAGTGGCGCCTATGGTACCTTGGGCGTCATCGAATCCCACCTTTGAACCCGTCCCTTCCCATGCTCCAACCCCCAATCATAAGAGGAAGTCGTCCGAAGTCGTATTGGAACCATCCACGCCGCCTTGGAGACAAGGCGCCGCGAATAAACCCTCATTTGCAGACCGTATCACAGCTCCTCCAGCCTCCGAAAAGCGCCAAAAGACGGATGATCAGCGGAAGTGGGCAAGTAAGTCTGACCTTGAGAAACGGCAAAGGCGTTTCGAACGAGCCGCGAATGGTCCTCCCAGAGAGGTATCACCCTCACGAATCGCGGATACGGGTCCTGTCGTCGGCAGGTCCCAGAGCCTGGAGAAGAACTACTTTCGTCTCACAGCACCACCCAATCCGGATACCGTGCGACCTTTACCGATTTTGAAACAGACCCTTGAGTTGTTGAAGAAGAAGTGGAAAAAAGAGAACAATTATGCATACATTTGCGATCAGTTCAAATCTCTTCGACAGGATTTGACTGTGCAACACATCAAAAATGAATTTACTGTCACCGTCTATGAGATCCATGCACGAATCGCTCTCGAAAAAGGAGATTTGGGTGAGTACAATCAATGTCAGACACAGCTGCGTGCGCTGTACAAGCAGAAGCTTGGAGGGCATCCCATGGAGTTTCTGGCATACCGGATTCTCTATTTCATTCACACATGCAATAGAAGCGATATGAACGATGTGCTCGCAGATCTAACCCCAGCAGATAAGACCGATAATGCCGTGAAGCATGCGTTGGACGTAAGATCCGCCCTGGCTTTAGGAAATTATCATCGTTTCTTTCAGCTTTATCTCTCCACACCTAACATGGGTGCATACCTCATGGATATGTTTGTTGGCAGAGAACGTCTAGTGGCACTGGCACGCATTTGTAAAGCGTAAGTTGAATCCGTATCTAGCAGTCATTAGCTGATCATCGGCAGATACAAACCCGAGGTCAAGATACGTTTCATTACTGAAGAACTTGGTTTCGAATCCGATGAAGAGGCTGCCAGATTCGTTCTTGAATATGCCCAGGAAGAAATCCTCCAAGAACGAGATGACGGTGTCAAGCTTCTCACAGGAAAGGCTGGCAATGTTTTCGAAACTGCAAGAGCAGGCGCCTTCAAGCTCATTGACCTCAAAGGTCAAATCTGACCTTTTCCTGGCCGTACCTTTCTTGTCGCCTTTCTTTTTCTCACACTTGCGATTTGGATCCATCACCTCCAGCTCCCGACACCCAACTAGTATTCTGCGCTTTTATCTTTTCTTTACTGTCATCACATGTGGAGTTATTTGGTGCGGCAACAAAACCTCGCCTTGGTGTTGGTGGAATTTGTTCATGCAACCTCGTATTTTGAATTTGGATCGAGCTCTTCAGGCGCGGCATTAGAAGGCCTTGCAAGACAAGAGAGGTTAGGGAAGGGCTATTTCAAGACTATCTCTTTATGAGTAGTGACGTGACCATGATGACGGCTGGCGTTAGACGGAGTAATAGAATTCAATAGTTTATGCAGCGCCTGTAGTTTCCATATTACATGGAAGCTTTGTCGCATTGGATCTGGTTCAACGTAATTTTGATCATGAAACGACAATACATCTTTCGCTCGTGGTTATAGCTGTAGTGAGCAGTCAATGAGGTAAACAGCTACCGTACACTTGCAGAGAAAGCAGATGAATCAATGACAAAGAAACCCGGACACACAGCAACAGTTGTACACAGCAGATCCTTTGATGTCTTGCTCTTTTGTTCTACCGGCTGACTTTCATGCATGTCCAGGTACTAATGAGTAGTGTCGTTCGGGACTGCGATAAAGTCATCCCAATCGACTGGTTACCTAAAGGAAAAGGATGAACTCTACCCCACCATCAAGTCAACCAGTCGAATAATCCACCACCACCAAGTAACTTGACAGCGCTACTGCTCAACACACCATTCGCTTCTCATTGACGCTGTTGTATTGCTCTCTGGCGCCGGGGTTCACAAATCCAGAATCAACTCGTACTTGTGCATCATCTAATCCGTGACGGTCGGAATTGAGGCGACTTATTCATGTGTATAGCTGTTGTCGCCTGCTGATCGGTTTCGTCCTGCGCGCACAGTCAAGGCGGGTGCAGCGCTCATCGTGGTGTCGCCAGCAATGAAGGTACATACTCATTGAAGCGTCGCGTCATACTGTATCGCTAATAGTCTGCGCATAGGCTATTCGTCGTTCTTTGAAAGGCGAGAAGGAATCCTCTCGACCCCAACATATCTCAATCAACCCAAAATCCGCAGTTGCTATTGTGCCTCCGAAGAAGGTAGATTCGTGTCTATCCGTATCTTGGATTGATTAATTGACTGTTTGAAGGTCATCAAAGCATTATACGATTACGAACCGGAGTCGAGCAACAAACAAGTACTTTCATTTCACAAGGGTGACTTCTTCCATGTCATCAGCAGGGAGGACGACACGGACTGGTATGAAGCATGCAATCCCCTCATCCCATCAAAGCGCGGCCTTGTCCCTGTGACATATTTCGAGGTCATTGGAAAGAATGAAAGAGAAAGCGCCGGATCAGCAAAGTCACCAGCAGAGCCTAAGCCGGACGGTCATGATTCGGGTTATTCGGCAGGTAGCGCAATGTCTACCAACACAACCAAGACAGGCGCACACGCCAGAATGTCAAGCATGGGCAGGAGTGTGGGCGCAATGGTTTATGGCATAGTGCAGTATGATTTCAATGCAGAGAGACCGGACGAGCTCGAAGCAAAGGCTGGAGAGGCCATCATTGTCATCGCTCAGTCAAACCCAGAATGGTTTGTGGCGAAGCCGATTGGTCGACTGGGTGGACCTGGATTGATTCCAGTCTCCTTCATCGAGGTACGGGACATGACGACAGGCCAGTCGGTGGATGACCCTCTTGCGGCAGTTCAGAGAGCAGGAGTTCCCAAAGTTGAAGAGTGGAAAAAGATGGCAGCAGAGTATAAAAACAGCAGCATCACCCTTGGCAAGTTTGACTCTTCCTCGCCGCAATCGATGGCTACTGGCATGGAGCGCATGAGCATATCCAACAACGGTCAGCCATACGCAAGTCAAACGAACAGCATTTATGTGAGTATAGAGCGTACTTCTATATGGTTGGCTAATCTTTTTACAGGGACAACCTGTCTCGCAAGGCTCAAATGGAAGCGCTGCCACCGTGAGTCAACCCCAGCGTTCGTCTCAGTCCAGTCTACTTGCCCCCGTCTCAGCATCCATTCCTCGGTATTGCTTTGACAATGACATGTACTGGTTCATCATTGAATGTCAGATGGAGGATGGACGGCACTGGGAGCTCTCAAGATACTATGCAGATTTCTACGATTTCCAGATTGCTCTGTTGGCACAGTTCCCGGATGAAGCTGGAAACAATGGGAAACCTCGAACTTTACCGTTTATGCCTGGACCTGTCGCTCATATCACCGATGCCATCTCCAATGGCAGGCGTCAGAACCTTGACGAATATATAAAGAAGCTACTCGGGATGCCTCCATATATCTCGCGATGTCAACTCGTGAGGTCGTTATTCGCTCCTCGGCCAGGTGACTACGAAATAGAGCCGAACATTGACAATGAATACCGGTTGTCGAACGGTGAACAGCAGTCGCCGATCGAAGACAATTCTAGAAACGTGTCCCGGCAATCTTCGCAGGGCCAAATGAATGGCGGATCAAACTATGGCGGAATGCCACCACCCAGCACGAGGCCCACACATTCGAGGGGACAGGCCTCGGTTTCAACAGTCAACGGCGGTACACGTAATGGTGACCTCCAGATGCCTGCTATGAACAGACAAGCAAGCTCTTTGACTCAAGGTTCAGCTGCATCAGGACCCAATCCGACGCCAGGAGGAGGCGGCGCCTTGAAGGTCAAGGTCTTCTTTCAGGAAGATATCTTGGCTATAAGGGTACCTTCCGACATCAGTTTCCAACAACTGAAAGACAAGCTGATAGACCGGCTCAAGGTTAATGAAGACATAAATATACAGTACAAAGATGAGCCAACGAACAACTACGCCGAGCTGAACAACGATCAGGATCTTGACATTGCACTGCAGAGGAACGCCAAATTGACGCTTTATGTCAATTACGCCTCCTAAGCCTGAGGTCAAGGTTGTCAAGCCAGAGATGATGGTTGTTCTTTTGAACTCCTGTTTCCATTAGCACATGCCACAACCAGGCATCTTCTCAACTTCTCTGTTCTATTTGACGAACATACGGGTAGCGAAAAGTAGGTTCGACTGGATAGGTTCATCAGGCGCAATCGGGTGGACGACGTTACGGCATCATGGTACTTTGGTTGGATATGTGGCTTTTGGATTCCTTCTCGACCTTGTTTCATGCATGTAAGGAATTCGAATGCAGGGTCGGACACTATGTTGGAAAGAGTATTATTAGCAGGCGTGCTTAATTTTTCTTCTATTTATTTGGCAACATATTGCTCTGCTTTTCTCTCGTTTTTGTATTCCTCCGAGTTGAGATAGACAGGAAGGACCCTTGGGGTCTAATGGCCTCAGTAATCCGCAAAGGAAGTTTCCGCTTAGATTCCCCACACATCCACTTGAAGTATGTACCCTTGGTCAGCTCGGCCATAAACCGGGCTTCGTTGAAGCATTCGATTATGATCACCATTGCTTTTGCTTCGACTATGGCCTGCCTTTTCTGCCATTATATTTTAATGGAGTCCTTCTCGTGACACCACGTTCTTGATAATGTCGCAGTACCCTCTGAGGCGGATGCATATGCTTATCCGACCGTCATGCACGGTACCCCATCTTGGGAAGCTACGTGCAGTCGGTCAGAGAGCAATATGTCGGGAATGTTCATATTTCCTGCGCCCACAGCCGAAGCTTGATCGGCGTCTGCAGACTGGCACCTCACGTCCAGTTGCGACATGTCGCATCCGGACCCGCGGACGAGCGCGGAGGGAATTCAGGCGCTCGGTGGTGACTGCAAGTGGTACGGTATAGAGCGCATTTCCAATGCAAAGTCTCTGACATGATATAGAAGCAGATGGTGGTCCGATTCCCGAGTACGACAGGCGCGTTCAAGCAAGGCGATTACGAGACGACAAGCATCAGCGAGGTAAAGGTCCAGCAACCAACGTCAAGATGACTGACTAAATCTCCTATAGGCTTGATAGAACATCTACAGGACCTACATGAAACACTTCGCGACTATCAACCTCCAAAAGTTATACATCCTACAATAGAATCGCTTCGACCTGTCAAAAGCTCATTCTTTGGCTCCCTTTTTGGGTCGAAACCGAAAGCGAAAGTCGGACTCCTGATACCTGAGACCTTACCGCAAGGGCTTTACATGTACGGAGATGTTGGCAGTGGAAAGACGATGTTGATGGATCTTTTCTTCGAGACACTACCACCAAATATCACACATAAGAACCGAATACATTTCCACAATTTCATGCAGGACGTGCACAAACGACTGCATAAATTCAGATTGGAGCATGGAACAGACATTGACGCTCTTCCTTTCATTGCTGCTGATATTGCGGAAAAATCCAGCGTCCTCTGTTTTGACGAGTTTCAATGTACAGATGTTGCAGATGCTATGATACTCAGAAGGTATGGAGAGCATTGAACGAAAAGGCCTCTGCTGATGCAAAACAGATTGATGGAATCTCTAATGTCTCACGGTGTCGTTGTCGTCACTACGTCAAATAGACATCCTGATGATCTATATAAGAATGGCGTCCAACGGCAATCCTTCATTCCGTGCATTAACCTCCTCAAAGAGCGTCTCGAGGTGATCAATCTCGACTCCCAAACCGACTATCGAAAGGTTCCTAGACCTCCGTCCGGTGTGTACCACCATCCGCTAGACAAAGCTGCCAAAACTCACGCAGAGAATTGGTTCCGCTTCCTTGGGTCGTTTGACGAGGATCCGCCTCACCCAACAACTGTGCTCGTTTGGGGTAGAGAGCTTCAAGTACCATTGGCGAGTGGGAAGGCTGCACGGTTCACCTTCCAAGAGCTGATTGGCCGTGCTACGGGGGCTGCCGACTACA
This sequence comes from Pseudophaeomoniella oleicola, assembly GCA_003868215.1. NCBI lineage: Eukaryota > Fungi > Ascomycota > Eurotiomycetes > Phaeomoniellales > Phaeomoniellaceae > Pseudophaeomoniella > Pseudophaeomoniella oleicola. Next base: position 153,218 of record QWDQ01000060.1, read on the forward strand.
TTGAACTCACTCGGGCTTTCAATGCCTTTGTTGTCACAGATGTTCCGGGAATGACCTACCGAGAACGGGACTGGGCCAGACGTTTTATCACCTTTATCGATGCTGTATATGAAGAGCGAGCGAAGCTTGTGCTCACAACGGATGTGCCACTCTCTCAACTCTTTCTCTCAAGAAACGAACTCAAAGAAGCTCTATCCTCAAGCGCGAAGAATGTCAAAAAGCATAGTGACTCAGCATCTGAGTCCGAGAAGAAGCTTGCAGATCTCCAGGGCAAGGTAGATGATCCGGAGGATGGCGAAGATATTTCTGATGCTATGCGAAGTTTGATGGACGACCTTGGCATGAATATGGATATGCTTAAGCAGAGTAATATGTTTAGTGGAGATGAGGAAGCCTTTGCGTTTGCACGAGCCTTATCAAGACTCAATGAGATGGGCAGCCAGGAATGGGTAGAAAGGGGCCTGGGCCTAGAAAAGAGAGGAGGTAAGCAGGAGATGGAGGATTGGAAACGAGCGCAAGGCAGACAATAGAATAACATCTATCAAGACTATATAAAGGTGTATATAATAACTAAAAGATATAGGAGTGGTATATTATATAATTATAACCTGAGTTACTCTACCAGTTATATTAAGCCTATATTAGGATGAGAGTAAGTAATGTATTATAATCATTTAAATAGCTATGTATATATTAAGATCCTATCCTAAATGTTACGAACAGCAGGCGTACTATAAGCTAAAGGTATGCTAACCTGCCCGGAATTAATAGATTAACCAAATGTCTGTATTTTTATATCGCTAATTAGCCTTTTCTTTTTAAAAAGAGATTAACGGTTAATTTTAATAATTAAATATATTAATATCTAGCTGTTACTTTAAGTATAATTATATTATATTTAAAATAAAATCTTAATATATTTATAATTATTTAAACGATTATATTATATTATTTATTTTTATTTTAATAACTCTAGTTATTATAATCTTTTTAATAAAAAATAATTTATTATAACGTTATAATAATAAATATTAAGAATAACCCTCTGAAGAATTTAATATTTATTATAAAAAACGGAGAATATTCGACTGTTATACGTACGTTTTAAATATATGAAGAGTAAATAAATCCTATAAATAAAAAATTTATTTATATTTTAAACGAAAAATATAACACGAAAAAGAAAAAAAAATTATAAAAATTATAAAAACGCGTATAATAATGTAATTAATATATTTAAATTTTAATATTTAAAGAAGAACTAGTCTAATTATATAAAAAAAAATATAAAATATAAATTAAAAATAATAACGTTTAAATAACGCGTAATATAATAAATTATTTAAAACGCGTATTAAATCATTTTTTATCTTTATAAATAAAGATACGCGCGAATTAAATAATTTTAATTAAAATTAAAAAATCTATATATATTTAACGAAAATAAATGAATCGCGTATTATTCGTAAAATTATTAATTATTTAAAGAATCGCGTAATACGGATCTAAAACGTAAAAATGAAATAAAAAGATTTCGATTTAAATATTTAAAACTAATTTATTAGATTCCTACGAAATATAATTATTAATTTTATTAATTATATCACGAACGTATTTTTACGTCTACCTATATGCACCTACCTAACCCTGTACTCGATGGTATTCTGCCCAGAATATTACTTAAATAGGTTTAGATCAGGATCTAAAATTAAATTTTAAAAAAATAAAATATTATTTAAAATACTTTTATTAATATTCTACCTACCTATATGCACCTTGCAGTTTAGTATGGCATCAGCATGCTGATGGGAATTTTGGGTAGTCTAATGGTGGAAG
>QWDQ01000061.1:0-153305 GCA_003868215.1 Pseudophaeomoniella oleicola
AACCCTAACCCTAACCCTAACCCTAACCCTAACCCTAACCCTAACCCTAACCCTAACCCTAACCCTAACCCTAACCGGGAACACCCGCGGGGTCCGGTGGGGTAACATCGACAGTTCGCGTCACCATTCGGCCCCGCTGGGGCCTCGGTGCCCCTCACCCATCTTCTATACGGGACCATTAACCTTCTGCGGGACCATTAACCTTCTGGCCCCAGCGGGGCCAGTGGACCCTGCATTGGACCCTGAACTCCAATAATTTTCTATTAACCTTCCACCATTAGACTACCCAAAATTCCCATCAGCATGTTAATGCCATAGTAAACTGCAAGGTGCATATAGGTAGGTGCATATAGGTAGATTTAATTTTAAATCCTAATTTAAACCTATTTAGACGGTATTCTAGGCAGAATATCATCAAGTATAGGATTAAAGACTATTAATCTTCTGGCCCCGCTGAAACCAGTAGACCCTGAATTAGATCCTGGGTTTCAATAATTTTCCATTTACCTTCCACCATTAAACTACCCAAAATTCCCATCAATATACTGATGCCATACTAAACTGCAAGATGCATATAGGTAGGAAAATGAATAAATTAAAATAATATAATATTTTTATTAATATAAATTATATTAAATATAAATATAATTAATACGATATAACGGAAAAAATAAATCTAATTTAATATATTAGATACGTCGAATTAGATTTATTATAATTAATATTTCTAATAACGCGGAATAATATTATTAAATATTATATTAGATAATTATAATAATAATAATAATTATTATTATTATTAAAAGAATTTTAATACTTAAAAAGTTCTATTCCTAAGCCGAAGGACGCAGGTACAATCGAATTAATTATTAAAATATAATTAAGACTTTTTTATGTAATGTTAATCTTAAATTTATATGATATTGGACTCTAATAAAGGTATAGAATAGAGATAGAACACAGTTTTCGCCTTATAATATTATATTAAACTGCTTAGTATATATAGGTAGGGCTAGAGCGCGGTTTTACCTTATAATTATATCACAGTACTAAAAAGAGAACTGGCTACCCCAGCATAATAAATAAGAGAAGAAGTAAATGAAATTGAAAGGGCTAAGTACTGAAAGAATCAAGTGTGAAAGATGTAAGATAAATAAATAGAATGAAATATTATTGGGATTCTCCTTTATTTATCTCTATAGAAATTTAAGTTTATTCCATTACTATCTGGTGGTCTTCCCTAGAAGCTTCGATATGTATATCTCATAATTTAATCAACCCTGTCTTCCGTTCACAGAACTTCATCCCAGCACTAGTTGACTGAGCCTGCCTAATCACACCTGCAAGCCATTTCCTAGGACTCATCAGCCTGCAGTAGGGAAAAGAAAGCCAATCTCAAGGCTTTGCATTCTGATCATCCGAGAAATCCTCAGGTTCGCTGACGGACTGGCCATTGGTACCGGAGACGCCGTTCCTGCCGAACACAGGATCTGCTTCGCGCTTGGCTAGTTCTTCTGCGGCCGCCTCAACAGCACGAACGTATGCACCGTAAGAACCATCTATGAGTATGTCAGCCATGTACCAAGTCCACAAAAGGATTGATCTTACAAGTTCCATAGTTGCCGTAATTGCCGTAGTTTCTATTCACATATCAGTATTAGGATGTGTTACCGACCACGTCAGTACTTACCCATAGCCAGGTAAGGATGTACTGGTAGGAGTTGGAGCCGTAGATGGCTGACTTGTTGTTGGCGTCACGGTGATCACAGATGTAGCAATAGTTGATGTGATAACAGTGGACACATCAGTGGTGAAAGTACTGGTAACGCTGTTTGTAGTGGTGGTGATCACAGTTGGAACCGTAGTTGTGATGACGGTAACCTCAGTTGTAGTGGTGACATCAGTTGTGCTGATATCAGTCGTGGTTGTGAGCATAGTAGTGGTGGTCAAGTTGCCTGGGACGGTGATTGTGGTAGTGTTGCCCGGGAGTGTGACATTTTGGAACACTGCTGGGACAGCGGTAGCCACGCCGCTGAGAGCAAGACCTGTAAGGAAAGCCTTGGTAAACATATTGATCTGAGATGGTAAGAGCGAGTGTAATACGCTGCCTGAATGAAAGGACAGTAGCGGAATGTGATGAGCACTTGAGAGGAGCAAAGAAACATGAAAACGCTTCGGGGTGGGATCAGGGCTCTCAGTCTACTTATACCTGAACAGTGGCAGGGGTCTGAGGAAAATTCTCCATGATTTCTTTAACTTGCCGTCAAGATCCGCTGAGGCCATCTTTTTGATGGAGAAGATCTCTCGATATAGTTTCGAGCTTTGAAGCATTGGAAGTGTAGATCCTGACACAATAGACATTATCGACATCCGGTAGAGTGATTGCCGATGACACAAGCTTTCAGGAACAGCTATGAGCATGAAGCATGGATGCATTCGGATGCAGAAGATGTGATGATGTCGTCCCAACAAGGCAATGACCTTGCCTAGCGTTGCATACTGACCCATTGGAAAGTCTCGGTTGAGGAGTTTCCTGGAAGTGGCTTCTGCAAACGAATACTTGACAAGTGGTCCTCGGTTGGAGCGACGAATGCGTAGGTGGATTGCAGTAAACATATCTGCTTCCTTCGTCAGTTTCGGTAAGTCAACATTGGTTTGAGCTTATCATTAAGCAAGAGGAACGGGTAAAAGGCGTGAGAGAGAACAGCTGCGATATGTAGACATGCTCTTGCCATATCCGAAAACCCGATATTGGTCTGCAGGAAACATTCTGTAAGAGAGCAGGGTTTCAAAGCTATTGGAGGATATACGTAGAAAATGGTAAGACGTGGACTATAGTTGTGCAACAGTAGCATTAGATGGAAATGCAATATTGATACAATTGTGAAAGTCTCTTAGAAAAAGCCGCTGAGTCTTGGCGTTTGAATGTTTGTGTGGCACATGCTTTCCGTGTGTGCCCGCTAGGACAAGCAACGACCAACCTGTGGAGCAAACTTAGAAACTTCAAGATATGTATACCTCGTTGAATACCTTCACCTGGAAGGCAGAGTTGCAACCGTTTATACGCTAAAGATAGACATTTCTCAAATGAACCAGGACGTATGATGCACAGATGTCCCCAGCGGCGCTTGACCTCAAAGCGGCGTCCCCAAAAGGAGCATATGGCAGAAGTTGTCCCAGATTCTGCCCAAAGTCCAATTGAATTTTATGTGCGAGTTTGAAGCGTACACGTCTCTGACCGCACCGAGTTTAGCCTGGTCGACTTTTTGTGGTTGAAAGATGCCGCTGAGTTTGGCTATTGCGACATCTCTGGATGCTTCTGGTGGTAAAGTCTTCGTATACCTTCAGGCTTCTCCTCTGCCTCCTCGAAACTCAAAGCGACCACCCTTTCTCACAGCCCCTCAAAGCTTGCTACAACTTCGCAACGTCGCAGCTCTATAGCAGTATTGCCCCACCATTCTCCTTCTCCTTTTTTTTCTCCTTGTCCTTCTCTTTGCACTGGTACCTATTTTCCCTTATGCCAGCGTGGTAATCAACATGGACCAAGACACGTTGTATGATTATGGCAAGATCGAGAACGACGCCTCTGAGACTCTTTTGTCAAATCCGGCCTTTGTGCGCAAGTCCGAGCCTGCACCAAGCAAACGAATAGCAAAATCAGCCATCACCTTCATCATATTGTTATTCGCTATTACATCTTCCCTGGCTGTTGGCTTCTTCATTGGCCGCATGCTTCCCACAGATATAGCGCGCGATGTTATGCCGTTAATACAGCAGTACTGTATGACCCATCACGTCTCTGATATGCATTACTTGACACCGGAAGCTCATTCATGATCATAGCGCCGATGTTCGAAGACCTGGATGTCAAGTACTCTGTCGTCCAGTTCAATGGCACATTCTTGCACGAGAATATATACCGTCAAGACGCGAGTCCAGAAGTAGATGCCGCATGGGATGCAATCGGAGCGAACTGTAAGCTGGCATTCAAAGAACAGCTGGAATCACACTGACACATCTATTCAAAGACAAAAGCCTTGTCGTTCCAAAGGGCTTGGCTGAGAAAGCAGGCATTGCGCCTGATCAGGTCAAGGTTTCTAATAAATATGGTGGAGGATTCCCTGCTAATGTGGAAGGGTTGCATCATCTACATTGCTTGGTATGTCTTCTGTGTCGCTTCAGTTGTGCTTCCATCCTTACCTATTGTCCAATGAAGCTTAGCAAATTGACTAACACGCGTATACAGAATTTACTCCGTCAGTCTCTCTACTGGAACTACGACTACTACCGTGACCTCGGAAAATATGCGTGGAAGAACGAGGGCCATATTGTGAAGAAGCACATTAGTATGTTATACACCGTAACCATTCTCGCCCCCCTGCTTTACTCCCTTCATGTTGCATCTACTGACTAGAACCTGAAGCGCATTGCCTAGATATCCTTCGGCAGCAGCTCCAATGTAGCGTTGATGTCGGCGTCCTGGGTCAAGTCTGGTGGGATTCAAATGCACGGAAACCGCATCTTCCACCAGATCCATCGCCATTCACGGACTTCAACACACATCACAAATGTCGCAATTTTGAGGCTATCCGGCAATGGGCGGAAGTAAGGCAGTTGCCGGATCAAGTACCAGAGGACTTTTTGGAACCCCCAAAAGCCGGCGATAGAGTCTATGACTCCATACCCTGAAATTCATAGACCAATGTCCACATCATATCACTAACCGATAGATTATGGCACCATTGACTCAACCAGCTTAAGCACACTTCCATGCGCAATAAAGAGATTGGTGATAGGGTCGCTACCCTGGCCTGCCACGCTCTTCAGGCGAAGTATTCAATGGCTAAGTCATGATTACATATGGGGTTGGTCATATCGCAAACCGATGAATGTTTCTGGCATACCTCAATAGATGCAATGAAATCGAAATCATCTGTAGTCCACCGATGAAGCATTTCAGCGACACATCTGAAGAACTATATAACCTTCTCAAAGATTCCTTTCTCAGGAGTGAAATTGTTGCGACCACCAGTATAAAAGAATATCAGTATCCTTGAAGTTTGTTGTTCAGTACTAAGAATGGTACTTACAGAGGTATATCAAGTACTCATAGCTGTCTTAGCTCTCCATTATCATTTCGCAGATGGCAACTACTGGGCATCGTAGAAACCCCTTAGACTGGCAAAGAAGAAGAAGTGAAAATGAGAATAACAATCTCAAATTGCTGGAACATATGGATTTCGTCAGCATCAATCCTTATTGGGCTTCAGATGATTCTGCCATCCCCGAATAAGGAATTTATTATTTCCGGAATCACGGAATTATGAGCTCCTTCTCCGGATTCAACTATGATGCTGATTCTTTTTCTTGATATCTACATATTCCTCAGACTGAGGTAATTTTCACCTTACCACAGCAGAGTCATTGAATCATTCATTATTAGCTAGTCGAGATCATGTATGGTTCCTCTTATCCTGTTGAACTTATACTATAGTTCTATAGTATTACTTCTTTCGCCATTGACCCAGACACGTAGTGCCCATAAGGAGGACACTTGTCCCTCAACGCAACTAGCTTCAGATCTATGCGCACTTGTTGTTCTTTGAGCTTGGTTTGATAGCCTAAGGTCTGACTGGGCTATGTTGCCAATCATCTAGAACATGGCTGATATGTCAGACTTCATCAGCGTCTTTCGAACCCATCCCGATGTCAGATCGAATTCCCGGAGGAGCGCGAAGCGCAACAGACAGACAGTATCATGCGTCGCATGTCGCGATCGGAAGCTCAAATGTGACCGGCAACGTCCGTGTGGGTCGTGTTCAAGGAGGGATGAGGGTCAGACATGCAGTTTTGATAACACTGCCAAACCAGCATTAACTTTGCGTTCATCCTCGAAGGCATCTGAAGCGCAGAGCCGCTTACAGAGGCTTGAAGCGATGGTGGCCAAGGTCATCGAGTCATCGAACGGGTCGAGTCATACGACCCGAAGGCCAAACTCTTCCAGTGGAGCCCATACCTATCAGCTCAGTGCCGCTCCGTTCAAGAAGTCATCGCAGAGGAGCGGCAACTCGATAAGCGGGCACTTGGACGTGCGAGGACCTGGAGCAAATTACGTCGGCGCCACTCATTGGGAGACCATCCTAGAAGACGTATGTATTCGGCGCTATCCAATCAATGTAGCACACAGGCTAATGAGAAATAGATCCGGAATATACAAGACCATCTTTATGAGGATGGCCGTATGGAGACAGAGTTCTATGTCGTCCCAGACAATTCAACAACGGACATTATGACATCTAGTCTCATAGATAGTACGCCAGCTGCTACCCTTGACGATATCCTCGACCAGCTACCTCCCCGTCCGATTGTGGATAATTTGCTGTCGATATATTTCAGCGATAGATATAAGGCGATACGTGAGGCGATTCTGGGCCATTCTTGAGACTATTGCTGATATACGAAGCTTATATCCACGTCGTGAAATTTAGACGGGATGTCCGTATCCTCCAGTCATCGGAAGCTTCAAGGGACTGACGGATAACAGTACGAAATGTTTTCGACAGACCCGAGCTCTGTGTCTCTGCTTTGGCTGAGTATCCTGTTCTCCGTCCTCTGGCTTGCAAGTATGGTCTCTGGCCCTAGTGACCAGGTGGACGCCATCCCTTCCGAGAAACATGCGAGAACGTCGTTCATGAGAGCTTCTTGTCAATGCCTTGTGACAGGCCGATATACTATACCGCAGCCGTACGTGGTCGAGGCGTTACTTCTCTACTCTTATTGCGTCTACATGCAGAGTGAAGATCTACCAGCAGAGGTATACTCCATTCTTGGTCTTTGTACGAGGCTGGCCATGAGGATGGGATATCATCGAGAACCCAAGAATATTTCAACCAAGATCTCTGAATTCGATGGTGAGATGCGGCGACGAGCTTGGTTTGTCGTAGAGACTTTCGACTTGCTCACATCCTTTCAGCTTGGAATGCCTGCTATCATTCATGAAGATGAGTGTGACACAAAGCCTCCCCACAATCTTTCAGACTACGACTTTGATGAAGATTGCCAAAAGCTGCCGATGGCGCGATCTGTGCTCGATCCGACCCCGATGCTCTACTTTTGCTACAAGAGTCGGTTAATCCGCATTTTCCGCAAGATCATCAGACATGCTCTATCGATAAAGCCACCGCCCTATGAACTAACACTCAAATTGGACGCCGACCTTCACCATGTACACGACACTGTACCACAGAGCTTACAATTCAGGCCAATCGGTATGTCATCCACAGACCCGGCACATCTAATCATGAACCGTCTGAACCTTGAAGTCATATACCTGAAATGCTTATGCGTACTGCACCGGAAGTACATTAGTCACGATAGATCAAACCCAGCCTTTGGTTATTCCAGAAGGACCTGTCTCAACGCGGCATTCAGTATTTTGAAACAACAAATCGAAGTCTTCCAAGAGTGTCAGCCCGGAGGCCAACTATACAACAATCGCTGGATGGTCTCAAGCTTCATGATGCACGATTACTTTCTAGCAGCGATGATATTGTGCTTGGACTTATATGAGGCCACGCACTGCCTGCCGATATCTCGGGATGGCTCTCACCCTCGAGCTTCATTTCCAGAAGTGTTGGAGTCATCGTATAGAATCTGGTTGAGTCGCAAAGACTTCTCCCGTGATGCGTGCCGAGCTTCGAACATGCTCGCTGCTATACTCGGGAAATCATCAAGCGATATCAATATGCTGGAAAGGACAGATTCGAAACAACAGGTAACAACAAGCTTGGAAATTTTAGACTTCAATATCCAGTCTCCCGATAACTTCGAGGCAGAAGCAACTTCGACCACGATTCGAACCGCGCATGAAAGGAACCTCCGGGTTACAGATACGGGTCGTTTAGACGAAATGTTCAATGGATCCTCGGACATAGACTGGGTATGTCCCATTACTCGTTTCAGGTATACTGTCGCTGACATGTAGGAGAACCTTATCGATCAGTATTTTCTGGACAAAATCATCTAGGCTAACGTCTCGTCAACGGCGAAACAGCTTGCTACGCGGAGTAGGACGCTTGGTTGTACAATTAAGACAGGGTTCATGTGGCAGGCTGGCCCCAGCCCGAATGGCAAGAAATAAATGCTATCTCCCAGCGCATGTGCGGACTTCTACTCTGCACGGCGTAGGGCTATTGTTGTTGATAAAATTGCTGCAGCTAAACATCCGATTATGATCCAACTGGGAGATGACCAGTACGTCTGGAGATAACGCTGGGAACACGAGCAGGCCGAATGGGTCATACTCCCATCTACCTGTGCAAGACCGGTCGAAGTAGCCAATTAGAGGTAGAGTAAGAAAATCCACCGATGCGCAGGTTCAACTGCCAATATCCCGTTCATATTTACTTACTAAGTTATACCGTTGTAAATCGGAGCAGACTAAGCAGAACGGTATCCGATCCCGATATGATTTGAGAGCATACTTGCAGCGGATTTCCCACCCGGGTCAGTCGGAACAGTATAGCCACGGGTACCGCCATTCGGGTCAATTAGTAGCGTGTTCGTCTTTATCAAGACAACCTCCTCCGCTGACTTATTATAAGCTAGTATGCAGTATCAGTGTTCGTTTCGGGGAAACAGTGGCTTCTCTTTCGCTTAAGGAGAGTAACTCTTACAGCGAAGAACTCCGTCCGAAGGCTATCGGCATTTGTTGACCTTCTAAATTCGGTTACGAGGAGTGGATCACTCCAAATGAACTGATAGATACGGTCAATAACATCATTCATAATGTGATTGTCTCCGATTAGGAGACGCTTCCGGGGTTGAAACCAGATATAAAGACATTGAATGCTTTCGATTTCATTTCCTCATCCTGATACAGTACTTCTTCAGGGTTATTTGTCGGTCCTGTAGCTCAGCAGTTAGTCATGGAGAAGGACGGCCTTCCCCGATACAGTCCTATCGACGAGTATTCAGTTAAGCGCCATCATCATTTCCGCCGCTCAAAGGCACTGAAGGTCATTGCTGTCGCCTGTCTAGCTTTTGTGGCTTATGCACAATGGATGCAGCTTCGGACACAGCATGGCCCAAGGTCAGGGAAGAGTACGATCCTGTCGGTTGAACGTCTCCAGGCTGATCTCGCGACTTGTGCCAAATTGCAAAGCAAGCCCAAAGACCCCACTGGACCTAGAGAGCGGAATGCCCGGTATATTGAGGGTAGTAATCCAACTCTGATTCGCAATGCGACAATCTGGACCGGCGAGCCTGTTGCTGGAACGACCGCCGAGGAGGCCATTGCTGGCAAGGGCTATTCCTGGACCAAATCTGATGTTCTCCTCCAATATGGCCTTATTGTCAAGGTTGGCGCAGAGATATCCGAGGACAGCCTTCCAGAGGGTTGCCAAGTTTTCAATGCTGGAGGACGTCAGCTCACTGCCGGAATCGTCGACATGCACAGCCATGCTGGTGTGGGCTCGCTTCCCAGTTTAAGAGGCGGCTCAGACACGAATGAACTGTCTTCGGATATTACGCCATATGTACGTTCTATTGATGGACTGAATGTCTTGGATCCGCAGATCCAGGTCATCAAATCAGGTGGAGTGACTACGTCTTTAGTCCTCCCTGGCTCAGGTAACAATATCGGAGGAGAAGCATTTGTGATCAAATTAGCCGTCGGCAAGCCTGACGGACGCTTGAACATTAGCAACGAAGATATGCTTGCAGACCCAGAGCGAAACTGGCGCTACATGAAGATGGCCTGCGGCGAGAATGCTAAAAATGTCTACGGTGAGCGTGGTCACGACCATGGCCCTTTCAGCAGGCTGGGAGAAGCATGGCAGTTCCGTCACGCTTTTGAAGAGGCATCCAACTTGGTTAAAACTCAAGATGATTGGTGTGCTGTTGCATCTGCGAATGGTGTCGAGACCATGGACAGCTACCTTCCGCAAGAGCTACAATGGGAATCTCTAGGTGCTGCGCTCCGGGGTCAAGTCCATATCAACACACACTGCTATACAGTGGCCGATCTCGAGGCTTTCGTCAGACACACCAACGAATTCAAATTTCCGGTACGGGCATTCCACCATGCCCATCAAACGTACCTGGTACCCGAGGTCCTCAAACGCGCATGGGGTGGACGGCCACCAGCGGCAGCACTCTTCGCGGACAATATGTATTATAAGGTCGAGTCCTATATAGGATCAGAACAAGCTGGTAAGATCCTCTACGAGAATGGGATCACTCCAGTATATGTGAGCGACAATCCGGTGCTCAATGCACAGCATGTTGTCTTTGAGGCAGCAAAAGCTTACAAATATGGCCTCCCATACCATGCCGCTTTGGCCAGTGTCACAACCGCACCTGCGGAATTAATGGGTCTTCAAGAGCGAATTGGGAAGATCAAGGCCGGATTCGATGCAGACGTCGTTGTTTGGGACGACGATCCACTTGCTGTCGGCGCAGCCCCAGTCCAGGTATGGATCGATGGGACCGCCCAATTCCCAGACCCGTACGAATTGGATAAGCCGCTGAGTGAGCCTATCACTCCTGATGAGCACCTACACGAATCTTTGGATAAGAGCATACCTGTGAATGATGTCGTGTTTACAGGAGTCTCGAAGGTCCTCGTTCCCGGCTTTGAGCAGAGCTATGGCAAAGATGCCCAGTCGGCGAATGTTGTCATCTCAAATGGCAGGATTGTCTGTCAAGGTCCATGCTCGGAAGAGGTCAACGCAGCATCTTCCTCTAATGTCAAGATCGTCAGCCTCAATAATGGTTATCTGACCTCCTCATTCACGTCTATCGGCTCGTCACTTGGCCTGGAGGAAATCGCGTCTGAGGGCAGCACGCAAGACGGGAAGCTCGACAACAATGCCTTTAGCCGAGCTATAGATGGTCTTGCTCTCGATAACAAACAACTCGCCGCTTCATACTCCCATGGTGTTACAAAGGCGATCTCCGCACCTCAATATCAAGGTGGTGGCAGCCGTGGCGTCAGCGCAGGATTTCGAACTGGCGCTCTCCAAACTCTGGAGAAGGGCGGCATCTTCGCGGAAGAGTTGTCACTCCACTATACACTCTCGCTTGCAGCAAAACAGGGCAACACACCCTCTATCTCCAGCGCCATTGGTGCCCTCCGTCACAAACTCCTCGAGGCTGCTGTTTCCAGCGACCCCTCCGATCAATTTTCCGAACCATTTTACCTCAAAAAGGTAGTTAATGGCTCATTGCCCTTGGCCGTAGACGTTGACAGCGCCGACACAATCGCCGCTCTCCTCCGCATGAAATCCGAAGTCGAATCTCTCGCCTCCACCACCCTCCGCGTCATCGTCATCGGCGGCGCAGAATCCCACCTCGTCGCCTCCGAACTCGCCGCAGCAAATGTTGGCGTCGTCCTTGCCCCTCTTCAGCCGTACGCGAGCTCCTGGGACCAAAGGCGCTCGCTCACCGGCGCACCGCTCACAAACGGCACCACGGTCGACGTCCTCCTCGACGCTGGCGTGACCATCGCGATCGGCACTGACGAGGACTGGGAAGTTAGGGATCTGGGCCTGATGGCAGGCATCGCTTACAAGAACGGCGGTGGACGATTGAGTGAAAAGGGCGCGTTGGATCTGGTGAGTGGAAATGTTTACAAGATGCTGGGTGTGGAGAGCCTTGCAGCAGAAGAAGAGGGACTGAGTGATTTCGTTGTCTGGGAGGGGAATCCGTTGGAGATCGAGGGACGCGTCCGTGCTGTTGGCGGTGGAATGGGTGTAGTCACCGTTTTCGAATAATGCACATTGGCAGATGTTTCTCGAAGACCTGTTCTGAGATCTATAGCCAATAATCACATTGTAGACCTCCAATTATGTATACATCTAGTCTAGTTGCGATCGAGTCAGTCACAATGAAAGAAATTCTCAATTGATACACAGAACAAAGAGAGTACTCAGGGCCACGTTCATTTTACCAAATTCCGAGATGATTTCAAATCCGAGGATCTACTCATTATCGGCTACTTCTGGTTCTATAGATACATAACTCTTCACAAACAACAACGTAACTCAACCGAAAGCTCCTTTCCAGCCTCCCATCTCACCCAAAGCTTCCTTCAAATCATCACGACCTAGCAACCGAGGATTGTGCCACAGCCTCTGCATTTCTGCCCCCGGGTCTGCCTGACCCGGGCCATGGGACATCTAAGCCTATAGTAGGTTGTTTCCATACTTTTCGCCGCTTTCTCAGTATAGGTAGGGTTCGTTTTCCCAGTTTCTGATTTTCTTGTTGTTTCTGTCGTCTTCGGGGTTTCCCCTTTCTTTGATTTGGTGTCATTTGTAGTTGTACCATTGTTGAGTCGCTACTACATGTATATGTATATATATGAGAGATCATGTGCCCTCTGATATGATGCTACTGCCAGCGGAATTCCCAGCTATGACTTGTTAGTCGACGTCGATGAGGTTTCTCTAGCCAGAGACGATAAAAGGCACTGCGGGATGGATAGAAAAGGGGGGAGGGGGGAGAGTGGAGGAAGGAGAATAAACTGAACATACCGTGGGAGTGGTACAAAATCCCAAGACCGAATGGTGTTCATATTGTATGGCCAGATGGAAAGACCCTTCTCCGGGGGAGGAGATTGAAGGAAGACTTGCTGCGAGGGAAGTAAGAAGAGTTGTGGGAGGAATGGGAGATCTTTATACTTATGTACGGCAGAACGATTTACTATGGATGTGGGAAGAGGGAGAGCAGGCAGGCAGCAATTCTCATTCCGACGTTTCACAGTCTTTGGGTCATTTGACATTGCTCAAAATGGACTCTTTCGCGATCTTGTTGGGACGAAGGAGAAGGAATCAGCCAATACCAGACACTCGTTTGGGGTGGTACAAGACCTGAACTTGGGCACTCGGTCATCGGTGTAACTGTTCTTACGTATTTCGTGGGACAACGTTTCATCACATGCTGCAATTTGGAATTTCCGCGTCATCGAGCTAGGTAACAGCTATGATCGTTTTCTCCTAAGTTCCGGTAATGACTGACGAAGGTGGTACGTCCAGTATTGGACGCCAGCCTTGTGGAATACTGAATATCTCAACCAACGATACGTGCTCCTCAGCTGCACTACAATTTCTCTCGTTGACCGTCTGTCCTACAAATGCTACCACCAAATCTCTTCCCTTGTCATGATTCCACCGTATCGGATCTGTCCAACTGCGTCTCCTTCAGATCAGGTCCCAGAGGTCGTCAAGCAGCCGGCCGACTACTTTTTGGTCACGACTAGGCCAACGATATTGCCACAGCCCTTGCATGGCATCCCACGCCTCTGCAGGTCCTTCACGTTCTTCGACATTGGGCATGCCATGAATTGGCATTTTGTGTACAGGCTATTCTGGGAAGCCTGGCTGAAAACGACGTTCGATGATGGCTGTTGGGTACCCTGACCACCCTGCTGATTTTTGGGATCGGTAGACATCTTCAGATCGTCAGCAGAGGCCTACCTAGGTATAGACTAGGAATTGCTATTGCATGTATGTGAGAGCGTACCTCGGAGGAGTGATCAAAGCCTTGACTGACGGACTCTGTTTCTGATCCAAGGGGGGGGGAAGACTGCGATATGAGGGCCAGGGGGTTGAAAGAGGTCTCACACAATGAGGCGATGTAGCTAAGGTAAGGAAGATAGCTTCAGATGAGTCTCCAGATATTGTTGTCTCCAGGAACAGACCAAAAAATGCGTACAGAGGTACGGGGTATATATATAGACAAGGAATCGAGAAGGGATACATCACCGTCAAAGATTGAAGACAGGTCATGTAGCACGAGAAGGAGCTATCATAATGTTCATGTCGTACATTTGACGAGAATCCTCAGAGGTCCAGCCAATGCTATACCCTCCTCATGTCGTACAAGACGTGGGTTAGGGTCCCGTGCCAATATCAGGTATCTCGATGCACAACACCGTTAGGCCTCCGGCAATTTGCCAACTAGAAATTCTCAATTAGGAGTCATCATGGTAGGACGCAGGCAGAAGTTGGCATCAATCTGGCAAGCCATGTGCTTTTGATAGACATGTCAGAAATAAACAAGCAGCCGCAAGCCTGAAGTCGCAGCTGAATCCTGAGAAACAAGATTCGTTGGCCGTGACGCGAAGATCTTTGGGATGGAGCAACTCTCACAGGTCCCACAGGATTGCAAACCTGTGCATCGGTGTTTGCCT
Source organism: Pseudophaeomoniella oleicola (assembly GCA_003868215.1). Taxonomy (NCBI): domain Eukaryota; kingdom Fungi; phylum Ascomycota; class Eurotiomycetes; order Phaeomoniellales; family Phaeomoniellaceae; genus Pseudophaeomoniella; species Pseudophaeomoniella oleicola. The sequence continues at coordinate 14,192 of QWDQ01000061.1, forward strand.
ATCAGAATACGCTGTCTGGTAGATGGGAATGAAAAAGCCGTTCGAAAGCAAGCTCTGAAAATAATTGTAGATACTGTATCAAAAATCATTCAGACTATAGGTGAGGTACCTAACTTGGGTTTATGTTTTCCCCGTTAGAGAACTAATGGGACCTGCTTGCAATTGCTCAACGTGTTCCGTGTCTTACTGTTCTGCTGAAGCTGGAGTGATTGAAGGGAGATACTGGACTTGTGTCCTTGAGCTGTTGAAGTCTTGCATTGCAACTGTCGGGTAATTGTAAGAGTGAGTGTGAATAGTGGCCAGGAGAGTGGGAAAGTAAGTATGTCCGAGGTCTAATTAGTCCTTGTTGGCAATGTTAAGGAGCCTCTTACCTTAGGTATGCTGGTAACTCCTGGGAACGGATAGCCTACCTAAGGTACTGATGTAGTGTATGAGAATGCGATGGATATAGTCTGGGACTTTCTCGATGAGTGCACATGTCTGTAGATCTGTCGTGGGGCTGAAGCTTTACAGGCCATTTGGGTCTGGGTATTAAACATCGCGACGAGAGCAGGAATTACAGTCTTGATATTTGGGATACTTCTCGTCCTCTTCAACCGTGCAAACTAAAAGCAATGACTTCTCAGATCAAAACACCTCCTGCTATCACACTATATCGTGGTTGGAATGACCCAGGCTGTTATGTATGGTCGCCGTTCGTCACAAAGGTGGAAGCTCGACTGCGTTTCTCCGGAGTGACTTACCACACTGATGCTGGATCCGTCACTCAGGCTCCACGGGGCAAAATACCCTACGTTGCCATCTCACAGACTGCTTCGAGCGATGGAAAGCCAGTTGATCCCGCTCTCCTTGCAGATTCTACGCTCATTATCCGGAATCTAGTGGATAATGGTGTATTGGAAGACGTCAATGCCAAAATCAGTCCAATGGACGGAGCTCACGACTTGGCATTGAGGGCACTCCTAGAGGACAAGCTGTACTTCTTCCAGGTGTGAGAACCTTTCCGGATACTCTCCTTCACTAGCCAGTGAAGGTTTTGCGCTGATAGATGTCCTCTGCTCTAGTCATACGAAAAATGGCACCAAAATTACTACACTATGCGGCCACACATCCTCTCAGCGCTCCCGTATCCTGTTCAGGTTGTCGTTGGGTTACTTGCCTACCGCAAAGTTAGCCAGACTTTGTATGGACAGGGTACGGCGAGGTTCTCGGAAGAAGAGTTGAGCTCTTTCAAGCAGCAGATCTGGGAGAGCATCAATGCGCTTCTTGTTGCTTCGAGAATGTCGAAAGTTGCGAAAGACGATGGTGGTACTGTCTTCTGGGTCTTGGGTGGGGAGCGCCCAAGCGAAGTAGATGCCACTCTGTATGGCTTCATTGCTTCAGCGCTTATCTGCACCGCGTTCGTCTCCTTGCACTCTTTCATAGAGTCGCTCTATACTGACGGTTCTTTCTAGGGCCCCTGAGTCACAAAGGATGGTAAGAGGCTTCCCGGCGGTGGTGGATTATGCGCAAAGAATACACGACAAGTACTTTCCCGACTATGCTTGCTGGAGTTCTCGTTGAATAGGGTCTGTTGTACTCCTCGTCCACGCAAAAGTCATTTTTCTGTAACAGCGAGAGAAACCGGAAGTATCATTGTATCACGTTGCTAATTCACTATCTATAGACCTTAGGTAGAAGCGTTGTAACATTCGTCGTAGAGTCGTCGTAAAAGCTGATACCCTTCGATTTTGGTTTTGCCGAGGCTTACCATTCATGTCCGTGCTCTGTGGTTGCTCCGGATTCTGTTGTTTGCAAAACACAACTGTCGCGTCTGTAATCTTCACTTTGTGTAACCACAAATTGCGGGCTACTATTAGTAGGTACCTAGGGATCGAATGGTATCACAGCCAATGTTGATGGGTAGTGTGGTAGCTACCAAATCATGTCTACCTACGATGCATCGTTCAGTGCATCTCTGTCAAACCCGCGAAGCATATATCGTCGAATCCCCTTGATTCGGACACATGGCTGATGCAGAAATCCAATATCTCTTGACTATTGTATCTCTTTCTCGCTACTTTTGACATTTCACGTCATGGATGCGTCACATGTGTCAAGCTTCTCTGGCTTCACATGGCAGCAACAACCTCCCCGTTCAGCCGCTGACTACTTCTATCAGAATTCATTGGAAAATGATGAGAAGGTAGATTGGCAGGCCGTTTGCAACTATGCATCTAGGCTCAACAGTGATACCTCATGCGAGGTGTTGTGTGGCTTGGGTATGGGTGGCCGACATATCATCCGTATTATCCAGTTCTCTACGGGCCAGCAATGGGTTGTACGCATCAGGCAAGCTTCACTGTATACCTTGAAGGAAGGTGACGACCAAGAAGCATATCGTCAATGGCGCGAGGACAATGCTGCGATCGCAAGACGGGAAGTTTCCTGCTTGCACCTAGTCAGAGAACGATCTAGGATCCCAGTGCCTTTACTGTATGGCTTTCGGATCAACACTACGGATATGAGTGGCATCGACATCATGTTCATGGAATGCCTCCAAGGCAATATGGTCTACGACTTGGGCAGAGGGACCCCGCCCGACGACCGAAAGGAGTTACTCTACCACCAGCTAGCAAAGTTCCATGTAAGTACTGCTATAGCCGACTTGACCTGCATGTTCTAATTGTCACTGTTCTAGGTCGAGATGTCGGCGATCACCTTCCCTAAAATTGGCTCAATCACTCGCCTGCCAGATGGAACCTATGAAGTAGGACCCCTGCCCAACATTGGTGGTCCATTCGACACAGCGGCGGATTACTTGAGGGCATGGGCCACCAATGTTGCCTTCACAGCGAGCACTGAAGAGCATTTCAAGGCATACTGTGGAGAAAACTGGAAAGGTATTCAGAACGAGGTCAAGGCTTTCCCAACCCGTGTCGCTGAGTTCGCCGATGTTTTAGCTCTCAACAATGAAGGCCCTTTCCCTCTTATCCATGGTGATTTCGGACTCAACAACCTCCTCGTCGATGATGACTACCAATCTGTGGGGGTAATCGACTGGGAAGACTCGCGCATTGTTCCATGGGAAGTCATTGATTTCCCACTGGACGTACCTCATACAACTGGCAGTATGATCCAGGGCTCATTTGACGACAATGGTAACCCTTTAACAACCGAAGTCAGAGAATCTCTCGTCAAGGAAGAGCAATATATCATGTCTGTGCAGTACTGGGAGCAGATGTTGAATCTACCACCGAACTTATCACGACGGCTGAGCAACAGACCCGCAAATGGTTTTGCAACTGCGCTGTCAGAGTATGACAGGTCGGGTATGGGCTACTATTGCAAAACCTTGGATGACTATCTCGCTTCTCTACCTAGCAAGACAGAATCTAGCAAGCGCCCAAGCTTGATGTCCATCTCCTCTTCGGTCGTTACTTGGATTAGCACCTCAATCGCACAAGGCATTGCGCATGCTCCTCGTTTCTTTCGAGCAAGCCTGATATTCCTCCTCGAACCCTTCGCTTCCGCATACCGACGTCTTCGTTCTATCTTTCAACCAAGGCGAGGCTGAGGACGCGCAGGAAGCGCCAATCAACTTCAGTCAGACTTACCTAAACATCAACACCGTCTGATCTCCGACGAGACCAGAATATGCGCAATCTCTCTCGATCATCCTATCCCTTCTTGCCCTCGTTCCTAGCCCGCAGTTTCCTCTTTCTCACTGTGAAGAGTCGCAGATTCTCCGATCCTAAGAGACTGCCGAGTCCATCTAAATCCTCCAAACTGCTTGATCGGCCGGTATTCAGGTCTACGGGAGATTGCGAAGGGGGTTCTAGAACGAATGAGCTGAAGTGTGCATGGCTGGAAGAACGTATTCTGTATTGATGTGACACCACAGCATGTGATTAGTAGTGGTCGAATCCGGTACCGGCATCGAGCAGTTTTGGAACTTCCCAGCTACGTACATCTACATGTCTATGACTCAATATCAATCAATCGTCCAACTGAGCGCGCCTTCTCATGGATCTGATCAGAGTGAAGCTAACTTGCATTTGAATATTTTTTACTGTTTATTTGTAGATACATGGAGTACATATGTATGTAGGTGCTAGAAGGGTCAAATGATGGAAGGCCAACGTTGAAGCCCCTTAATGATAATATTGACCTGGGTAGTGTTTCCGATGTAGGCAACCAATAGCCATTTGCTAACGTAACAGCCATAGAATGCCAGTGACAGCTCGTGCCTAGCGCAAAACCCCTGTTTGTCTGGGTTGTCCTTGGTTCGCTCAAACATCGATCCCAAGGACTGCCAATTGTTTCGGTTTAGAATCTCCAATCTTCGTCTACACTCTTGATGGCCCATTCGAACTTCTCACGCAAAGTCTTCGAGAAGAACCATTCGAGTTGGCAATCAAACTTTTTGGCAAACACGACGGTTAGACGGGGATCAATATAGTTCTGCGGATTCATTAGTTGAAAGCAGGGGCCAAACTCGGATGACTAGACTTACAAGTTTTGATGTAGAGAGTGCAACCTCCTTGTTTGATTCTCTGTTCTCGGCTTGGAGTCGTAACGTGGTGATACGAGTATCGAGCTTCTTGATGTTCTCCTCGCACTTCTCGACGCTCGGTCCTTTGCCCTCTGCTTCGACCTTCTTAGTCTTGTTCTCTTTCTTGAACTTTTTCTCAAGCTCATTCGCGGCTTTGAGCCTCTCCTTCAATTCTGAATCCTTCATCTGTTTCTCGCCTTCCTCCTTCAACTTGGCGTTCTGAGTCTCGAACTTTTTGGTGATCTTCTTCTTTTCTTCTTCGACAAGGTATGCCTGATGTTGCTGGATCCATTCCTCGGTTACGTCTTCCGGAAGTTCGAAATATTGTGCACCCTTCTTCTTTTTGACTTTCGCGTCAAGATCGATCATCATATGCTTGATGCGCCACTGTTGATACTGGAGACCCTTGATCCTGTCGCCAATCTTCTCCATTTGATTAGCGTGGCTCGCATTAACGGTTCGCTTGTGGTTGCAAAGGATCGCAACCTTTCGATTGGCGTCGTCGTACGCATTCTTCTTCTCTTCTTTCGTGCCGTGCTTGATGTCTATTTGATTAAGGAGCTCAGACATCGTATGGCTGGCATTGTAGGTACGGAATACCTTCGCCGTGAGACCGGTCATGTAGGAGCTCAGATGCTTGTTGAGAGCGGTCGTAGTCAGACGATCGAATATCTCATCACCTTCCTCTTTTGGTGGCTTCTTGAAGATCTTCAAGTTCTTGAACACCTGCTCATCGACCTTCACTTCGTCATAATACCGAATGCTGTCTTTACCGAGGAAGTCGAAGATGACAGTATTTGGTGGTTTCAAGGTGACATGCTCGTACTTCAATGAGCAGCAACCGACGGTATCTGCTTCATCTTCTCCTTTCTCATTCCCGGCACGTAGTGCGAACTGGTCGATCAAATACATAGCTGTGGCTCTTTGTCGGTCTACCATGACCTCTGATTTGAGTCCCTTCCTATAGTCTTTTCGGATACGATCGATGTGCTTCTTCAATTCCCGAGCTTTCTCAAATTTCTTGTAATCGCTCTGGCCCTTGACATCGGAGTTGGCGGCAAGCATGACATACTTGTAATTTCCGTTCACATTTTCTTGCCACATTGCCAGCCACGTGCCCTCTTGATCATGCCTCACTTCTTTCCATTTGCGACCCTCTGGAGGCGCAGGTACCTTGGCTTCCTTTCCAATGTTGATGGTGACCTGTTCCGGCTGTACTCTGGTCTTAACCTTGCCGGTCTTGGGATGCTCACCGCGACCACGGAAAAGGCCAGGAGGTTCAATGCGAAAGTTGCCAACCTTCTGCTTCCGGCCGTCCCACATACAATACAGGTACGGCTCCTCGAGTTTATCCTTCTCGGCTTTCAGGGCCTTCTTCTCCGCGGAACTCAGGGACTTCTTCGCTTCTCGCTGAGCATGATAGTACTCGTAAATCGGTGTGAAATCACACTTTGAGAACTCCTTGATATCTACTTTGTTGCCTTTAGAGTCTTTGGCGCCACCAGACTTTTTCAAATAGTCTTTGAAGTCGTGAAAGAAGTTCTTCTGGAAGACCGGGTTTTCGACATTGTGCGTTGAGTTCAACATTGAGCCGAAAAATCCAGCCACTTCCTCGGCTTCGGGTTCTAGACTGACAGATACCCCATCGTACTTCATCTTGACATTTTTTGGGAGAGGTTCGTAAGGTGGCGGAAAGATGACACCATTGTGTTGTAGCGTTGTCCATTTGATTGTCCCGTCGCCTTTTTGAGCATCTTCCCACCACCTATATTCCTCTTCCTCCGCTGCTGCAGCTTCTTCATCGGCGTCATCTGGTTCTTCCAACTTTACCTTTCGGCCGTTGCCCTTCTTCGGAGTACCAGGCTCTGTCTTGGTAGACTTGGCCGCTTTCTTGGCAGGAGCCTTCTTTGAGATCGGCTTGTCGCCATCGCTCGATGCTTCGCGCTTGACACCATTTGTCTTCTTCTTCTGGGCTGCTGGTGTAGGCTTAGGCTTTGTCTTGTCGTTCTTACGGATCGTTGCCGCTTCTTTTTCCGCCTTCTTCTCGATCTTCTGTTTCTCAGCTGCAAGCTTCTCTCCAAGTGGCTCATCTGAGTCGGATTCGCCTATTTGCTGGAAACTCGCACGAGGGGGCTTGTGTACACCAGGTTTCGTGCTTTTCTTGGAGATCAGAGGTGCATCATCGGAGTCCGATTCCACGGCTGTTTCCTGCTTGGTGGAGGTCTTTCTTCGCTTGCTCTGTTCATGGTCAGTCCTGGCGCATAGAGCAAACAGAAACGTTGCCGCATGCTCGTACCAAAGGTATATTGTCGTCATCACTACTCTCTGATTCCGCGTAGCTTGGTTTAGTTGCGCTCGGCCTCTGCTTTCGCTTGGCGGTGCCATTAACACCGTTTGTACCAGACATCTCGACATCCTCGGTGATGGGACCCATCCGTATCGAGATGCCTGGCTTGGTATCACCGTTAGGCTGTTGTGAATTGCCCATCGCTGCGTCAACGCTCTTTGTAATCTTGTCTTCTGAAAGGTGAGGCCGCGCTGAAGATAATCTGCATCAGTAGCTGTAACGCGCAATCTGAAGGGGGAACGGATAGTGAAGGTTAGGAGTTAGGCAAGCGAAGAGTGATGAGCATGCTGGAGTGACTTACCGCCATTCAGCTTGCCAGCTATGGGCATGTCATCTTCAGAGGAAGACATCTTCTGAACTCGCTGAGCACTCAGCACCGTGAACGTGAAACTTCGTCCTTGATTGAATGTAAGGCACTTCCGTCCTTGTAGACCGAGTTGCGCCCTAGTGGTGTACCGGATGATAGAAAAGAGGGACGCGACCTGGCCCTGAAGAGATCTAATTGTGAAAGATTTCCGATGATCCGATGATGTTTGTATACGAGATTGTCTATTTGTGAGAGTGTAGATAGGCACGTCCTATGGTTTTGATGAGGAAATGAAAAGAAAGGACACCTTTGGGGTGGCTTTACATGAACTATAAGGTGAGAGTTGAAGGTGAGAGAAAGAGAAGGAGAAGGAGAAAGAAGGGCGAGGCTCTGTTGTGAGTTGGGTCGAGAAAGGCGATTTGGCTTTGAAGCTGATGCCGAATCCTCGATGATTGGCGGGCTCTTTCAGTAAAGGCACCGCGCCCGTTCATGATCTTTGAGGAATAGCTACGGAACCTTGGCATCAGTTACCTAACAAGCTAAGTTAGATCAAGCAAAATAAAATAATTGTTCCCACTGTTTCTGTTGACGAGGCCTTCAATGACGCTAATCACTCAAAAAGGTATAGTCGGAATTTCTCGCTTTGCTGCCCGCTGCTCCGAAACATCTTCATCACGCCTTGCAATCTTCAACACTTCGGAAGCTCCAATTGACCTTCATTCATCATCTCCACTCATCAACACCTTTGGAGGAAGGGCATCTCAGGTCAGGGCTGCCATTTATACCTTCAAAATGTTGTCCAGAGCTGCTCGACCGGCGCTTAGCGCGAGCAATGCCGTCCTGGCTCGGTGCGTCCAACCCCTACAGCTCCAGCTGTCAAGCTCCTTTGCCATCGACGACATGCTGACTTGTTCACAGCTCCGCAGTGCCAAATGCTGCTACATTCGCCACTCTCCGTGAAATCGAAGGTCAGCAACGAAGGTCAGAAAGTGGTGTGGGCAGTTGTTGACAAAGCTACAGGTCGTCTGAAATCCATCCGCAACATCGAGAAGATCACCAAGACCATGAAGATTGTCGCTTCCACCAAGCTTACTCGCGCGACAAAAGCCATGGGTGATTCGAGAGTTTATGGACAGACTTCAAACCAGGTTTTCGAGAGTGCCGAGACCAAGATAGAGGAGGATGAGAAGAAGCCACTGCTCATCGTCTGCAGTTCTGACAAGGGCTTGTGCGGTGGTATTCATTCGGGTCTTTCTCGAACGGTTCGTCGCATCTTCGAGAAGGAAGGTCCTCATGATCTTGTCATTCTCGGGGAGAAGTGCAAGGCCCAGCTCAGTCGATCGAACGCTCAGAGCATCCAGCTCTCTTTTGCTGGTGTTGGAAAGGATGTCCCAACATTTGCTGACGCTTCCGCCGTTGCCGACCAAGTCGTTCAACTCGAGAAAGAATATCCAAGCATCAAGATTCTCCACAACAAGTTTATCAACGCATCAAGTTACGAGCCAACCATGGTCGAAGCATTCTCTGAGGAAGCTATCACCAAGTCACCAAACCTTTCGCAGTTTGAGGTTGACGAGAGTAGCCTTGGCCCTCTTAGAGAATATGCTCTTGCCAACTCCCTTTACTGGGCTCTTGCAGAAGGCCATGCTTGCGAGATTGCTGCTCGTCAAAACGCTATGGATGTAAGTATTTACTCTGCCATCGTTTCCTTTAGAGACCTAACATTGCTTTAGAACGCCTCCAAGAATGCTGGAGACATGATCAGCAGATTCACCATCTTGTACAACAGAACTCGACAAGCCGTCATTACTGGTGAACTTGTCGAAATTATCACGGGTGCGACAGCCTCCGAGGACATGTAAGCTGTTGTACTGTTGGAACAATTGTGTATATATTCCGAGGGATAGCTGGAGCTTACAGAATCATACATCTCATAACATAACCTGTTTCTCCATTATGGTAGCTGGGCCGGTCTCGCACATGCTTCAAATCGCGTCGGAAAGCGGATCCTACCATTGGTTTGACTTTGTCCTTTGATGATACCTTTACTAACCATTTGGTCTTTCTTTGGATCAATTGATGTTCACAGATAAATTCAATGACATGAGGATCGGATGTTGCATACCAGCGCTCCTGTTGTGCATGATTCGCTTAGGTCTATTCCACGAGATGATTCTAAAGCCCATGCGTCCAAAATACAAATCAGCCATTTATCACCTTTTAGTGCGGAACATGGATGATGATGTGGGTGGATGGCAGGCAGTACGTCCTATGGCCGGTCAAATCCAGCCAGCACTTCAATTGATCTTGACCTCAGGTAAACAAGTCTGAAGATGCTTACAGTGATCAGCATGTCACATCTCTGTTGCTAGTGTTCATTTGATCCCGTATTGATATAACAGGATCTTCACACAACGCGTCTGATGCCAATGTATGGCTTACAGGAGATCAACGTGACTGTTATGTCCATTGTCTCATCTATACATCGCCCAAGTTCCCTCACTTCCTTTCGAGAGGGCAGAGTGTCATTACCTGGAGGCCAATGGGCCATCTTCCTTCACCTACTGACAGTGTATGTCAGTTCAAGGTCCTTCCTATACCTGCAGTATCCCAATGATACGTGTCTCGCATGTGCTTTGCCACGCAGGTCTACAACAATTTGCTTAGACGTTGCAACATATACATATACTACAGTTCATTTGGCCATTTGGATTGAGGGATCATGGAGATCTCGGCACACTGTTAGTGCAAAATGCTTTCGCATACCTAATCTAGCGATTGGTTTTACATCAATGCCATGGTCGTCTTGTTGCTGATGTCTCGGTTGTCTTGGTGTTGCTCAATACGGCAAGGTAAGCACCTGCTTAGCATATCTAGGCCCATCACACTGTTGTCTCACGAAGAACAGCGGCGAACATGGCTAACGTCAGGAGGTACCCTCTCTTGAAAAGGATCATGCTCTTGCCTTCGACAGATGGGTCATATATCGCTACTATCTATACCCAATGGCCAACCCATTGAACGCATTCGGCGGTGTTGGCACGTTGTGGTCTGTTGTATTGGAGGTATGTCCTGTTCACCATACAGATTCTATTGCGGTCGGGCCCTTCTGTCTTGCTATTCCTTGAAATCAACGATTTGGCGCCTAGGAGATCCGATTGGAGCAAAATACCCTGTAACAAGGGCACCAGTTGGGAAGCCTCCCTCTGCCACGGCTGCGATGCTCAGAATCCGGTGTAGCTGTTGTTCCTATGGTGTCTCAAGAGCACACCGACGGACGCTGAATAATGCGGCCCCTGGTCCCAGATCCAACGACAAAGCATCCAAGGGTCACACCGACGGACACTGCATGATGAGGCTCCCTGATTATAACCCTCATCGGTGCCTGGTTCGTTGCGCTCACCACTTCCGTGAATTTTAGTACTGCTGCATGATCTGAACCACGCATCTCACAGCCTCATAAAATATCAACCATCACTTCTTTGTCCCATTCTTGAGCTGTCGATTGTGCCACCATACTGATCGAAATCGAGACCGCAAGCCAATATGGCCAGCCCAACGCTGTATCAAGTCCTAGGTGTAGGTCAAGATGCAGATTATGCGACAATCAGAAAAGCGTACAAGGACCTTGCACTCACATATCACCCCGACAAGGCTGGCCCCGGAAGCACAGCTCGAATGCAGACAGTAAGCTAAATTCCACCGGTATTCCCCTGTGCCATTTACGGAGGGATAGCTAATCATTCTCAAGATTCAAGCTGCATGGGAGACTTTGAGTGACAGCTCAAAACGCAGTGCATACGACCGGACCTTGAAGAGTTCGGCTCCTAAGACACCACCTCGCAAAACCCGCACAACCCGTAAAGGTCCTTGTGGCCCTACCCCTCCCTCTGATGATCGCAAGGAGGACGAAGTCCCTCACACTAGTGATGAGGCGGATCCGGACGCGGAGTACAAGGAGACAAAACCTAAGAAGAAAGGTACTAACAGTCGAAGACCAAAGAATGATAAATTCAATGAAGAAAAAGAACAGAAGCAGCACGAAGAGGACGAAAAGAGACAGCGACGTGATCGCCAAAATGCTGAGAGGGAATCTCGTCATTCAAACTACAAGAAACGTAAGGGGCAACCAGAAGACGAACCGGATACCAAGCGTCACCAGTCACAGTACAGTCAAGAGCAAGAACCGAAACATGAAGATGCAGACCCATTTGCGAAGATGCGTGAAGCATATGTCAAGGAAGAGGCTTTGCGTCAGGAACAAGAGAGACTCGCTGCGATGGAGGAACAAAGAGGAAAAGACAGCGCGGCCAACATTCGCATTCACAATGCCCAAGCCACATACGAGACTGAAAAAGAGGCTTTCGAAAGTGCCCGGGAAAAGTTCGATGCGGCAAGGGCTGCATATGAGAAAGCACAAGACCGGTACGCTTTCGATCAATATGTCAGTGGATCATTCTGGGGAGCACAAGGAACCGGAATGTAGAAGCTCATCAGAAGATGCACATCTGAGGGTACGACAGGGAAACCCGTAGAAGCAGAGGTTGGCTGAACAGCAGCTACGTCAACAAAGAAGCGGTCTAAGCATGCTGGACAGTCTTGTCGAGTAGCAGTGTTTCCATCATGTACCTTTACCTTTAGCCACGACTGGTTGTGGTCACCTTTGTATTTACCGCCTATTGTTGACCAGGTCAGACAGGTCCCCAGAATTTCAATCTTGAAAATGCAGTCATTCTCATCGCAGTCTTCATCCTCCACTTGCATTCGCAGCGGTCAATCAACGTTCTGTCCAAGGTATTCTATTTTCGGTGTCGTAGAAGAGGTTCTTCGCTGCAGAAGTACGTGAGAGTGCCTCGGTGACGCATGTCCTCTCAAGCTCCAACCCTCGTCGCTGATTTACGTTACATCTAGCTTCAATCTTGCTTCAACAGTAAGTTTGGTGGCTGAGTTTTCATCTCATCGTATTATATCAGCAATTGGAGAGAGAGACAACAAAGGAGGCGCAGGATCAGCAAGAATAGAGACACAAGAAGATGACGCAGCACGACATGCTTGGCTTGCTTACATGTGCCAATTACATGAAGTTCTGCTTCTTTTGGGAACGAACTGAACTCCCAATGCGCCCGAGATTCCGCGAGCTGAAGCGCCAAGATGATTTAGTCATCACACACAACCAGTCAGCAGCAGCAGCAGCAGCAGCAGCGGGAATGACAGGTCATCGGAAAAACAGTATCACCGCTTTCTCAGCCTCGTGATCCTGGACTTTCTCTTGTGCGCTTACGGAATTCTTAGGCAGAATTGGTGAGCCCATGGTTGCGTTGTGCGGTGTGCAAACTTCGTCTAGACGCCACAGGGCAAAGAAGCTATTCTTGATTACATTTGCTTACTCACCGGGTATGCAATGCTGTTCTCTACTACTACTACTGCGCTATGCATCCCCTCCCTACAACACGGCGACCCCCGACATTTACCTCTTTCGTCCATGTCCAGCATCCATAACACTGCCGAGATCCACATGTCTCGTGAAGTACGAAGCAGACGTGCCCTACTTCTCAGCCGTCAGCTAATGACCATGCCGTTCCTGTCTATTACTTTAGCCTTGCCGTATGATCGCAGTGTTGATACTTGATGTCCGATAACAAGAACCCCCCTTCACCCGGGCCGGCATTTGCTAGGTCTTTGATATATGCCATGGATACGATCCTTGATTACTATTCCTTCCCTTTTGTAATCTGCGAAGTTCCAGTTTGTTCTTTCCGTTGTTCATCGTCATTGTCATTTGATGTTCTCAGCCTTGCTTAACTCCTGCGGATGTTGAAGTCACTTGCATGTAATAACCGAGTTCGCTCATCAATCTATCCCACCTCTTCCTCTTGTCTCTCGGATCTGCAATGTTGCCTCTAAATTCACCAAGACAAGATCTTCAAGATTTGCAGGACCTGGTCAGCCTTACTCCTGGATCTTCGGAAGGCTCCTATTCATACGCATCAACACCAGAAGCAATGCCGTCAGACTACTACCCGGTACTCGAGCCAGACATATCGTTAGCAGAGCATCAAGGCTCACAAATGTACTTCGAAACTGGGAACTATTTCCCCCATAGTACGTCGAATCAACAGCCAAACTTATACGTCTCGAGTGAGCAATGCCCTCCATATGATCAATGGGCTCTACCGTATCACTCCCAACAATCGGACGTTTCATATTCCACCGGTAGCCAGCAACCCACACTCTATCCTCATCTACAACAGTCTATACCCGCACAAGACCGCTACCTCGCACGCCCGCTCTCCTGCTCTCACTCCTACCAAGCAGAGGTCTCCCTAAGCTACCCTCAACATCAACCCTTCCATGGACGAACGTCGCTCCATTCCGGTCGTGCCTCCGTCTCTCCTTCACTTTCTAGCACCACCACAACTACCACTACAAGCTTTCCATCCATATCCTCCGCCAACCAACCCCAACTCCCGCCAAAACTCCAGCAGAACTCAAAGAACCATCCTATCAACCCCCTCGCTCCGTACGGTATTCCACTCTCCCCGACCGGTCCCTGGCGCTGTGCCTACCCAGCTTGCACCTCACGCGCCCTCTTCACTCGTGGCTGTGACCTCCGCAAACACTACAACCGCCACTCCAAGCACTTGTACTGCCGAGTTGAAGGATGCTCACAATCAGAGGCCGCTGCCAATTCTGCTTCTGCTGCTGCGTCAACTTCCCAAACCTTGCCTATCTTCGCCTCGGCAGCGCCTTCCGTATCTGGATCCCGCTCGACGACAATAGGCTTCAGCTCCAAAAAGGACCGAGCCCGTCACGAAGCAAAGCACAACCCAAGCATCAGATGCGCATGGAGTTCTCGGACCGACGAGCACGGCAATCCTCGAACAGTAGGTGACGATAGTGGTGATGGTAGTGCTGGAGGGAATGTACAGGATCTGCAAGAACGAGAGGAAGTGATCTGCGGAAGAGTCTTTTCTCGAGTCGACAACATGAAAGACCATGTCAGAAGGGTCCATTTGAAAGGTGCCGGCCCTGCTGCTGCTGCTGCTGCCACCAGTACTCGGAACCGAGGCGGCGGCAACGGCAGCAAAGGCGACTCACAGCTACGGCTCCGGCAGTAATCCCTTCCCTGGCCTACTCTCATTCTGACTTCGAACCCACTGAGCCATACAACGACAACAATAAAGACGTTATTCCCGTCTAAAAGTGGAAGATCAACGAATCCATGATCTGCATTATCTGTATCTTATCGTTTGCTTCCTACATCAGAAAAGCGAAGCAGCTTCCGCGGAGAGTTTTAGGGGTTAGCATTTTCTTTCTTCTTTATATACCTACATGATAACGAAACGCCTTCTCTTTTCTTTTTCCTCCTTGGTCTTTTACATCCACATTTCTTAGAGAATAAGTGTTGAAAGAATTAGCGAAAATAATAGTACTACCATACTTTTCGTCTACTTGTTTCAAAAAATGCAAGAGCGCGCACGTGCACAATTGCATAGAGAGAGAAGAAAAAAAAGATAGAGCGTAATACGAAGCAGTATCTTTACTACCTAGGTATATACCTTAGATATGTTGGATGAATGATACATACATATATATATACGGATTATAGCGCATCGGAGAAGGATGGAAATCCTGAAGGGTAGATCTGTGTTGTGTTTTCTCATGGTACTATCAGAGAGATCTTTTTCCGAGGAGGGATGGTTGAGAGAGAGAGTTGTGATTTCTATTAAATTAACTTCTGTCCATATAATTCTATTTGGGATCATCTTTTGTAAGACTGAGACGACGTAGATGCGCCCCTGTGTGGGCTTTATGGAAGATTTACACCATTCTCGGACTACGGTACGATCAAGGGAACTAATGTGCTCTGCTCTGATAGGTGACCTCGTAGAGTGAATAGAAGATGTAATAAGGGGAAATGACATAGCTCCTATCCTGATACTTTACTTCGTCGGGGCACGACCTGTGGGCGGATGAAATTAGGGTCACGCCAAGTTCCCAGATTGGGATGGCATGAGTGATCGGGATGGGCAATAAGTAGACATGGGCTGCTAGCAAACGAGAAGCCGGAAGGGAGCCACAGCTGGATACTTGAGATGTCGCAGATAGGCGGATATAATTCCAAGTATTGCCAAATACGGCCAGGCCTCTGAGTTTTCCATTGATTAGGCGTCCAAGTCCCTCCTTTGACAGCTCGTCAGATTGTGGCGGCCGGGAAGGACAACACATTCTCCAGGGGAGCTCGTATTGCGTGCAGTCGGCTCACCTCCCTCTATCTAATGTGCCATCCCTGGGGTTAAGATATATTGAGCCGGTATGGCAGGGCAAGGTCCTGAAGTATCACGGTTGTTTCTCTCCTTGTGTCACAACTCGAAGGCGCTAATGAGATAGGTGAACACATCGCCATATCATCACCAAAGGTGATTCCAGTGAGTAAGAGCGGTGCGTGGGGAGATGCTGTGCCTCCAGTACTGAGCAGTATGCGGGCATCCTCCTGGGATTTGTTGCAGCATTCATTGACAGCGAAAAAGAAATGTAAAGCGGCTCAAATAATTGCTCTGCCGCTATTGACTGATACTTAGCTAAGATCGAGATGCACAATCTCGAGTGTCATCCAAGTCGAGGGTTTGTGGTCTGCGATACTGACTTCTCTCCTGCACGTGGAGCTTCCCAACAGAGTGGATGCCGAGAGACGGAGCCAGAGATCGCCAAAGAAATCGAGTGTATTGCCATCGTGATATAAGGGGTCCCACCACGATCAGGACAACGACAGTCTAGCTTAGAAGCCAGTGCAGAATTCACAGCGATGCACAGAGGTGGGACCGTTGTTTATGCGCAGCAATGAGCTGGACCCTGCTCGTACTTAGAATCACGGCGGCCGGCGATGACAGGGTGCACAGCCGACGAGTTCGCCGGTGACATCTGTGCAGATGTCACAGACTGTGTCAGCAGAGTCGCATTCAGCATATCTTCCAAATGGAGCTTTGTGGTTGGAATCATGACGAGGTAAAGAGACGTACTCTGTGATGGTAAAGGTGAACTCCGCCAATGGTATAGCAAATGCCTTGGTGCCACCAAGCTAGACAGTAAGCTATACGAATTAGTTCTGGCAGCAAAACGATAGCATAACTACGCACCTTAGGTATGTATCCAGGTAAATAGTAGATAGTAGACTATTGATAGACTGCATCTTTGCCATTTCAAAGAAAAGGGACTGACAACGAATCAGAGACAGACCCAATATCCATCACTCGCCAAAGACACCAATGAAAGTGAGCGAAGTTCGCACCAGATTCGGTCTAGCGTATTGCAGGGTATCTCGCGGCGAGCAAGTCAATCGTCGGCGAACCCGGCTTGCTCGCTGGATGAGCGACTGACGCCACCGCTTGACTTCATCCTTAGAGGCGGCTACTATAACAGGGCAGTCAGAGTGTCTTCGAGTCCGTCTTCGGCAAGGCGTGGAGAACATCTCGAGATCGTACGTGTGCATGACACCAAGTTTTCCGTAATCACATAACCGTTAGGGCGATACAGCGTGCGTGGTTTCTATGCTGTATATGCTGTAACAGAGGCTACTACTGTGTGCCAAAGGATTGATAGCGTGTATCCTACCACTTGGTTCCCTTGTTGTAGGGCTGTTGGACGGCTGATTGAGTTACTATATGTAATTACTTTTCGTGGCTTGCCTTGTGCTTGCAAAGGCTATGTTGCGGGCAGTCTACCATGCAACACCAGATGGTTATTCCGGCTTAGAAGTTAGAGACATGACTTGTATGGCCCTTGCAGTTGGAGAGCTACCCGATGTGTGGATGGGATTTTGTCTGGGTGTGAGACCCGGCGTACAGTCGAAACAAGGTTGATGTAGGTTCGAAGCTTACCCTGAAATCGATATCAAGATCCCTGGTCACTTTGTCTTGCTGAGATTTGCATGCGTCAAAGGAGGATGCTTAGTGATGATGGAGGATGGCACAGTTCGAGGGGGTGTTGACTCGGTGGCATCCACGGAGAGTAAGCGTGAATTAAAGCGGCATCGGTGGATAGATATGAAAGACCCCCCTGAGGCTTGGCTTCTCACCCCCTTTTCCCTTTCTCTTACTCACTTGTATTAGGAGATACCTGCATCCTTGACGATCAATCCCAATCGGACACAGTACTTCAACGAGTCACACTTATGCATTGGCTGCGAACATGTGTTTGATCTAACCCGTTGATTGCCATGCTCACCGATCAGACCTCATGTTCAATGGCAGGGTACCAGTAGACGCATGATGGAGAAGGGAAGTCCATGATTCCGCGAGAGAAGGAAAGAGAAGAGAGAGGCAGGTTTGATTCGATCGCATCCTACGTAGTCGGCGAGTCGCCACATCTTGCGTCGCTCATTCCACACTCTTTGGGCCGCCGCCGGTCAAACATGAGGGACATAACAACTATGCCAAACAGTGATGGTCAGGTTGTGCTATGGACCAATTCTTCTTTTGACATTTCAGAAACTACTATGCTGTATCGGTGCGACACCTCAAGAGTTGCAGTGCTGTCTGACACTCACCTTTCGCGTCTTGGTCGTTGTTCCGCTCTTTGACGGCGGTTGCAGCGCAAAGGAAACTAGCAGGCTCGATCTCTCAGGATGAAAGTCTATGACAACCCAATTGTGTACCCAGATCGGAAGCAGGTGGGAAGTAGTATCTCCCTAAGTAGAACTGACAACCCAGACGTGCCTAATGCTCATTGCCCAGGAGCGATTCTTCTTCGGATCCTGCTCTAGGCCCTTCATCATCCTTGCCGTCTTCTGTCTCATCCTCCCTCTGCGGATAAAGCAGATAATGCTGTACAATAAAGACGATATCGAAGAATAAGGTTATGTTGGCGAGCCCGAACTTCACCGGGTTACCAGTAATCCCACTCCAGTCATCTTGAAGACTGGCGTCCAGAATCAGTTGTAAGATTGACAGGATGCCTCCTGCAAAATCAAGAAGTATCTGCAGAATACTCCAACCCACTGTTGAGCCGCGTTTGTAATTCAGCCATGCTTGCGGGACGTACTTCACGATTGTGACGACTAACTTGACGTAGCCGAGCACGTAGATCTGGAAGAAATCAGCGATGAGCATAGAACCGGGAAAGAGGACTCTTATTACCACATCAATCCACGCCCATCTCCTGGGGTCATCACCGTGTGACGGGCCTGCGGCTGCGATGATGATTGAGATGACTACACCTGCAACGCAGCCCCAGAAAACACCGAGAATTGGCCAACTAGCTTTCTGGAATTTGCCGACTTTGAAACTCCAGACCGGTAGCCAAAACTGGCTGTAGACAATAAGGCACAGTACCAGTGCATGCGCAGCAAAGGCGAGGTCATTAGGCTGCACGGTTGGCTCGGGAGCGATGGGATTCCGGGTAGCATATTGGCCCCGGATCTTGGGTGAGAACATGAAAGCGGCATTGGATATCGTGAGGGCAACAAAGCCTAGAATATTGAGGGTTGGAAAGTCGATGCCGAAGCCGATGGTTGATTTACGGCGCCAGTTGAGGATCGGCTGGGGGTAGAAGGAACCCGACCAGCAGAGGAAGCTGAGACAAGAAGGGGAGGCGCCAATTAGTAACGCTTCACAGGTATGCATCAATCATCTTTCATATGCGGTGCTTACTATAACCATCCACAAAGCCTGATTCAGACTGGTCAGAGACTCCCAGAAGATAAATCCTTACGGGGGAAGGAGACGCACCTTGAAACAGCGTGGGCGAGCTGTACATCCTGAGGGACCGCGTTGGTTAACATCCTGATATTGATGGGCAACAATGACTGATCAGATCTCTAACGGATCCTTATGGATCATCATCGAATATAAGAAAACAATGTAAGTTAGTAGAAGCAGATTCTTAGGTAGTCATGCTCCCCTAATGTATTCGGCGTAAACCGTGCTCTTCCGAGTTGACGTGATCACTGAATTAATGATTAAGTCCGATGCTGAGATGGAGTAATTACCTCCGTATCTCTACTACGAGGATGATGGGTTAACGTAGTACTACGTAGTAACTTACACCGTAGGCACCTTATCACTTAATTAATTAATTGGTCTCAGGCGGCAAGTCGGTTGCTAAGTTGATATCCTCGGCATAGTTACCAGGCTGACTTTTAAAGGGTTTTGGTTGCTCGGGTGCGAAGTCGACTAAACTGGAAGTTGCAAAGTGTTTGGGCTTCCAAGATTTTGGGTCAGGCAATCAGTCCCCGCTCTCTCTCTTGTGTGTACGTTGTATCGTTGTAAATGGTTCGGTCCTTGTTTCTCATGTTTCCCAGCTCTAGATTCACTGATTAAAAGAAAACTGGTTGTTTTTCGGTCATCAAGAACAACTTCATGGTACATTCAAGGAGGCATATTGCTAATCCTTCAACACAAAACGATCTCTACCTGTCGACAACTCCTTCCGCCATTCTGGTTCACCGCTTATACTTCGAAAGTTGTCAACAAAACGAACTGCTCAGACGTCCACGTTTTGAAGACTCCGAACGCAACACGATCTTGATATCAGCGCGGTCCATTGGGCAAGAGAACTGAACTCCGATATCAAGTTATATACGTCCAGTGCATGGTACATTCCACAGTTGCCGCGGAGGCTTTCCTCCACTGAAGGGCCCGCATTCTTTCGACGTCCACATTTCACTTGACATCTGAGACCATGACGCCGCCGCCGGATCTACGTCGTCGAGACTTGGCTGCTCCAGGGAGTAGCACCTATTCCTCGAACACGTTACACGTGGGAGATGGCACGTGGGATTCCACCCGAGACAGCTTCCTGTTGCCGAACTTGATGGGGGTGAATTTTGCAACGATGCGCTACAATGGTAAATCTACGTACGAGTAAGCCAAGCATTGGTATGTGCTAACACTGTTCTTAGGAATGGGGAACCGATTCATGGCAATGACGAGCTATCACCGTATGATACTCGCTCATGGAGTACTCGGAGCAATCGTATTCCTCGGTCTAGTACCCGCAGCTATCTTGGTAAACCGATTCTACAGCCGAAATCCATACTGGGCGTTACGGATACATATATGGCTCCAGATTTTGACATTCCTGCTGACCACTGTCGTCTTCATTCTCGGTTTCTTCGCCGTCGGTCCCGAGCGCAGTTTAACCAATCCACATCACGGCATTGGGCTTGCAATATATGTCTTAGTAATCATACAACTCTTGGGAGGGTGGCTGATGCACAGAAAGGAAAGAGAAAGAAGAAGATACCACATATCACTCAAGGTCATGCTGCATCAATGGATGGGCCGGGCCGTAGCACTTTTGGGAATTGCTCAAGTACCACTTGGGCTCACGCTCTACGGTTCTCCTGAGTCGCTGTTTATTCTTTTTGCTATTTGGGGATTCGGGATGCTTTTGCTTTACTTTTTCCTTTCGTACACACATCAACGAGATATCAACGATTATGACAGCCGAGGAAGCTACCTTACTGAACAAGAAGCTGTGGAAGAAGGTGGTCGGAGACATAGTGGTCTGGCGAGATGGGCCACAGCTGGCGCAGCTGGTGCCGGCCTTGCCGCTCTATGGAGGCATTCACAGAGGAGTCGTCGTCCCAATACAGCAACCGACCTGGGTCCCGAGAGTGAGGGTTCGTATCTGGGGGAGAAGTATTCTGATACTTCTCGTCCGGGCATCGGTCATAGACTGTTACAAGTGGGAGCTATTGGTGCCGGACTTGCTGCTGTTAGGTCCCTCTTCAAGCGCAGGCAGCGGGATGACGCAAGTGTCAGCTCTGTATCCTACCGTCCGCCTCTTGGCGGCAACCAATCTGTGGCCGATGGTTCTTATTCAGTAGTCGACGAAGCGCGACCGATAACGCCAGGCACACCCGGTCGACAAGGGCAGCATCCACTCTCTCAACCCCCTATCACCCCCAGTCGTCGACCCAGTGCGTCCTCTTTATCGTACAGCAGTTATCTTTCCGGGACTCCTTCACGACATGATCGTCACACGTTCCGAGACACTTTGGCAACTCTCGGTGCTGTGGCTGCACTCAGACAGCTCTTCAGGCGTCGAAGGCAGAACAGGGAAGACAGAAGGGCTGAAGAGATGAGAGAGCACGAGATCGAACAAGAACGGATACAGCGAGCCAATTCGCAAGGCAGATTCACAGGAGATGGGTCCATTCCCCGGCGGCATCGACGGCACGGCTCACAGACTGCGAGCTCATATTCCAGCTTCGACGACCAACCAGGCGGACGCTCAGGTATCCTACCGACGGCAGGAGCAGGAGCTGCCGCTGCCGCTGCCCTCGATGAACGAAACCGCATACGTCCTGCTGGCCAAGATCCACAGGTTTCAGGCTCCGCCGGTATACCTATAACAGATGTACCGCCGATACAATCACAAGCGCCGATCCCGCCGCCTCACGCTGAATCTTCGGTCTCGGATGCTTATAGCTCGCCTTCACGGCCCAGCACTCGTAGACACGGCGATGAGGCTGCAGCAGGGCTTGCTGGGGCTGCATTAGGAGCAGCTGCAGCAGAAGGTTCAAGACGGAGACACTCAGGACGCTATGGCACGGATGGACAGTCGCCATCAGCTAGCGTCAAAGTTAAGATGCATCAAGATGGCCAGCACGTCACGCTTCGACGCCTGACAGAAGAAGAAAGAGAACAAGAAAGACGAGCCCGAAGGGAGACGAGGAGGAGAAGGCATGGCAGTGTTTCTTCGACAAGTGGTACAGAAGGTACTTCTGGTGGGAGGAGATGGCGTAGGACTGAGGACCGCGAGCGGAGACAGGCAGCAGAGATGCAGGCCCAACAAGCCGGTGCTGTGCCTCCAGAGACTATAGCTGGCCCATCAACGGTCATACCTCAAGGCTACACTTTACCACCTCCACCCCCTGGCCCTCCGCCAGGCTCGGCAGGTCACCCGATGATACCAGAAGGTACGCATATTCCTCCGCCGCCACCTATCCCGGAAAGTCAGGCAGCATATCCATACGGCGCAAGCAGTGTTACAAGTCCTGGCACTGAGACAAGTGGTACATACTCTTCTGAATTTGCAGCCAACCGACGGAGAAGACGGGCTGAGAGGGCACAGGCGAAATTGGCCAGGCAAGGCAGGTCAAACGTCGAGTTTACTTGAACATTCGGCATGGATACATTAGATTTTGCTCTGGTGAAATTATCTTCGCACACGCATAGCGACGAGATGGGACTCGGTGGTGTTCGGATCTTTGGGAGAATTTTACTTCATGACGACCAAAACTGCTCTTCCACATTGTTGTAAATATGTCTGTACTGAATCTTTGGACATCAGCGGATTTATGACGGAAGATAATGACTAAGGAATTGTTAGCGGTGCTTTATACTACTTTGTACAATACAATATTGGTTCCCTCGTAATGCCATCCTACTGTCGTCTGTATTCCCTGAGGTGCTTTGAGTATAAGTTACCTTTCTTTAATGTAATTAGGTACTTGAGGTAATTAGTGAGAAGAGGACTTGGTTATTAATTAATTGACTTAGAATCAAAACCCGTGGTGCCAAGCATCCATTAACGCGTTCCACGACCCATCCGACGCGGTCATCGAGTGAAAGTCCCCAATGCGCCTAACATTGCACACGATCATTTTCTAAAGCCTACGCCGCTCCAGCTCTCTTCTTGATGGACTCTCTCTCTTACGAACTCACGACATTATTCAACGAGACATCCTAAAAAAAATATGGCAGACTTCTTCAACAATCGAGCTAGACAAGCTGCGGCTTCGTCTGCAGCTCCAAGCTCGAGTAAAGCGCCGAAAAGGGAGACTGAAGAGAAGCGTCAGGATACCTGGGTCGAAAGACATCGACCGAAAACCCTGGAGGATATCACTGGTCAAAATCATACTGTCGAAGTCCTAAGAAGGACACTGGGAGCAGCAAATGTAAGAGGTTATCGTGGGCACTGCGCTGGACAGTCTTTTTCTAATACTGGCTACAGCTTCCTCACATGCTGTACTATGGCCCTCCAGGCGTGGGTAAGACAACGACCATTTTGGCCCTGGCTCGACAGTTATTTGGTCCGTTGTTCAAGAGTAGGGTACTAGAATTGAACAGCTCCGATGAACGTGGTATCTCAGTCGTTCGAGAGAGAATCAAGGGCTTTGCATCACAACAGATATCCAACCCGCCCAAGGATTTCCCATATCCTTGTCCACCATTCAAGATTGTCATTCTAGGTATGCTTGCCGAGCTGCGTCGCAATGATCCGGTGCTGACAGATTTCTAGACGAAGCAGATAATATGGTGGCAGATGCTCAAAATGCACTCAGACGAACAATGGAAATATACTCGAAAACAACCAGATTTGTCTTGTGTTGTAATTTTCCTTCGAGAATCATCGATCCAATTGCATCGAGGTGCAGCAAGTTTCGCTTCAGACAATTGGATGGCGAAGATGCCGGCCAACGTTTAAAGTACATCGCATCAGCAGAGAACATTCGGTATGAGGACGGGGTCATTGAGAAATTATTGCAAACGAGCGAAGGGGATCTTCGACGAGCAATTACATATCTACAAAGTGCTGCGACCTTGGTGAACGCAAGCAGCTCCATATCAGCAGAAGAACCAAGCAAAAAGCGAAGAAAAGTGGTAGACGATGAAGACGAAGAGATGTCGGACGCAACGGACGCCAAATCAGCATCGACGTCAGGCCCCAGAATAACAGTCAGGATCATCGAGGAAATCGCTGGAGTGGTACCCAACGACTGGGTCAGACGACTGATGTCAGTGATATATCCCGCTACAGCCTCGAAGAAAGCAGGAGCAACCCCATACTCTCAGATCGCCACCGCGATCGCCGACCTCATCGCCGAGGGCTTCTCCGCAAACCAAGTCATCAACCAGCTCTACAAAGCGATCCTGTACGACGAAACGATCAGCAACATGAACAAGAACAAGATCGTCGGCATCTTCAGCGAGGCGGACAAGAAGCTCATCGATGGCGCCGACGAGCAACTGACTATGCTGGACACCAGCCTGAAGACTGCGGGGATTTTGGTCAAGGCTTAGACAGGTCGGCTAGGTAGACAGAGAGGGGGGTGACCTTTACGTGCTATGATTATCCTTCCATAGTTCCAGTCTTATTGGCCTTTTCTTAGCTTGCTTTTTCTTTTTTACCACGAGCGGCGGCGTTCAGTTTTGTATCAAGCGTGATGGACAAAAGGCTTTTCCGAGACTTAGAAGACGGAATGGAAGAAGGAAGGATCTCCTAGATTAACGGGAAATCTAACGGGTGTGATGCCAACCATTGTTTATGTCTACTCACTGACAAAAGATATCAAAAACCATTTGCATCTTCTACACAATGGTTTGAAAGTACCTGTGAGAAACGGGACGGATAGAGATGGGCTTATCATCTTCCAAAGAGGGGTTCTTCTTTTTGTTGTTTTCATAAGTCGAGATTAGCGAGCGAGTGAGTGAGATGAGAAAAACATTTGTCCGGCAGCAACAGTTCTAGACCCTCCCCTTTAACCCTCTCTCTCTCTCTCTCTCTCTCTCTCTCTCTCGCTCTCTCCAGCTTCATTCCATATTACAACAACAAACTAGGGGGTGTGGTTGTAGAGGATAATCTACCTCCATATGTAAGTTATCTTACTTAGGCACCATATGCGCTGCCGTCCATTCGTCCTCGTCCCACAATCTCATCAGCCTGCTTCATCCCACATTAGATACCCGAATGAATAGAGAACTTCACTCGGTAGCGGTCTCGACCGGACCCAGATAATCGTACACCAATCTGGCCCGGACGACATCATGACTGCGATCTTTCTTCCTCACGACGGTGCGGCGAGTATACCGCCTCGTGCCCTCGATCTCTTCGAAGCCCCAGATCTGCTCGGCGGTCCAGTGGGCGGTCTCGTTGATGACAAAGGTTTGGATGAATTCGCCTTCGGTGAGGAACGACGAGGGCGTTTCGCCGTCGGCGAGGACTTGGGCTTTGAGGAATTTGAGGTCGAAGGGGTCGATGGTGTCATCGTCAGAGGATTCGCCGGGGCGGGTACGCATCTCGCCGTTGTCGAGGAAAGAGAGCGGGTTGAAGAAACGGGATCGGCCTTCGACGGTGCCGAAGATGTGGTCGGTGTGCGTGCGGGGGTTCCAGTCAAGAACTCGGTCTTCGGTCGTTCCCTTGATGCCGCCGGTGAGAGTCTGCTCGATTTTGATTTCGTTACCGTGGGCGTTGATGTGCAGTGTCACAGTGCCCATGGTGATGGCTTTGCGGGTCAGCCAGCCGACGCCTTGGAGGAGCAGAATTGGTTCGAAAGGGTCGGAGAGGGTTTTGTTCTGCGGGAGGCGTAAGTAGATTCCAGGAGGATAAGTATGGTAAATGAAGGAGGAAAAATAAGAGACAAAAGAAAGGGGTTATGGGAGGACGGTTCTCAACGAGAAATCGAAGGTAGACGCTCCCTCATCTCGTAGCAAACCACAGCCGAGTTGTCCTAAGGACAATAGGCCATAATGACTGTAAACAAAATCCCTCCTCGAGATATATACAGAACCACCAAAATTCAGCACCGCCAGACTCCCATATCTAGCGGGGTCCCAACGTGAAGCCAAATCGTAATCAGATACAACCAAAATCCACCAGACATGAAACGGGAATATCTGAGAATTGAACTTAATGAACCTTCTCACATACCATACTGAAGTTTCCCGATAGGCTTCTAATGTTGACTTCCGGCGGTGCCGCCATGTTGAATTGCGTGTAAGGTATGTAGATGGACGACTACGACAACCTTTATATCAAGATAGGGCGAAATCGCGAAATGAGAGCGAATCGAGACTCGTCACTGAAATGTAGAGAGAAATGATAGAGAACGCTAGTACTGCTCCTTTATTGACGATTTGAAGGACTGACAGGTATCCTGAATTTGTATATGAAGTCTGAAGAAATAAATATGTGTTAGATACATTGCTTTGCTCTATCGTCGTTGGGATATCGATGGCGGTGGGGCAAGGTCCACTCCTTGTATCTGTGGTGTAGCAAAAAACTTGTTGTTTTGGATGTCTATAATTGAGTATTTATCACTTTTGCCTACTAGTGTTTCATGAGGAGGAAGACAGAAAAGGGCAACATCTTGTGAACATCTTGTTCCACGTTCTCTCTTCTTTTATGTCCGATGGCTGTTATTTCAATAGAGTGCCTCTTTGCAATACTAGAGAGGTAGAATGATGATGAGATGACCTGTCTGGATATCGCAGTCTTCGAAATGAGTCGAGGTACGGTAGGTCATGATCGAAGTCATAGAGGCAATGCTGAGACAGAGAAAGCCATCAAAGGAATGAGGAACAAAACTTCAAAGCTGTCTCAACTCAGCAAGACGATTGGCAGCTTTAACATCAATCACCCATAACTCCTTTCTTACTGCGGGAATATGAACAGTACATATCTAACCTCTTTCTTTTTATTTCTTGAACGAAAGTGGTGATCACCGAGGCTGTTCTGAATCTGCATGTGAACAGGCGTTATCGTGTTTCTTCGCGAAGATTCCTCTGTCAGGTACCAGGTAGCAGTGGACGAAGTAACTATGTCTATTGACCTATGGTTTTGAAAGATCCCATACGCGTAGGAGGTAGTGGTGAGAGGTCAGAGCTATTACTAGAGGTTGGAACCCTCACCGGTGCGATCACACGGAGCTACGTTATGATCTACGCAGTCTACATTGCTGGGGTTAGAATGGAAGACACCGAGCTAGGGGTACATTGACTTAAAGAAA
Organism: Pseudophaeomoniella oleicola; assembly: GCA_003868215.1. NCBI lineage: Eukaryota > Fungi > Ascomycota > Eurotiomycetes > Phaeomoniellales > Phaeomoniellaceae > Pseudophaeomoniella > Pseudophaeomoniella oleicola. The sequence goes on from QWDQ01000061.1 coordinate 41,115, forward strand.
TCTCATAATGGCATTGTATCAACACCTGTGAAGACTTCTGAATGCTGATAAATCGCTCTCAAAACATGGGTCACATTTTCCAATGATGGAATAGAATTACACTTCTATCAGAAGATCTGAAAGCAACTCAGTTCAGGAGCAGTCTCTCCATCTTCCTTCGTACCCCCGCCGCTTTCCAGCCCAGCTTCTCTGGAAGGCCGTCGTCACCTTCGGGCGTAACGTGGGGTGGTGGTAATCCTACAAACTTGTTGATCCAACCGAAAACCACCCTGTGCCACACCAGGCTGTTCTCGTGCTTCAAGACCCAGTGGTTCTCATCTGGGAAAGTGAGGAACCTGCTCTCAATACCTCGCATTTGCAGCACATTGAATGCTGACAACCCCTCCGCGATGGTGAGACGATAGTCAAGCTCATTATGGATGACCAATTGAGGTGTGGTCCAATTGCCACAGAATCGTGAAGGATCCCATCGCTGATAGTTCTCCGGCTTCTCCCAGAGCGTGCCTTCGAGGTCATGGAGTGGAAAATATTGTTCCTCAGACGCGAGCTGTCCGACCATACTGAACACTCCATCGTGGCATACAAGAGCTTTAAACTTTCGACCCAGATCATGGCCCTGCATCCAGTTGATCATATAGCCACCGTAACTGGCACCAGCCGCGACCATTTTGTCCTTGTCCACGAATGACAACTCGGACTCGATGTACTCAATGCCTTTCACCAGATCTTCATATGGTCGACCACCCCATGAGTTTTGAATACCGTCCGTGAACTTTTGCCCATAACCTGTGGAGCCTGTAGGGTTGGGACATACTACCACATAGCCTTGCTCTGCGAAGACGGCGGGGTTCCATCTCGTCGACCATTGATCGTTCCACGCTCCTTGAGGACCACCGTGTATCAGATAGGCCAAAGGATATTTTTTATCGGATGAGAAAGTAGATGGTTTCACCATCCAGGCATGTACACGATGGTCATTCGCACCTTTCCACCACAGCTCCGATACTTGCTTACGAGAAAGTCCGAGAAATGAACCATCATGGGTTAAGGAGGATACCTTAGTGATCCCATCGGATTCGGCATACGGATCCAGAATGTCGAAACGACTGTTATCAATAAGCGACGTGCTCGATATGAAAAGCTTCGCCGACTTCGTAGAAGACGGGGCCATATCAACAATGGAGCCACTGTTAGTCAACTTGATAGGCTCGCTTGCAGATGTTGTTGTCATGGCTTCATTGAGAGGGATTCTAAACAAGCATACACGACCGATATCTTCAGCTTGCGCAAAGAGACTCTTCCCATCGTTAGACCATATGATACTTGATGGACTTCTATCCCATATGCCTTTCTTGTCTTCTGAACCGAAAAGGAGAAACCCTTCTGTTTTAGATCCTACCTCAGGAAAAACAACAATGTGGTTCTTGTCACTTTCATAGCCATCTTCCTGCATCTGTAGGAATGCGACGGCATTTCCACTGGGCGAGAACACGGGACTTGTGGCCGCGCCCTTGAGCGAGGAAACTTCGAGCAGCTTTGGACAAGCTGTTAGAGCTTCTAAAAAGGACGAAACTGGTGCAAAGTAGACATTGCATTTGGTATGTGTTGCAGGGTCCAGCTCCGGATCTTTCGAGACAAATACTATACCTTTGGGGCAGATGTCGAAATGGTCGGTCCCCCCAAATGGCGGTACTGGAGACTCGAGTTCCGTGCCTTTGAGGACATTGTTAAGTCCGATGAGGCTGTAGCGGCCCTTCCTCTCTGTAACCCGTGAGGGAGACTTCTGCAAAATGCCCGTCCATATCGCAGTCTTCTGTGCCTGTACGTAAGCATCCCAGTGGCGAACATACAGAGAATCGTATATCATGGCACTAGTGTAGGATTTTGGAACATCTTTCGGGTTGTATATCGTGCCGTCGGAATTCACCAGGCCAGAGACGGCGACAGCAACTTTCCCGTCCTCCAATATGGACAGCTTTAGATTCGATACTCCTCCGGCGACTGTCCCCGCGGTATAGGTCTTCCCTGGGTCATCCGCCTCGGACACCACAAAGGTTGTGTTCCCATTTTCCCCAGCTTTGAGCCAGATGACCTCGTGGCCGTCGCCCAACCATTTAGGCTCGCTCGCTTTCGGGTCCGAGGACAGAACGGTAGTCTGACCGGATCCTATCTCGAGCACATGGATTTCGCTGGTTTTGGAATGCGTCTCAAAGGAGTAAGACGATTGGGTATAGAGCGCGAGACGGCCATCTGCACTTGGAACAGCAGCTGACCTTCGAGGCGCGCTGAGTAGAGTCCTAGGATCACCAAACATGTTGATCAGTACACTGGCATTGCAAGAGCTGGAGTAAAGTGATGCGGGGAGGAATGGGAGGATATTTAACATACTCCGGGGTGAAATTCTTCACTCTGACAGTCATCGTATCAGAGAATGTGTCACGGTCTGTTCGCCTTTGGAGAGGCAGCTCATTGTTGTACATCGATCCCAAAAGAAAATAGGGAAGAAAGCGGTCGTGTTGATGACTGACATGATGGGGCGTCAGACATGACGCAGTGGGGGTGGTTGACTCAAACCTTAGGTAGCCAAAGTGCCCAAAGTGCCCAAAGTGCCCAATACTCAATTATCATATGTTAGAACCCCCGGGGAAGTTGCTCTTAAAAGGAAGGTAGTACAAGCAGACGCGTGTGCTCCCGTATACTTTAATAGGAGTAAGTTTGATTAGGTACCAAATAGAGGCGAAGCTGGTTAATGTATCCCCAAACCGCCCCCGAGCCTTGCCTAGATACAGCACGATAGTAATTAGAATACACATCCCCAAAGGACCCTCCGGCATCGGGGCGCTGGACATGGACCACCTTGGGCCTAGAACGTGCTCATTGGAGTCTCCCGTTTACCAACAGGAGATTTGAATCGACTCTCTTGCCCAAGGTAATTAGCCAGATTCTCTTATGCCGTTACTCCCTCAGGTATCGGTGAAGCAGCTCAGCAGGACGTTGTACTACGTAGTAGTTGTACCGAGTTGCATCCTCTGATGTTATTGGATCTATCAGAAACCCTTTGAAACCCGTTTCTGGCACCATGTCCGGATCGAGTAAACTGAAATACTTATACTCAGGGGACGGCCACCATTCATTCATCCATCTGCATCCGCATAGTAACAGCTGCGCGTTAAAGTGAAATAAGGTCTCATATACACACTAACTACTAGTAAATCTCTTTCTGTTACAATACGACCACTTCGCCGAACTCATAATGGATGTTTCGATCGGGACAACCTCACACGTTGTCTCTCAGACCAATAACCACTAGCTAGTACAAGGTGACGGACGGGCTTTTCCTATGATATGTAGCGCACTCAATGTCGCTCATTCCGCTTCCTCTTCCTCTCCCTCGTCCTCTTCATCTTCGTCCATGCCTTCGGCGGCCGTCACCGTAAAGTTAGGATCCTGATCGACTCCAACGTAGCTGTCGCTCATCAAGTACAGTTTGAGCCCGTGCTCTCCAGGTGCAGGCACGATGAACTCTAATTTCACGTCGAGTTTTCGTCCAACCGTGACCCTCTTGATGGCAAGCAAGTTTTTGGTGTTCTCCTCACCTACTACCAACCACCAATTCTCCATCTTCTTGGAAGGGTAGAAAGGCGCATGAACCTCAGTGTCGGGCTCTTCGTCTTCTTCAATCTCGCGCTCAACTGTGATACTCAGATACGCCGGTTCCCCAGATGTGATGTTCGCTTCATCCAACACCTTGAAATCTAAAGACAAATTCGGGTACTTGTTGTTGGTAAAGTTGGCCGCCTCTGCCAGCTGTTTGTTGTCTAGCCCCAACTTCGTGACCAGAGTACTGTAATCGGGATTCTCGGACGGATCCATGGCTTCCATAAATTCATAGATGTCCCCCACTTTATACTCTTGTGCTGCCTGCACAACCTGTGGCGTGAAATGAGGAATCTGTAACAACGGACTGTCGCGGTCCCACATCGCTTGGACCACCATCTGAGACATTTCCATGGCGCTCATCGCATTCAGATGACCTTCCGATGAAAGCACATCCACGCATGCACTAAGCAGGTTGAGTACCTTGTTGACGATTACTTCCTGGTCCTTGGCGAGATCAATAGGAAGCTGCATGCGAGAGAAATGAGCTTGGAGAAGGACAAATGCCTTGAAGTGGGGAGAACCGAAATCTGGTTGTGACATCTTCACTGGGACGCGATCGTAGATCCGGCGAAGAATGTGATCTTCGTGACGGCGCATCTGGATAGACTCGAACTCACTAGCAGATGTAACGATTTCAAGCATGCCCTTAAGCTTCGTCCGGGCCGTTAGCGAAAGCAAGAAGGTCTGCATGGTGATGAAGGAGATATTGTAATATGCAGCAATCATAGCAGGGTTTAGTGGTGACGCAGAGTCATCTTCTTCGTCCAGATCGATGATCTTTGCCTCGGAGAGCTCCTTCAACGTGGTCTCGACCATTTCAGAGAGATATGTGCTCAAGCCTTCATGAGAAACATCGTTCAGACCATAATAGCTCGGGTTGGCTAATAACCGCCTGTAGAAGTAGCTATATGTAGTCCAGTCGACGGCGTCTTGAGTCGAAGTAATGGTTTTGGTACTTATTTCTGTGACAAACGCATCATGCAGATAACTGGGTAGGTGGCTCTCCATGGGTAAGGCCTCGTTCAGGAACTTTTTGTAATATTCTCGTTTCACCGCAGGAACGAGAAGTACTCCCTTACTGATCTTGTCTTCCAAAGGACGGGTCGCTCTGCCGAACATTTGCAACACTTCACTGATGGGGTAGTCAATATACCGATGTTCTCGTCCTTCATAGAACTGAGTGCCCATAACTACTACCAAATGGGCTGTGAAGTCAATCTCCCAGCAGACGTCTCTAGAAGCGAGCATGACCTGAATAGCGCCGATCTGAAAGAGATGCTTAACGATACGCTTGTCAGTCTTGCTAAGAGCTTCGTGGTAATAGCCAATGCCATGCTTGATCGATTCTGCAAGAGCCGTCTCGTTGATATGATCAAGGAAAGGTTGTAGTTCTTCGACGCTTGTATGAAGGAACCGATCTTCTTCATCATCGGCAACGCATGCGCCTAGGAGATCGAGAGCTGTGTTCCTGACTTGCTTTCTGCTCGCGACGAAGATGAGCGCCGGTTTATCAGGAGAGAGCTGGAGGATCGATAGATAAGCTGGTCTTGCCATGGCGAGCATGAGCGATGGGAAATGAGGAATTGTGAAAGACTGCAGGTGGAGTTCCAAAGGTACGGGCCTCGCATGAGGGCTGAAGTTGAAGATTGTGTGCTTAGTGGCACCAATCCACTCCCCTACATCTCGTGCATTGGAAAGCGAAACGCTCAATCCGACGATTCGCAAGTGGGTCTCTGATTGCAATGCAATGTAATGCATTCTGGAGACGACAACCTCGTAGATATAACCGCTTTGACCTCCGATCATGTGCAGTTCGTCGGCGATAAAAAGTTCTACCGCTCTTACATTCTTCCTGCGTTGCCACTGCCGGGATAAGACATCCCACTGCACAGGGGTCGCCAGAACTAGATCTGCCTGCTCGAGAACCCGAAGATCTGCCGTCGTCTCACCTGTAAGAGCCATGATTTTCTTGCCACCTGCAACGTTCTGGAGTCTGTTTTGCCAATCAACAAGCCGACTCTCGACAAGTTCTTGGAATGGAGTAATGTAAACTGCTTTGCCATGTTCTGAATTTGACCAATGACGAAGTAGAGCAAATTCTGCGCACACTGTCTTACCGCTTCCAGCGGGAGCTCCAATGAAGGCATTCTCATCGCTATCGTAGAGTGACTTGAATACTTGGGTTTGGATCCTATTGAACCGGTCAAATTTGGGATAGAGCGCTTGATAGTCTTTCCTCTTGAGAGCCTGCACAGGAACAGGTTGCATATCCAACAGTTGCGTGTGAGGTGGGAATCGCTCCGGTAATATAAGGCGTTGGAATGAAACGGCTATCTTCGTTTCCGAATGCATCCAGCGATCTGACACGAGAGATATGAAGTAATTTGGGGGCATCGGCTCTGTGATAGGTACAGTAAAGTCGACAAGATGCTCGTTTACCTCCGCTGTCGCAAACTCCTTCCTGAGAAGGAATTGATCATGGAAAAGTATCTCTTCCCCATCACAATCCTCGACAATGATCCAAAAGCTTTCTGCTCCACCATGAACAGCATCATCCCATGTGAAATTTGGCGTAATAGCCAGTTCCACACGAAGCATTGATCTTGTCATTGGCTGCACCTGAGCTTGAACATCCAGGCGAGGAAATTTGGAGACCAGATCGCACACCGTCCGCCCGGCTTTTGAAACCCCTAGCAGCTCACCCATTCTTGGGGGGTCAATGTCGAAGTAACTTGACCATGGTACGTCTATTCTTTCGGCTTTCTGTATGATATCGCGAGGACACATCGGAAATTGACGTAGCGGCGTCATCGTCGGCCACATACGCTTCTCGGCCATTTTGCAAAGGTCCAGAGCACTCTTTGCAACAGACGCCCAACCTTTACGCAGACAAATTTCAAAGACAGCACGTAAGATTCTACCTGCGGATTGTGTGACATAGACAAGATCCGCCATCAGAGCCAAGCCTTCGAGCTTCAGTCGAGATATATATGCCTGTAGAAGGACATTGATCTTCGCTTGTGGCTCCTCAATGCTTTCTTTCACCGGGATCGGCACTCTGCCAAGCAACTTCGCAAGTTCGAGCTTCTCATCTTGTCTGACTGGAATATACTTGAATTCTTGACTAAGAGCAAAGATACGAAACAGCTCAATAGTTGTGACTGATGGCTGTAGATGGTGGTTGTAGGTAAGCATTGAGTTGTGCGTGATGTAGTAATGAGATGCAATACGACCAAGCTCGGTCGATTGTAGCTTGCCGGTCTTTTTCTCGTATTTCACAAGTCCAGCTTTCTCGAGAACGACAGCAGCAGAATGTATGAGATCCACACGCTTCTGCTCCAAGGCTTCATCTCCAGCGTACTCGGCGCCAACACTGTACAATCCAGGAGATCTAAGCATACGGACAAAGAGGTACGTATACCCAAGCCACTCCACACCATCGTCACGGGTTCTGACATTCCCGAGTACGATTTCTGCATTCAGATTGTCTGCAAGTTTGCTCATCAACTGACTCTCGATGGGCAATTGCTGGTTCATGAGCGATAAATAATACTGCAATTCGCTTTGCGAGGTGATTATAATCCCTTCTCCAAAAGAATCGTATTGCGGCCTGCCAGCTCGGCCAAGCATTTGGAGAACATCCTGAGGGCTTAATTCCACCCAACTACCCTTCTCGGGAGAGTAGATCTGGGTGCCTTTGATGATGACTGTATGGGCCGGTAGGTTGACGCCCCAGGCCAGGGTGGCCGTACAGACGAGTACTTGTAAGCTACCATCGGCGAAAAGATCTTCGACTTGCGTTCTGTCTGCTCTGCTCATACCAGCATGGTGTATACCAAATCCATACGGCATCAGGTCTTTGAGATTAGAGTCATTGACCACTTCTGCTTCCTCTTGGAGGATTTGCCGACTGGCAGCATCGGATCGCAGGATTTGACTGATGGTCTCCATCTCCACTGCTTTGTCTCTGATGTACTTCGCGGTTTTCGCGGTCTCTTTTCGTGAGTGCACGAAGATCAGCATCTGATTCCGGTGCTGGCCGACCTGTTCGAGAACCTTGGTATAACAAACATCGTTCATCGCCTTCAACTGTTTGATAGCCTTTTTATCTGTGACACCGATAAATTCCTGTTTCAGGGGACATGGTCTGTAGGACCCGTCGAAATGGAACAACCCTTTGGCTGGATCGACACGAAGGAAGCTTGCGACATCTCGATAGTTGGGCAGTGTGGCACTGAGACCGATCAGACGCACTGGATCACCAGTACGTTCCACCTTACGAATGGTCCTACTAATTATACTTTCCAGCACAGGACCGCGATCATCGTGCAATAGATGGATTTCATCAATGATTATGAGTCGCACCAGATTCGTATAGCTGGTATCGGTAGCTTTACGTGTGATAACATCCCATTTCTCAGGAGTAGTGACTATCACCTGTGTATCGGCAATTTGCTGTTTCGTGAGTTGACGATCACCTGTTAATTCCGACACCCGAATCCCGTACGGCTCGAGACGCTTGCCAAAGTTTCCGACTTGCTCTTGGACCAAAGCTTTCAGGGGTGCAATGTACACAATCTTGAAATCATCGAGCATGATCTCCCCTGTTTCTGGGTTTCTGTTCTTCCCAATCTCTCGTAGCATAGTCAGCATCGCCACGTTGGTTTTTCCAGAACCTGTCGGCGCGCATATAAGCATGTTGCCGTCGTCATGGAAAGCTGTTGGGAAGCATCGAGTTTGAATACGATTTAGCTCTTTTGCTGAGCCAAAACCTTCCCGTGCCCAATCGGGAAGTTCACTAGTAGGGATATTTCGCTCGCTGGGGTCTCGCTTTGGCTTTGGTGCTGGAACATGGATTTCCTCGTAACCCTTGAAGGTTCTCTTAGTGGATCCTTGAGGGAGCTTTACATTGGGATTGGTCATCAGATGATTTCCCTGGTCGAAGACGAGACTCTCGAGGCTGATGAGGCGCCGTGGCTGCAAGCCACCGGTAAGAGCGCCTTCTTTCTGATCCCCTCCAACATTAGCAGGTATACTTGTTTTAGGCAAATCAAGAGATGAGAGATCCATCCTCATCTTTTTAGCAGGACGAGCGGCCTCGCTGTCGGTAGTTATGCCCTTGCCGAGTAATTCATCCAGGATATCCTGATGTCCAGCATCAACCATTTCCTGTTCCACTGCTGTCCTCGCAGCGTCATCCTCGGCAGCCCGACGCCATCTGGTTATCCAGACGACTCTATCTCTATTCGTGATAAGTTTCGTAACAAGGTCGGGGTTCTCGTAATCAAAAAGATCCATCAAGTCGTTCTCAATATCCCGAAGAGGCATCTCTTCACCTTCAAGCGTCTTTCCCGATAGTATTTGCAGTGCTTCCTGCGTCTTCGTTTGCTGAATATGTGCGTCTGAGTATACGTGACCGATCTGGCGCTGGAGCCAATACGCGTCGATCTCGTGTGCCGATATTTGAGTAATATCTTTCTGTCTCGCGCGGCCGGAGCCTTGGTTCAACCCTCCGTCTAGCACCATTTCTTCGCCCTCAACTTCAACCTCTTCTTTACCTACACCATCAGCGCTGCCAATTTGTTCCTCACCATCAGCCTCTTCATCTTCGTCTTCTTCGTCCGAAGACCCGGGGCCATCGCGAATTTCGAAGGTACGGCCACCTGCTTCTTCATCTTCATCAGACTCATCGAAGACCACTGCAACACCTTGGCGCTCGTCAAGCTCGGCTTCGTCTGCTGCCCCGCCATCAGCGGCGTTCTCATCGTCGTCCTCGGCGTCGTAATCAGTGATTTTTTTTCCCAAGTTGACCAACTCGTTGAATTGTTTAGGATTCATAGTGGTGCCAAGGAGATCATCAATTTCCCTCTTTTTGTCGTGATCCTTCATGTTCTCGTCCTTAAGAAGCTCTAAGACAGCATCAGCAGCACTTCGTACGACTTCGTGAGGCACATCTCCCAACTGATCAGCGGTGAGCGTAAGGATGAGATCGTAGGTAGCACGCGTAGCCGGGGTTCTTGGCCGATATTTGAGGCCCTCGATTAGTGCATCCGCCGCAGATAATATCCCTGCTCCTCGCATTTGCGAAGCTTCGCCGCGCTTGCGCTTCCTTTGCTCTCTCTCGAGGACATCCTCGCCCTCTTGAATTGAGCCTCTCTCTATCCCTACAGTGGTGGCAGGTTGTTTTCTCTTGGGTGCATCTTCGCGACCGACTCTAGCTCCCATCTCACGAATGTTGATACGCCCGGCTAACGACTCTGGATCGCCAGTCGCTTCATCCGTCCGACGTGTTGTGAATCTCCTGTCTGCCTGGAGGACCAGGTTTGACATGGCAGAGTACTTGTATTGCGCGACATTATTAGGGTCCGCCATGATGCTGATTTGTCGCAGATGTCGAGCGAGTGCGCTAAAACCTTGGGTCGGAGGCTGTAGATGGACACTGGGTCACGAGCCGTAGAGAGATTAAGCCCAGCTAAGGGTATCTCCTATATGTGAGGAGGTCGCTGAATAACCTCCAGATTGTCCACGCAGATTTGAAAATTGGCGTGATTTACTTGATTGTAGTCAAGCAAGTGCTTGTGGCAACTGTATGTCCATTTGGAGGCAGTTTTCGTCAAGAAAAGATTTAGCGCATAATCAGTGCCAAGAGAAGCCTAGCTACGACCACAGCAGGATATTTGGAGTTGAAGATCTAATTAATGAATTATTAGGTACATTTTGGTGGCACTCACACACAGTACCTGAAGTCACATCCTTGATGTCCATACTCGGATCCTCGTATCTACTAATATTAATGATGAACTGGCTTTCTTGAGTCCTACCTACCGATTTGACGTCTTCCAGGTCAAATTTGCCTTGTGGCCACATTCTCTGTCTACTGCATACATACTGTGTACCTTACAAATATGTAGATCATCTTGGGCCTTTCGTGATTGTATGTCACTGGAACTCTTTGAGGGCTATGGCAGGCGGCTCGCTATTCATCTCGTCGCCTATATCTGCCTATGACGAGTTATGTCGAGACCCTTGAGGCTTTCAGAAGTTGCTTTGGAGAGCTCGCTGGAGATCCATTACATGATGGGGGTTCTATGAGGCGTTCGAGCCTCGCTGTACAAAATATATATTTCATATGATCTATCCTAGAAATCTTGCAACATGAAATGACATGGACCAAAAATGCCCATGTCTGAGGAACAGGACCACCTTTCTCGTTACGTGCATACTGTTCCTATAGCTATCTATCGTAGATTATTCTACATCCTTGACTCTTCGTATAGATGGACTGGGTTAAGGTCCAAAAAATCGAGGTGAAGGGTAGGTGGAGGCTTCTCCTACATCTAACATGATTAATTAGTCTACAGCCTCTGAAAAATCTCAGCTCTGCCATGAACGTGCAATATAATTACTACATGATCTCATATGTTTCTCTTTACTAGGTGAAAAATCACCGATAACACTTGAACTACGCTTGTCAGTCGATGATGCATTGTATACAACCTCTGTTCGAAGGATAGCAATAATTACCTTATATCGTGATCGAACTCCAATGTCTGCACCGCGGTTTTACCACACTTGGTAGTACATTCGCGTTATACGCGCTGAACCTACAAACTGCATACATACCAGAGGCACTAGGGACGATGAACGACGATGTTCGTTCGAGGGCATGTTGGACGATACCTTCGCGTCATTGGGTGTAATAGAAACACTATTATATATGGAAGGTGGCCGTCCATTATCGGCCACATACCGTTTGAGCACTCTCCCTTCAGGCGAGCGAAGTCCACCAAAACAATACTGGTAAAAGATCTTCCTCAAGGTCTCCTTGACAATGAGAACGACTTTTCGCAGGGCGCTGAGGCAGAAGCTGCACCTCAATACCCTGCTGTCGTTCAAGGTGCCAAGAACAACATGCTCAAGTACAAGGACTGTGTTCTACTGACGCGGGTTGGTAAATTCTATGAGGTACGTAGGAAGTCTCCGAAGGAGAACAAGCGATTTGACATTCTCAGCTGTATCTGGACCAAGCTGAAGAGTATGCACCTCTGCTCGACCTGAAACTTGCATCGAAGAAAACAAGCGCAGGCAGAGTTGCCATGGCAGGCTTTCCATATACGCAGCTCGACAAATATCTGAAGGTACTTGTGAATGAACTAGATAAGAATGTCGCCATCAGCGAAGAATATCCATTTCCACCGTCACAAAGGCCCGGGTCTGGAGGTCTCATGTTTGATCGAATGGTCAAAAGGATTGTTACACCGGGTACCCTCATCGACGAGAGTTTTCTAGACCCTCTACGAAACAACTACTTGCTGGCGTTGCACTTTGATACCCTACCTGCTGTCCCCAGTACGAGTACTGGGAATCAAGGCCCTCGGCAGGGCGGAGATCAGAGCCGTGTTGGTTTGGCGTGGACAGATCTTTCCACAGGACAGTTCTACATTGGCTCATGCACCATGAGAAGCCTTCCGAACTATCTGGCACGTATCAATGCACGAGAGACCATTATTGATCCAGCTTCTGAGAATCCAATACCTGAGATACTAAATCGAAGAGCCGATCATACGTTGACCTACCTGAAGCCCGACGAGGATGAGCCTTCTTTGTCTAGATGGAGCCCATTGTTCGAGACCGACCTTTCGAGCGATCTTTCGCTGGACCCAACAGAGGCGTCCGCCATGCATCTTCTATTAAGCTATGCTCGATCAAGGATCGATTCAAGCAGTCTCAAACTCCAGTATCCGAGGCGTGCTGACTTTAGTGATGTCATGGTGATCGACCGAAGTACCTTAAGAGGCTTAGAGATCCTGGAAACCGCTCGCGAAGGTCTCTACCAAGGTAGTCTTCTTCACGCCATTAGGCGTACTGTCACGAAGGGTGGTGCTCGCTTGCTTCGTTTTCGATTGACAAGTCCTTCGGCATCTCTTTCAGAAATTGATGGTCGATTAGGTCTGGTTTCAACTCTCCTAGATCTGGAAACTTTGCGTCAAGAACTCGTCAATATGCTGCGAAAGACCCATGACACAGGCCGATTAGTACAGAAAATTGCGCTAAATCGATGTGAGCCTGATGACTTGATCTGCCTTGCCCGTGCCATACATGCGTCCGAAGGCGTTCATGGACTTTTGCAGGAGTCAACACTAGAGGGAGCAGCGATGGGGACTTCAGAGATATCAAGCCTGAAATCCCTTATCGACCGTATCGACCTCGATGGACCAAGCCACTTAGCCGCAAGAATAGGTGATGCTATCGATGAAGATGGTCTTGATCAGATGCACCGACAGGAGGATGAAGAAAGCTTAAGCGCTGTTGACATGACCAAGCGCATTATAGCATCCGAGGGCACCGAAGAGGATCTGGCCGTACTGCCATCGAAGTCTCGCCGCGGGAAGACGCCGTCTGCCAAGGAACATACAATGACTATTGACGACACCTGGATAATGCGACGAACAGCGAGCACAGCATTAAGAAAATTGCACAAAGACTTAGACTTCTTGAAAGTCCAGAAGGGGAACCTCACGGAGGATCTCCAGCACCAGCTCGGAGCACCCAGTCTAACATTGAAATGGAGTCCAAGTCTTGGGTATTTTGCTCATGTCAAAGGGGCGGACAAGAAGTCTCTGGATCACCTACATGCTCGTATAGTATCCTCCTCAAAGTCCACGAAGTCAGTAGTGCTTGAAGATTGGTCCAAACTGGGAGCGGACATGGATCTTACACGGTCACATATACGGGAGGAGGAGCAGAAGGTCTTTTCTAAGTTACGGGATGAGGTCCGGGAGAATATTGTCAAACTCCGTCGTAACGCCGAAGTCATGGATGAGATTGATGTGGCTTGCTCATTTGCAACACTGGCGAAGGAGAACCACCTGGTGCGACCGATGATGAACAACAGCACGGTACATAAAATCTACGGTGGTCGTCATCCTACCGTAGAGCTCGGTCTAGCCAAGACTGGGAGGCGATTTATTCGTAATGATTGCTTACTTGACACGGAAAATAGACTCTGGCTAGTCACTGGTCCAAACATGGCAGGGAAGAGTACATTCCTTCGCCAGAATGCATTGATCACTGTATTGGCTCAAGTCGGATCCTATGTGCCCGCAGACTATGCAGAACTTGGGATTGTCGACCGCATTTTCAGCCGGGTAGGTGCGGCTGATGACCTCTTCCGAGACCAGTCGACATTCATGGTCGAGATGGAGGAGACTGCAGATATTTTGAGGAACGCAACCCCTCGATCGTTTGTGGTCATGGACGAAGTCGGCCGAGGGACCTCACCGTCGGATGGAGCGGCGGTGGCATATGCTTGTTTGCATCACCTTCACTATACGAACAAATGCAGGACGTTGTTTGCAACACATTTCCACAACCTTGCAGACATGGCTAATGACTTCGAGCATGCCGCGTGTTACTGCACTCGAGTAGATATCGAGGATGGCTCATTCACATTTGTCCACAAAGTAGAGAAGGGCGTCAACCGGAAATCTCATGCTTTGGAGGTTGCGCGACTAGCAGGTCTACCGAATGAAGCACTTGTCATAGCAGCGACAACTCTTGATCGTCTGAATCACGAACATGAAAGCTCGCTAGGCATGTGTGATGAAAATCCTTCGATTCATGAAATGGCAATTTCTGCCTAGAGGCCTTATGCTGGTGGGAACCTTGGAGGTTGCTGGACCTCACCTGGCCCGGGTTTGGAATCATTAACTGTTCCACACGTTTTGCAGGTCCTGGAATCCATGTCTTGCTCGAAAGCTTGTACACCGTCCTTTACCTGTGTACCCAAATCGCTGCAGTGGAAGCTTGCTTCGTGAACGATGTTCTTGCATTTTTTACAGTACCAACGAAGCCTGTCAACCGAATCTTCGGGCCTTGGTTGCTCGAGAACGATACCCACGGTGTCGGCAAACCGGACTGGATTATGCGGTGTATTGGCCGGTAACAGGTACATTGAGTTCTCATGAATTGGAATGTCAAGAAACTTCGGAGGTTCGCTAGAGGTATCGACAGTCTTGAGCAACATCGAACCCTTGTGTTGATAGAAGAATTCAGGGGTCCTATCTGTATCAGCAAGACCGACGACTAATAGACGAGAGACAAAGGCCATACTCATTGATGTGATAATCGGTCCGAGCATTGGGACCACCAACCACCATGACAGTCAGTCCGGATGTTGATGGGTCTGAAGGATGATAGACACAGTAATTGTTGATTGGGGGCTTCAGAAGATGGCCGTTCTCTTCTAGCCTGATAGATGTAGTGGTCAGCCGGTTGCGATATGACCCATTCACATGTGATAACACTCACCATTTCGGGATGTTCAGTGGGATGGCCATTGCTCTGTTGACCGGGGAAGCCTGTATTTGGCTGGCTGGCTTACTTCGGCTGAGAGACCTAGTTGTGACCAAAGGTAGAGGTTTGTGAATACGACGGATTGTTCCTGACTTCGCAAAGTAAGCTCGACCCAACATTACACTGCACAACTAGAGGACGGTTATTGCCCCGCGGAAAAGCCCACCGGAAGCTATCCGGGACACTGTTAGGATGGAGATATTTAGAAAGTTGCTTCTTCTTGAGCGGTATCAAAATGATAAGCTCGTGAACAAAAATCTGACTTAAGTGTTGCTTTCTGTGATGTGTCTTGAAAACTCCTACATTTTGTGCGTAGCAGGAATTACTAATGTCTGTCAGCGTTATTGCTTTCCATGGTCTCGAGAACGTCCCCTCAATGGTGCCAAGGGTCTTCGTCCGGATTCCCCATCGTGGGGAAGAACGGTTGATAGCTTTTAACTCCGAGCCAGAAAATTTCCTGGGCGGATCACATGCGACAGGATTTCGACTCTAGCTGTAGTACGCTTCCAGGAAAAGAGACAGTCAACAAGAGAATGAGGTTCGGCATCTGTATGAGATAGCCCCTTGTGAAGATACATATTCTCCTGAGAAGATCCGACTGCAAGCCTTTTACTTTCGCCGCTATGGCGACGAGCCAGCCTGTGATCCAATTCACAGGTCATAAGCACCTCGCACATCGCCTCGTCCTCTCCACGCTCACCGGCCGCGCTGTACGCATCTCCCAAATCAGATCATCGTCGGCGACGAACCCTGGTTTAGCGCCACATGAAATCTCGTTCTTGCGGCTGCTTGAAGCTGTTACGAATGGCTCTCACATTGAGATCTCTTACACGGGTACCATTCTTGTCTATCGACCTGGCTTGATTACTGGCAGTGCCCCAGGTTCAGGTGCTAATAGTGGTGTCATCCGGCATGAGATCCCAGCATCCTGTACTAGAGGAGTCTCCTACTTTCTGATCCCACTCTGCTTGTTGGCACCCTTCTCAAAGGCGCAGATAAATGTACTTTTCGCAGGGCCCGGTATTATCACGTCAAGCACAGAAGCCGGAGACGTCAGTGTTGATACAGTTCGCACGGCAATATTACCATTGTACGCCAAATTTGGCATCGAGCGCAATATCGAACTACGGATCTTACAAAGATCCAATCCCGGTCCGAGAGGGAGTGGAGGAGCCGGTGAAGTCCAGCTTGTTTTCGGTCATCAAGTCCGGCTACCGAATACACTTCATTTCATGAGCCCGGGGAGAATCAAGAGAATTCGAGGTGTAGCATACTCTACTGGAGTCTCGGGTGCAAATAACGCCAGAATGATTGAGACAGCGCGAGGTGTACTGAATACATTCGTGCCGGATACATACATATTTTCAGACGTTTCCTCAGCCGCATTACAACCTGCGTCGGAAAAGAACAACCCAGCAGGCAAGAAAAAGGTCGGACTAGGCTTCGGCCTATCTCTTGTTGCAGAGTCATCCACAGGCGCCCTTTTCTCCGCCGACACTGCATCGCCACCATCTGGTGGTGAACCACCAGAAACCATCGGGAAGGCGTGCGCGTATCAACTGTTGGAAAGTGTCTCTAATGGCGGATGCGTTTCTGTCGAGGGTACGCCTTCAATCTTGACGCTTATGGCAATGGGATCAGAGGATGTGGGCAGAGTACAGCTTGGCCGTGGCGTTGTGGGGAATGAGAAGTTCGTACAGCTCGCAAGGGATCTTCAAAAATTTGGAGGTGCTGGCTGGGGTATCAGAGATGCGGCGCCAGACGATGATGAGAACACCGACATCATCGTCAGCGTTGTGGGTCGCGGTATCGGGAACGTTGGTCGGAAGATTGGATAATTCATACTTGACCGTGCATCTGCAGCACCCAAGGCGTCAAGAGTATCACTAGTCGGAGCAGCAGACTGCGCTCCACGGCCATCGAGGGATTCAGTTTCCTTCACGCATTGTGGGAGAAGATGCTCCTAGCTGCGACCGATCTGGATATCTACCTGCTGCAAAACTAGTTCAAAGGTTCAACCGACGCATATCAGCCCATACCGACTGTCTCGCCAGACATGTGATTACCGCGCTCTAGGGACATTGCAACGGTTACCACTAGGCGCGATCGCCATAGTATAACAGACAGTCCTCTAGAACCATGTGCACAGCTGCATGTCTTACAAGCGCTGGTGGATGCGTATCCTAAGACTAGGCCAAGCGTGCAAAGCTCAACACATTTCCGAGCACAATCGAGATCACGTCCAGAACGAACACCGGAAGTTGGGACTGTCAACCTGTTTTCTGGGATCAATCAGGAATGCTGACTTTGTGCACTGTATGATACACACAAGATATGGTAGTCATTTCTACCTTAGGGATTGCCCTGTACGACATGGGACGCCGTGCACGTGACGACGTATCAGGGGAAGAGAATTCGACATTCGCGGCGAGCGCGGGAGGCAAGCATCGGACCCGACGGAGTATCAAAAGTGCTTTTGCTATGGCAAATTGATCGCCTTCACATGTGATGCTCACATATCTTGAAAGGGGAGCTCGATCGTTATGATGTGTAGCTCGTGAGCTAGGTAGTTGCCCGCAATTTAATGCCTAAGAAATCGCCCCCTCGGGGTCGGCTGGTCATCGCTGCCGAAGATCACCACGTAATACTGCAGGTCCAACATGTACCTACCTTACCTTACCTTACCCACCTAAGGTATCAGATGATGTACTACGTAGTATACAGTAATGTATTGTGCTTCCAGGGGGTCTATGATAGGTAGTGAACGCCTAACGATAGGAAAAACCAAAGAACCGCAATCTTTGCTCCAGTTGTTGATTCGTGAGTTGTGTCGGCTTCGACCGCATCCGCCACCTCAGCGCTTGCTGAATGAGCCTCGGCAGGCAAACAATATCCGATGATGACTGTACCGCCGACGAGCCGGTGTAATTAATTTGACAATTGTTCGTCATCTCATAGTCTCTTGGTAGTAATCGTAGTATGTTCCTAAGTGTACCGCTTATCCGTGATTGCCAAGCCATTATGGACCTTCATTTCTCTCTCGCTCGGTCTTTTCTTCAATTTTTTTCTTTCTTTCTTTCGAGGGACGGATGGGACCTAACATAGGTAATTATGTACCTATCCTATCTAGTGATGTATCCAGCACTCGAGCAATCTTTATTATGTAGATTGATGGACCTACCTTTTATCGCGGCGAGGCGGTACATCTGAGAAAGACTCCCAGGCATAGCGCTAGCAACACAAGATCCAATAAAGCCCCCATAGACCGGACCCAAAAGAGAAAGAACAACAATTACAAACAAAGAATCGGATTACAGGTGTTGTTTATGGACGCCGTATACGTAGGTAGTGTATCATCTACCAACAGTCCAAGCAACGCTGTCACTCAAGATTACATATCCATTGGACCGCTTGACGATCAGAAGAACAGCGAGCACCGAAGAACCATCCTTCCGGAACGCATCGGATGCCATAGGTAGGATAAGCTCAAATAGTGGCTTTGCGGGTTGTTGTTTTCTCGTTTCTGGGAAATTGCACGGCGCGAGAGTGTGATATCAACCGAATGTTCGTTAATACTCTGTGAGCTGGGACGGACTAGTCCATGGAGGATCTCGTAGACCCACATCAAGAGGCTGGGCCTCGCTGGTCGACATTGCGAGGTTGGCCCTGCAATGACAAAGAAACCTTGCTTGTTGGCTGTCTCTCTAATGCACAATACTACGTACGATACATACTAGTAGTATGATGGCTGACGGTACAGAAGTACCGATCTCGAGCTCCTCCACAATACTGGGTCTTCTGTTGCATGAGAGACAAAAAAGCACGAGGCGCGAACTGCTCTTCATCAGCCAACAAGCAACATGGAGTACCGATGTAAGAACCTGATTTGGTGACCAAACCGTCTCTTGTCCCAAGTATAGTGACCGGCGAGCCGAGGGGACAAGCGAGGCGAGGACCAAGACCATCGCCATCCACTGTACCCGAGGTTGCTCACGTAAGTTAGCTATGCCTGAAGTATGACCACCTACATGCGTCAGGTACTCCCACTGCCGGGCTTATTGAGTTGGCATCCTCAATCCGACCAGTCAAAAGATAGTGTCTCCGGTTGATGTAGTGTTACGGTATCTGCCAGCGCTCGTAAGTGGTAGCAAATCCGTGACAGATGATAGCTTATCTCAAGGCGCATGTGAAGCGGATAGTATCTCCGCACGGCGTCCTGCATCCCTGTCCATGCACGGTTGACAAAGTGTACTAGTAAATGATGCAAATGATGGTTCATTACTCGCACATCTTCCTGCATAATTAGTTAACGCCGAGACGCCTCTTTCTTTTCTGACTCAGCCGGATTGACATCACCAAGCAACCAACGCTTATTAATCCACTGTAAGAATGTAAGAGAATGCGAATCAGTTGGCGAAAGAAGTGATGAAAAGAAACACAACAAAAGAATGCCTCTTCAGCAATTGAGATACAATGAACTCGGACAGACTCAACCTTTTGGGTGCACATTATTGTAGGCCTTGCTATTATTGTATTTATTAATTAGGTCCCTTACCTGGAGATACCTTCCAAGGTTAACGTTACTAACTTAGTGATAGTTTGTTATGGCCCCGGACTTAGACTATTAGTTAATTTAGATTCGGTCACGGAAATCTGATCTGACCGACCGAAAGTATTGTGTTCAGCCCCATTCCTTGACCCGACTGGACTCTTCCGTTGCCCGTCTCTGTGTTCATATTACCGTAGTATGGGAGGGCAGCTTAGATCCCATATATCCACAGTAAAAAAAGACCTCTTGCAGCAGCTGCTTTTCTCCCATTTCATATACCAGTTCCCTCTCTGGACCTTGAAGACGTCCTCTGAGGTCTTGCAACCCTAACAGTCGATCTACCCACTACAGACTTTTGGGTTTGCTTTCCGTCAGCATTCGTGAGAAAGATCCCGCGATAGAGATCTCCAGTCAAAGCGACGCACGCGACACACAGAGAAACATTCACGACCAATCTTCCTCATCGCACATTCGCCTCTTGCATCGGTCGACAAACACAAAGCTTGCGCTTCACTGGGGCGAGTGACCAGGATGGGAGCAAGCGCATTCATAGAACCGTTGGTGGTGGTGGTCCTGCTTTTCGGCGGCGCCTGGATCAATCGCGCAACAGATGTTCCATCTCCAGCGAGAAAGGCGAGATGGACAGAGCAAGATCCGTTGTCCGACTCTGAACAGGGCGAAGCCTTCCTGGGGCCCAAGCCTCGCTCGACATCACCATCATTGTTACATAGTGTCGAGGAGCCGTGGAGGGCACGAGAAGTCCGTTTGCTCGGATTCAGAAAAACAGTTATTTCTCCCAACACTGCAGTCTTCCAGAATCGCCTGCTGAGCAGGCTCTTGCGCAAATTTCCTTTCTTAGTCGAATGCTGGTACTGGGCCTTGATTTACTGGGTACGTCTTAGTCATATGCGCTACTGGGAAGATGACTTGCTAACCCGAATCCAGGTTTATCAGCTTGGACGTGCTCTCTCCGCGTTGACACTGTCTGAAGACACCGTAAACATCGCAAGAAAACATGCACTACAGCTCGTTGAACTTGAG
Organism: Pseudophaeomoniella oleicola; assembly: GCA_003868215.1. Taxonomy (NCBI): domain Eukaryota; kingdom Fungi; phylum Ascomycota; class Eurotiomycetes; order Phaeomoniellales; family Phaeomoniellaceae; genus Pseudophaeomoniella; species Pseudophaeomoniella oleicola. The sequence continues at coordinate 61,720 of QWDQ01000061.1, forward strand.
CAGACCCTGGGTCTCTTCTGGGAGATCCCAATTCAGAAATTCTTCATGAGATGTCCGCTTCTGATGCAATGGATCAACTGGCTATATTCATTCATACACATTCCGGGAACTATTGCGTTTCTTGTTTGGCTCTACTACTACACTATTACTCGCAATCGCCTGGAGGAACGTCAAGCTGATAAGCCAAAAGGTGTAGTCCATGGTTCACCTGCTGGACCCGAGCTATATCAGGCACGAAGAAGGACAATGGCCGTTTGCAATCTTTTGGCCTTTGTCATTTTCACCTTGTGGCCTTGTATGCCGCCTCGCCTGCTGAGCGACAAGTCCGTCAAGGGCAAGACTGGGGAGCTCGCGAGAAGTTTTGGGTTTGTTGACACGGTTCACGGTAAAGATGGTACTGGCAGTGTGTGGACCCAAAATAAGTTCTGCAACCAATATGGTAAGATATCCTGCAATTCTAGATCTGAAATGAGACTAACGGAGGCGTAGCTGCTATGCCCTCATTGCACTTCGGGTATAGTCTCATGATTGGCCTGTCCATCATGTTGATACCACTTCCTCCTCAACACCGCCGGTCCAGGACCCTCAGGGTGCCGTTGATCAATCGGATCCGTTTGCCATCATGGAGAAGAACCCTGTGCGTTCTTATCGGCTTCTTCTACCCCTTCTCGATTCTGGTTGCCATTATCTCCACTGCCAATCACTTCATCCTGGATGCGGTTGCCGGCGCTATGGTATGCTTCCTCGGATGGAAGGGAAACGCCATCCTGCTCAATCTTTTGCCTCTTGAGGACTATTTCCTTTGGCTAGTCAGGATCCACAAGCCTAGCACGAAGATTGTCGATGTCAGGGAGCCCGAGGATGACTCTGACGGTGAGGCTGAAATCGGCAAAGGAGTCCTAGTCAATTGATCTTGCAGTTGACTACTCAGCCTTGTACCATTCCCTGGACCATCGCCGCCTCCTGCTTTGGGCCGTTGGGATACGTCTGTCATTGTTGCTTCGAATCGGGCTACTCTTCTTATTCTTCTTCACTTCTTAGCATTGTTTGGCGTTTCCTTCGGTCTTTTGGGAGTGTTCCTTGGGTCTGGAATGGCCCTTGGGACCTATTTCACTTGTTTGGGAGGGTTTATTGTGCACACGAGCTCACGACCTCTGTATATATTTCTCCGTCCCGTGTCGCTCCCCAACACTGATGGGCACTGAGAAACAGGCTTTGATGGCATGATGTGGTTTTACTCTCATGAAACCCATTTACGGGTACTTTCTTCACTGGAAGGGATTCTCTGCACGGGCTCGCTTCGGCGGAAAGTGTGAAAGCAGAAAATGTTCCCTTCTTGGCATGGCTTAGACACTGCAGGGCAGCAACTGCAAGAGGGGAAGCGAAAGTCAAGAGGCTGGATGACCTTCACCTACCTACCTTAATAGCATTATTCTAATTACCTCCCCATCCTTCACTTTCCACCAGGCATTTTCTTCTCGTTCTCGCCTTCACCAGATTTCGAGATTGTCGCGTATCCAAGTGAATTTGTTGTTGATGCTACAGCCTTTGGAAGGGTCGTTGTAGTTTTTACGCATCGCCGGATCAATCACCTCCACCCAAGAATTTTAGTGTGTTACCTTACCCAAGCTTCCAGCTTTGCAGCAGTGATTTTTGCGCTACGACATTTTCATCCGACAACGCAGATCCAATCCACATCATCTTTCTCCCATTCCAACTTCGCCCTCCGCACCCGTCGCTGTTTGAAGCTTTTCATCGATTCTTCCCTACTTTGAGAATTCTCTCCATCAAAACAAGTCACTTCAGACATTTCTCTCATCTCGATTGCGCATCTACTCATATCTGAACTTGTCCCAGTGAGGTCGTTCCCCACCGTTGACGCGATCGCGTGGAAGCTGCGCACAGGTGATACTGTCATCAACTTGAGTCACTTTCATTAGCAACCTCAACAATGGCAGACGCGACAGCTCCCTTACCCGCTGAGGACCGCAAACCCGAAGAAGTGCCTGGCGCCACTGAGGCATCTACAGCGGATTCTACGGCAGAGTCGAACGCGACTATGTCGGGCGCGCTTCAGAGCCCGGATGCTGACCCGGATGCTGATGCGACGAAAGCTCCAGAAGCCTCTGAAGGTATGCCAATTGACTACAACCATGCGCCAAACGGCGCAAGTTTCCTTGTACCCGTATGGTAGCTAACGGTGCTCTCATAGGATCCAAGGTCAATGGTGACACAACCGAGGCTGTCGCGACCACCGAAGAAGGCAAAGCTGAAGAAGAGAAGCCTGCTGAAGCCACCAAGGATGTCGCTATGAAGGACACTGCCTCAGAGGAGGGAGCAGCCGATACCGAAGCCGCCGTCCCTGCAGATGCTTCTGCAGGAGCCAATGGCGAGTCTGAATCTGTGGCAAGGCCTTCAAGCGCCAAGCGCAAGTCGACCGGCGGCGTTTCAGAGCCCAAAGGCAAAAAGCTCAACAAAAAGAAGTCTCTGGCGAAAATTACCCACTTGGACGCTAAGCCTGGCGAATATTACTTTGCCAGACTGAAGAGTTATCCACCCTGGCCGTCTGTCATCTGCGATGAGGAGATGCTTCCTGTATCGCTCTTGACCTCCCGTCCAGTCACCACCAAACAAGCTGATGGGACATACAAAGAGGCTTATGCCGATGGTGGCAAGCGTGTCCATGAGCGTACCTTTCCCATCATGTTTTTGTACACGAACGAATTGTAAGTCTACTGCGCTCTCCCTATTGCATCTGAATCCGTCATCCCCATGATGCACCCGTATTGACAGCTTTACCATAGCGCCTGGATTCCTAACACGGATCTCACACCACTTAACCCCGAGGAGTGCAAAGATGTCTCTCAAAAAGGAAAGTCTAAGTCGTTGATTGCCGCCTACGAAGTGGCCTCGAAAAGCTATCCTCTAGATCATTACAAGGAGATGCTGTTACAGCATCAACGTGCTATGGATGAAGACCAAGAGATCCGAGACCAGCGTGAGGCGGAGAAAGCGGCAAAGGCTGCCCGGACTGAAGCCAAAAAGAAGAGGAAGAGTACAGATGTCGCAGCTGATGGCGATGTTGAAATGGAAGATGTTGGCGAAGATGATGCTGAGGCCAAACCCAAGAGCTCAAAGAAGCGAAAGAAGGAAGCCGATAGTGGCGACGAGGCTGAAAAGGTGAGCATATATTCCTGGATCGCGCTAGCGTTCTATGTGTCCTTTACCTGCTGCGTTCTCAACACTAATCCTTCCGAAGCCTGCAAAGACACCAAAGACAGCCACGAAATTGAAGCTTACAACTCCAAAGGCCCCAACCCCCTCGGAATCTTCCAAGAAGGGTAAGGATTCGGCGAAGCCTGCAAAGTCGAAAACCCCAGCTACAAAGAAGGGCAAAAAGGAGCAAGAAGAGGAAGCAGCCCCGACGCCTAAGGAACCCGAAGATCCCGCAGAAGCTGCCGAGAAGAAAAAGAAAGAAGGTACGTGATAGCATCCTAGCTGGATGAGATCTAACCACTAATTGAAAAAGTGCTCTACCTGAGACACAAGCTCCAGAAATGCTTCCTTACTCGTGAACAGGCACCCAAAGAAGAAGAAATGAAGTCGATGTCTGGTTTTATCCGAAGGCTCGAAGAATACGAAGGCCTCGAAGTCAGCATTATCCGTGCCACTAAGGTCAACAAGGTTTTGAAGGCTATTCTGAAGCTCAATACTATTCCCAAGGACGAGGAGTTCAATTTTCGTAAGAGATCTCATGATCTACTTGAGAAATGGAACAAGTTGTTTGGCGCAGAAGCTGCTGAACCCGGTGAAGCCAGTGTCCCAACCAAGGATGAGGAAGGCACGACAAACGGTACCAACGGTGTTCACAAGCCGGAAGATAAGGAAGAGGAGGCAGAGGCTGAACCCGCACCGAAGGTTGCAGCTCCCACCGACGCAGCTGATGTTGCCGAAGAGAAACCATTACCAGAAAGTCCAGCTGAGGCGAAAGAAACCATTGTGGATGGCTTAGTTGATGGACCAGCTTCATCGGGGGCTTTGGCAGCCGAGGCAGAGAAGCCAGCCGAAGAAGTCAAGAATGACGCTGAAGAGACCGAGCCATCTACCAAAGTAGAGGAAAAGGTAGAGACGTCCGCGGGTGTTGAGACGTCATAGGAAATTATGACACGCCTCGGAGGTCACTTGTTCAAGAACGCCATGCAGCTCGACCCTGATCACGCTCTCTGGGGAGAGTCAGGACAGTGAAGACGGCGACAAACCTCCTGACACGTCTTGATGAGTATCGCTTACCTTGGGCTCGCCTCCCAATTTATGTATATGTTCACCAAGGTACCTCTGGTCACGGCATCAAATGCGAATCGAATTGTCTCGTGATTGGGAGCGGGGTTGGGACGGGGGTGGACGCGGGGAAACCGAATGATCGAGCGACCCAGGAGATGCAGGAGAAATTGACCGCTGCGGATGCAGAAGATTGAGATGGACTTGCAGAAAATGTCTTTTCCACTGGCCCCCTTTTTCAAGAAATGTAATTGTATGTTTTTCTACTTCGATGGGAAAAGGGGTAGGCTTTCCTCTGAAGGAAATGGGGTTCGGTGTGGTTACATTTTTACGACCCTTATTTCTAGTTCACCATTTCTCTCCTGGTGAAAAGAGGTGTGCGCAGGCAATGCAAATGGAGATGGAACGGATATTATTTTCAGAAATTGGACCAGGAACCTGTTCTCGTTGTATCAGATCTCATGTTTTTGTTTGTTGTATTATGATTTGTTTTATTGCTTCACGATAATTGAACGATCTTTTGATTCTTTCCTTCTCTTGGTGGCTTGACATGCGTTTCCCTAGCTATCTGAGTTTTCTTTTATTCCTTTGGCAAAAAGATGGGAGTTTGTTTCCAAACTTCGTTCGTTCATATGGCATATATGCCCCTTTGAGATAACGACCTGGAAGAGATAGAGTACATTTTACACATGTGTTCTTACGTGTAGACCGGAAACGCAGATGGCCTTCGTCTCTCCTCTGTCTATTCATGTGTCTTTCATATTATTCTGCGACGTCGTATATCATCAGCCAAGTGGCTCTTTTATCTCTTGTACGGCGTGCTGTTGCTTGCTGTTTTGTCACCCACTGGTATATCAATATATCACACATATCCATATCTCAGATATTTTTTGCATTCGCTTCCATGCCTCCTCAAGCACCACTTCTTCTTCGTCTTCGGATTTCTTTTATTGTATTGCGGAACTGGCTTTTCTTTTACTTTTTTACATGTGGGAAATCGGTTGTTTTTGGTCTCTCCGTAGCCAAGGGGGAGAAATCCATGAATGCATGGCAGCCACATCAGCGGAACATGCGACAATAACACGCATACTGGAACAATGAAAAGCCATCAGCGGGAGTCAAATGCAGATACCCAGAGTACGAGATGGAAGAAACAAAGACTCTAATATAATAAGGGAACGTCCTCTTCATTCGGCCTGGTTCATTCCATCTTTTCTCAACCAAAAATGCATATCAACAATGTACCGTCAGGGCCGGGAAGAGAGAGAGTCATGTGGTCGGTCGCACATTCGGAAGACATTGTTTCTCTGGTGTCTTATTGTCCTTTCTTCCGACTTTGTCTGTCTCTAAATTTACATTCTTTGTTTGCCGGTTTTATATTTGGTAACTGAACGTCTACCTATTGCGAGTCGCTATCTGACTTGTCTATGCATCCAGTATCTATCATTGGTACATATATACAGGTGAGCTTCGATGGGCCGCAGGCAACTTGACTACACGGTTCACTTTCTGTATTTAAATTTCTTCTAAAATCAAAGAGTGAAGTGTCAAACTTCAGTTCTCCTCTTAAAATTGAGAATCAGATTGAAAGAACAGAACAAAGAATGGAGAACCCTCAATCACCTACGTCGCCGGCGACGCCGTTGACGGGCTCAACTCTGTTTTCCTATACAACTCAGAGCACAGACACGTTGGTATCTGCACAAGCGGAACAGCCACGCTTGCAATCCCAGAATCTGACGACTACTTCCAGTCCTGTCGAGCTCGTGCTTCGACCTGCACCTCGTGACAAAGTGGTCAAGAACCAGACTCGCTCCGTCTCCCGTACACGCTCACGCTCTCCATCGGCATCTCATCGACGTCCTCACTCCAAACCCTCACGCAGCGCTCCATCCATCTCTAAAGCCACCAACAAGAGGACATCCACGGCAGACCCCGTATTCCTCAGAGCGCTAACCCACCTTCGCACCCCGATCCAACCCCTCTACTCCCTCGAAACGGGTAACCCCCATCCCTCATTCCCCCGTACAGTCCTAGAATTCCACCTCCTAACCCACTCCACCCTCGACAATCTGGCTATTCACTACCACCAGACGCTCCCGTCTCCTCTTCCTCCTTCTTCTCCTCCTCTGAGAACGACCAGAACTGAAGCAGACCTCTATCTCTACAACCAAAATTTCTCCTCCTCCTTCCCTTCAATTCTCCGCTCCCTCTACCCCTGCCCCCTCACGCCCCGAAAATCCTGGATAACCCGCTCCGGCACGACAATCCACTCCCTCGACCTCGCCACCAAACGCCGCCGCTTCGGCCGATTCTGCGGTCTGCGTGGCTGTGACAGTCCCACCACTCTCCCTCCTCTTCCTTCTCCTCGTCCTCTCAACTGCGTCAACGATGATGACAGCGATACAACAAGTACCACCACCACAACCACAGCCACGACTGAAGAACAAGAACAAGAAATGGAAAAGCAATGGTTGAAGACGATGCAGAGATTCAGAGAGGAAGAGGAATTGAAAGAGAAGATGGGAGGTCGGTGGGGGTGGCCGGGGATGTAATCATTGCTGCTACTAAGGTTCGTCGGGAAGAGAGAGACAGGGGAGAGAGAGCGCGAGTGAGTGAGCGCAGACCCGAATAGAATGAAAGGCACAAATGATATTTCAGACTCACAAGATCCAAAGTAAGATTCGATACCCTACGTACGTACGTGACAGCTATCAACTTATGACGAATCAAAGCCTAAGCTTACTTTTACTGTCCCCAGCAGCCACATGTTTACCTCGTTGCTCTCGTATCGTAATCCATATCGCATGTCTATTACTATTATTATTATCAAATCCAACAGATATCTGTCTAGTAAAAGATTCTGCCTGCCTATCTATTCAACAGTCTTAAAAAATGACAGGAACGCCATATCTCAGATCAGTGACTGTGAAACGCAAGGTAACGCGAAAAGAGAAAGGTCTCGGGCGGGTTGACTTGCGGAAGTTCCTAATGCTCTGATGCATGGAATTCAAAACGATGGTGTGTGTTTGGATATATATGACAATGAGGATAGGACATACAAGTAACATCTAAGGCTGGCGGTGTAACAGACGAAACCAAGAAAAAAGGCAACGAAAGGAAAGCGACAGGAACATAATCCCCAAACGTCTGCGGCCATCCAGACAGCCTTTCGAGAGAGTAGGAAGAGAGGATTCACCACCATTTCTCATACAACACTCTCTCATCCTTCATCCCTTCTTTGTCCTTCAGGCCTTCGGCGAACTCATCAGTCATACTCTGAGGACCACAAATGTAGGCCACGGCGTTCTTCCTATCCTCTTCGGTGCCAATAGCTTCTTGAATCTCGGTCCACTGGATCCTCTGCCCATATGAAATCTCCGCAAGACTGGGGGTGACGGATTCTTCCATATCATCTGAGAGGGGTTCATCGTCCGGCAGAGAGCCGGTGATCACGAGGCGGAACTTAAAATCGATGCCCCATGTTCTGGCGTCGCGCACGATCGAATTGAGGCGGGTGAAAAAGAGGATGGATGACAGCGTTCGAGCTGATTTGGCATCTTCAGGTGAAAAACGTACTGAATAGAAGAGCCGGACGACAGGTGGCCACTTTGTTGACTCGAAAAGTGTACTCAACATGCTCATCAGCGGATTGATCCCGACACCACCGGCGACAAATACAGCCCGTTTCAGATCAGAAATCTCTGACGAGGAAAGTTTCGGTGGTGGCCAGACGAAGTTGCCTCCGACACGAACTTGGAACTCAGTACCTTTGATTTCGGATATGGGTCGCCACAGGTAGGCTGCCGGTGGGTTGCTAGGCGATTCTTGGACAGCAAGCTCAAGATACGGATGGGTGTTCAGCGGTGCAAGGATTGCGGTTGATGATGGCGAGGTGATGGTAAAGCCACCTATCTGATCAATGCCCGGGATGTGGACGTCCAGCCATTGGCCGGGGAGATGACGAATCGGTGGCTAGAGATTCAATTAGAACAGAGGACTCCACGAAAACAGACAGATAAGAGACACAGCTGATGTCAAGGTCGACAGCAAGGCAAATGGTCTGCCTATATGTAGAGATTCACCACCCACGGTAGCATTGGCAGTGACAAAGATGAAGATGAATAGACCAAAAGCATTCTTACCGCTTCAGTAGGGAGTCTGAGCTGTATCAGACGAATCTTGTCCCCAACCGGTTTGATGTCAGAGAGATACACCCTGTAGAGGCCTTCTTGGCGCGAATCGGTAGCTGTCCGAAGAACATGTGGTTTGTAACCATCTCCACTTGAAGGAAACACCTCCGTTTGCGACGACAGTGCCATCTGTGATATATGTTAGATCTGAGAGACACTCTAATTGATACGATCGTGGTGTTGATTCACAATAGTCGCTAGAATTGCAAATGGTTTACTGTTGTTGAGAGGCGTGGCGAGGCAGGCTGAGGCGATTGCTGGTGGTGCAGGGTTTCATAAACAATGCTTGATTTAACTTTATGAGGCGGCGATTCAGTCAGCGGATAAATTCGATCTATTCTATGTTGACAAGACGCCGGCACTGGGCGATCTCTCTAGGTACGACTTGAGAGGTGTAGCGGGAGTTGCCCAATGAACGATGAGGATTTGTTGCTATAGAGAAGAGAGAAGAACAGCGTAGTTGGATTGCTGGGGAAGAAATAGAATGGGCAATGCTTCAATTGCAGCCAAACAAGTGAACTTTGAAAGAGTAAGCGTCAAGGTGTGTTTCAAATGGCTGAATTCATCCTTGAAGACGATGGTGGCACTTCTGCAAGGAGCGAATCTGATGGCTGATGGAAAGAACAATGACTGTAGCATCCTTACTTCCTTCGTAGTTTGACTTGGGACTCCTGAGAAAAGTCAAGCATCTCATACTTTACCCTGAAAAATGTAGAATTAGAGATTTGGCCAATCTGTCTCGATCAAGGCAACACGGGCCAAGGTGAGCCGGTGCTCACCAAGTAAATAAGCGACAACGGCGAGAATGGCGGTAACCTAAGGTAAATAGCTCTGGCCGATGACCTCATCTACTCATTGCGTCTCTGGCTCAGCTCGTCAGGCACGTTTCCAATGGCTTCAGACAAGCAAAAGATCAAACCATGAAGAGTGATCGGACTTGATATAACAAAATTTACTGATGACCGGACGTCTACCTTCGCTTTTCCATTCTCTGTGTTTCTTGTTAGTCACGCCATATTCGACTCCCGAACATGGCAACAAGCGTTCCGGGCGGAACCTCAATCCGACATGTTCTCGTTTACATGCCTCGATGCCGGCTCACGATCCGACAGTCGGAACACTTGATGTGCATAAGGTACCTCCTAAGGTACTTGGAGGTGAGAAATGAGCAGTAACGAAACAGCGGTATTGGATTGAAGAGGCTTCACGTCTCTTATCTTGACTTGAGCAGTCTTCTGTGGTTAATTATTTATTAATAAAGTAATAGTGATAAGTGAACCGTTCAAGCCCCGCAAACTCCCCACGAAATTTGTCGGGGATCGACTTCTCAAGGTCCATCCAGGTAAAGACCAGTAGAGTATTCAACGCCAACTTTCCAATCTGATTTGGACCTGTTCCTAAGTGTGGTTTGCTTTGACGCCAGACAAGATGACTACCTCGGTAGATGCGAAGCTGGTGAAGCAGACCAAGTTCCCACCCGAATTCAGCCAGAAAGTTGACATGCGAAAGGTGAACATCGAGGTCATGAAGAAGTAAGGCTGCGCTACAAGAGAAGAGGCGATCGCTGACCTTATCAAAGATGGATTGCTGGTAGAATATCCGAAATACTGGGGAATGAGGACGATGTGGTCATAGAGCTTTGCTTCAACTTACTGGAAGGCTCTCGCTTTGTATGTCTGCGCCGCACTGATGGCTCAATCCACGCGCTAACTGTGTACGAGCCTGATATCAAAGTACTACAAATCCAACTCACCGGCTTTCTCGACAAGGATACTGCTAAGTTCTGCAAAGAACTCTGGAATCTATGTCTGAGCGCTCAATCTAATCCGCAAGGCGTGCCCAAAGAACTGCTCGAAGCCAAAAAGCTGGAACTCATGCAAGAGAAGGTATGTCGCGCGTCGATGCTGTTATGTACCAATGACTGATATAGATACTAGATTGATGCCGAAAAAGTTGCTGAGCAAAATCGGACCCGCCAGGAGCAAGACAAAACTAGAGAGCGAGACGTCTCGGATTTACGGCAGCGTGAAAGAGCACAGAGAGGTCGCGGTGGTGGCAGAGGAAGAGGCGGATTTGGTCGCGGAGACGTCGATCGTCGTCGCAGAGACTCCTGGTCGCCACCGCCGAGACGCCGAGCTTCTCCAGATCGCTTTGAAAGACGGGGTCCCCCGCCACGGCGTGACGTCGATACTTACGTTCCGTCCAACGGCCGGCGGAGTGAACGTCGAAGACCTTCGTCTCCGCCTTCACGCTCATCTTCTCGTTCGCTCTCTCGTTCTCCCTCACCACCCAGGCGCAGGGCCCGTGGCCGTGATGAGACACCACCGAGCGCTCGAAAACGTAGCCCTACTAGATCTCGAACACCGGTAATAAGAAAGGACAGACAGACAAGAGGACGGTCTCTATCTGGTGATGATCGTTCAAGATCTGCCTCGCATGCATCGTCATCTCGCTCACCATCTCCCAGGCGACGAAGACGCTCCCCAAGCTATGCCAAAAGCCCGAGTCGATCGCGCTCACCGCCTCGGCGCCGGCGCCGCTCGCCATCGCCATCTACCTTACGCTCTAGGTCTGGTTCAAGGGGTCCATACAGGAGAAGAGGTCGAGGCGGATATAGATCAAGAAGATCACCATCATTTGACTCTTATGATGACAGAAGAAACAGAAGGGCTGATGTTGTTAAGGATCGTCCCGATCGTGATTCCCGCCGCTTGAGCCGATCCAGAGATCGGAGCCCCTACCGACGCCGCGGCAGCCCAGAAGGCAGAAGACCCAGAAGCATTTCTCCGAGCAGGAGTCGATCAGAGAGTTTCAGCCCAAAGAGGGATGGCAAAAGACGTCGTTCTATGGAGCGTTATGCACCCGCAGCTCGTAGGCGGCGCAATACATCTTCCGTTTCTTCGCACTCCACTCGCAAACGCCAGAAGACTGCTGACCCTTCTGATGACGAGGAGCAGGGCAGAAATGGCGCGAAAGAGCGCTCTCTGAGTGCTGATCAAAGTCGATCACCTTCACCGTAAAGTATGACGATGTCGACTGATCGGTATGTGTTGACCTATTTTCACTGAGCACACTACATATATACCAAATTCTATTTCCTTTCAGAGATTGACTCTGTTCAATTGCAGGAGAAACGTTACCCTCGACAAGACACCTGTCCCCTAACATTCAGTAGCTAGGGGTCGAGATCAGAACTACCACCAGACGTCCGACGGTCTCAGCAAGTGGTACAACAAGTTCAAGCCGCATTAGGAAGATCAACATCAAAATCGCAAGTATCCACAATAAGTCTACGGACATGACTCTCGAACCACAAGATCTCTCTAATCACCGTACTTGCTTGCTTGCTTGTTTATTTGCATCCTATCCCAACTGTTACCCTCCTGGCCTCCAACAGCCGACGGCTCCCAAAGCGATCCCTCTCGTCACATAGGCTATTAGCTTCCGACAGTAGATAGTTACGTAGGCGACTACCTACATACGTTCTACAAAAATACCCAAACACTGTCCTACGCAGAGAAATGGAACGAAGCCACTTCAGTCTCATTGTTTTTTAATATCGCGTTATGATTTTATGGCAGTGTATTCTAAACGAACTGCCTTTTTCTTTTCTAGGTAGGTATCAAACAATCATCCCAAAGTAAAAAAACCGGCCTGGATCATATTCCCAACGCCCAAATGACCTGCCCTACCCTGACCCTAGCCTACCATACCATACCATACCGCTACCCAATATCCTTCGACAAATAAAGGGAGAGGAGGGCGAATGCATGTACATAGGAACAAAAGTGATTCCGTCATCGAGATTGTCTCCCCCCGCAAATCCAACGGCCCAAAGCCTTTCATTTTCTGGTTCTGATAGCGCCCTCTCTTCCCGAGTACTCTGATTCTCCAGCATTTCCTTGGAGCAAGTACCTCAATATGCTTACATACACAAAGCGAATAGTTCATCCAGTCCACTTTGATACTTTTTTTGTGAGATATGGCGGTCTTTCCTTCCCACATGGTTCTGATAGCGCAAAAAGAGATGCGCAGACCAATAGCAGTAGAAACACAACGTAATCTATAACATATGGAAATAATGATCGTAATTTCGGGACACCTCCCAGGCTGGTACCACTGACATCATTCACTCTTTCGTGTTCTGCTTCGTTTCTTTTTCATTCTTACCCTGTTCCACAGCATCCTGTTCGGCTTCTTGAGCCTCTTTGCTCTCCTCGGACTGCCCAGGTTGCTCAGCCTTCTTGGCTTCCTTAGCTACCTGCTTAGGCTTTTCCTCTGGGTCAATGTCCTCTGTGTCTTTCACCTTTTCTTTTCCAGTCTCTTCATTCGCCTGATCCTGTTCGTTTTCCTCCTCAATCAGCTCCTGTTGTTCTTTCAATACCTCTAGTCTTTGTTTGTTCGTGGCGGCGCCTTCGGCATTATGGACTTCTAGTTCGATTTCGTGGAAGAGTTCTTCTGGAATGGAGGAGAGAACAGCTTGAAGGGCCTCAATTTGAGTGTCGATCTCGCTGTCAGAGCTACGGCCAGACGAGGTGTACATGTAAGCGTTGCTAAGGACGAGAAGCGTGGACGGAACACCATATGTTAGACGAAGGTCCAGCCATGATTGGAGATCTTCTCGAAGCTTGGCTGGAGGAAGTCCGTGCGTAGGCAAACCTCGAGAGGCACATGCCATTTGCAGCTCTGGGACGGAGAGCGAGTCGACGCCTTCAAAGGAGATAGCTCTATCATCACGCTTGATTTGACGCATACGATGACGAATCTGGTAACGGAGCATTGCATCGGTTCCAAATGTATTGAGATTCATATACTTGCACATGCCCACCAATTGTGGCCGGGAGAGGTTATCGAGGGTAAGATCATCTTTGAAGATCTTACAGACCTTGATAACATCGTCGTGCGTCGGCTGTTCACCCGTGGCGCGGACTTTGCGGAAGAACTCTGTGAATTCTTCCTTTTTAGCGTTGACAGCTGAGATGGGTAGACCCGATTCTCTCATAGTGTTGCGAAGGAATTGTGAAACGCTCTTCCGTGTAGCACGCAGATGAGCTGCTTTCTTCTCGCGAGAACTTTGGCCCTCGTACGTTGAGGGAAGAAGGTTAGGAAAGAGCTTAAGGGCGACTGGTAGGAGCAGCTCGGCAAATGGTACGACCACGAAGACTGAGAACGGTACGAGCCGACCAAGGTCTTGCACTGTACGTTTTAACTGTTTCTCGTTAGCAGGATGGACGGTGAGTATGATTAGAAGATACGAACTTGTCTACTTTCTCTCCGAGAAAGCTCGTAGCCAGCTGCCATTTTGAACGCAAGTTTTGACGAAATCTTGACCTCTGTTGCCAACAGCTTCGTACCATCCCAATAGTGTTGTACTTCTTTCTTTATCTTCTGCCCCAGCGTGAGCTTTTTGTTTTCATCTTTCTTCTCAGCCAGCTTCTTGTCTCCTGCTTTCGAAGTAACTGCTTTATCTGTTGCGAGTTCGCTCAGAGTCGCACCTTCAAGCGCTTTCGTCTTATCCACGGCAGTAGGCAATTTCCTCCCGTGTTCATCCACTGTAACATGTGATTTCAAATCTTCATTTGACGATGCTTTAGCATCCCCTTTTGGAAGCGGCTTTTGGGCCTCTCTAGCATTGAATCCGGGGGGTGGAAAATTGCCACTGCCATGACCTTGTGTCGATGTTTCTGTAGAATATGATCTTTCTGGTAAAAGGATTGCTAACGCTGAGGTCTGAGAGCGAAGACCCCTGGAATTGAACGAAAGCGAAGAACGAGTCGATGCGACACTCAATCGGGAGGATGGAACAGTGAACCGGCTCGCTGGCAGTGGTCAACACATGGACTGCAGCCTTCAAGCTCTGATGATACTTACAATTGAGAACAGTCCGCCTTGCCGCAGCACCGCTGACAAGTCTGGTTGAGGAGCTCATCCTAAGTTTCGGGTTGAAAAGTGGCGCAAATAAGGAGAGGATTGGGTCGGCTAAGAAAAGACTGATGGTGTTTATGTAGGTTGCACAAGTATGGCCCTACAGTGATCGATCGTTCGTAGGCTTGAGGTATGAGACTGGCAGCGTTGTGATATCGCTCGCTGCCTAGGTTGGTAGAACAGTTCCAGTTGTTAGAATGCTGAATGATGTCTAATCACGTGACTTGTTTGTACCGAAGGCGGCGATTATACGGAGTTTTCAGCACGGTCATGGCAGGTCGGTCCGGCGATTACATCTTAGCTCCGCAATAGTGCCCCGATTGTGTCTATCGATCGTAACTCGGAAGTTCACAAGTTCGGTCAGACGTTCCATTTTCTATCTGTAGCACATATACAAAAAGGAGCCTTTGAGCTACCTAGCTGTTCTCTGTCACCTATACTTCCATCGGGTATCTCGTCAAAGCTGTATGAAATTGTGAAGATCGCCGCCCCATGCAAAACAGAGCAATGCACCCATGAAACGTGGGGCATCAATGATTCTGGTACTTTTCGCTTTTGATAGAATTGAAAACACAGATAGAAAGTCGTCAGTAGAATGAAGGTATCGTTTACCCATCAAGCTTGGCCCATTGCACCCGCGACCACTGAGATGAAGTATTTCCTCCACTCCCGGACATCTAGACTTACAAGTTTTGAAAGATACTCATCAATCATAGGCTCACTCATTCCCATATTTCTAAGCTCTTGATTACGGAGCCAGTCCAAGTACTCGTTGCCAGTCTTGAGATAGATGTTCTTCTGCAAAGTTGCCGCCTCTTGTAGAACTTGTCGTGATTGGGCATCTTTGGGGTTGAATGATGGAGTCGCAGGTAGAGCCCAGCAGAGTGGCGAGAAGCGAGCAATCATGAACTGATCAAAGCCAGGAAGTGAAGGAGCTGGTATTGTGCCATCTGCGACGTCAGGACCACCCCAGACAGCGGACATCCTGCTCAGTACTTGGAATGCCATTTTTGCGGTTGGGAAATCATCCGCGTCTTTTGCAAATTGTTCAATGGAGGATACGATGGTTTCAAACATGGCCTGATTCGTTGAAGAAACAATTACGGATCCGAGGTCATTGTTCAGAACGACGAGTAGGAAGTTGAGATATTCCCGTTTCAATTCATTGTGCTGAATCTCGTCGTCGGTCCCAAGCGCTGGTGAAGAGAGCGAAGCGAAGATACGCTGGAGGAAGGGGGTGAGCAACGTGTCAAGGATGCTGTAAACCTCAGCCTTGAAACCAAAGACTACTTGTTCGAGCAAACGGAGAAAGAGAGCCATCTCGTCTTGAGAAGAGCTCTGGACTAAGAGACCTTCGATCCAGCGGGGGAGTTGTGGGAGAATGTGAGATCCAAGAACACCGAGCAACCGAGAGAAAGTATGCCTTGCTGCTGTGCGGATATCAAAAGAGCTACCCAAGGAGTCTAAAGCTGTCAGCGTCGCCTCGGAAACACGAGCGAAAGCCTCTTGGACTTGCTCTGCAGGCGGTCCTGATGCACTCGTAACACCGGGCATCCAGTCAGAGAAGCCTCGGGCAAGAGCGCCCAAAGCCATGATATCGTGATGGATCTGTGCGTTGGCTCGTTCGTCCCCTGAAGTGGCCACGGCAAGGTTCTGTTGGATATCGATAAACACCGGATTCATGACTGTTTCAACGAAAATGACTTGGTTTTCCACTGGAACAGAGGAAGTACCACAAATCAAGCCAACGGCTTCAAATAGGTATAGCTGGCTCGTGAACACAGTATCCGAAGAATCTCGGTCTTCAGATGACATGTCATCTTCTTCCTTATCAGAGGGTACTTCGGCCTTTATGGTGAGCAGATCGGCCATGTTTTCTATGACGATCTGTGCCACATTGCCAATGAAGGATCGGAGAGTCCTACAGAATCGTTGAAACAAATACCAGGACCTCAATCTGACTTTCGTATGAGAACTATGAATCATGCGTAGAAAGCTTTCAAGGACTGGAGTGATGAATTGCGTGTGGTGCTCGAAAAAGCTGCTGTACCTGACGCATATTTCGCCGTAACCAAGCTGAGTTGCTGGATGATTGAAAGAAGTAAAGTCTGGCCTTGAGTTAGAACCTCATCGACGTAGTTGGGGGTCTCATAAACTTACCGCACTCCACCAACCTCAACATCATCTCAACTAAACGCTCAGAAGCTCTGGAGTTTGGCCTTCCTTTCTGATACAATCCACCAGATTTCATACAAAGATCACCAAACGAGAACATCTCATGTAGTGCCAGCTCAAGGTCTCTCCAGTCCAATTGCGAGCCTTGGGTACGGAGTGACCCGAAGGTTTGGAAAACAAGACCTGAGACGGCATCCACATATAATTGTTCGTCTGCGCCAGCAATCGCGTTTTCGAGAACATGCAAACGTTTTCTTAGGTCTTGAAATTCTGCCTCGTCTGTCTCGTCATCGTCTTCTCCCCACGCCGACGATTCGTCGTATCTCATTTTCCGGAAAGTAGCTTGTAGGATCGGTAGCAAAATCACGGCGTTTTGAGGCCCTCTGAGACCTTCCTTTGCGTTCCTTCGCAAAAGGGTAAGTAGATCCGTTGTCGCAGGGATCACCGTTGAGCAGACCTCATCATATTCATCCGAGAAGAACCGGAGTAAATGGGGCATAAAATTGTGAAGGAGCGTCTCGGCACGAGCCCAGACTTCGCTCTCATTGCTCTCTGTATCAAGTACTCTCACAATATCAGTGACTGTGATGTTGACAAGCTTAGCAACGGTTTCTGCCAGGTCTGTGTCATAATCTGAGCTCTTTTGATTAGACAAAGGGGGACATGCAATAAGCTGGGCCACAACATTCTCTAAGTTGAGGAAAGTGATCATGTCCACTTTGTCAGGCGCTTTCATCTTCTTCCCCGTGATTTCAGTGAAAACATCCACCGCTGCATCTCTAGCATCGTCTTGACCCCGACCAGAACGCTGAGCTCTGCCCAACTGCTGGAATAGGAGGTCCAACATCTGTTGGTTCACTACTAAGCCTATATCAACCCAACTGACCCATTTGCCTATGGCTTTCAGACAAAATTCGGCGATTTTGTCATTCTCAAGCCTCCAATGAGCTAGTATCTCTTGCCATGACAATGCGATCTTCTGGACATCTCTCTGTCTTATCAAGTCTTTCAAAGCGTTGGCCCTGTCTTGCTCCTCTCTTGACCTGAGCAATAGTGTATCACCGATCTCATCCGAGATTGAGTTGATCACTCGGAGGTAGAATATGACGCCCGCATAGTTGTCTCTTGAGCCACCTGCTAACGCTAGGAGGTCTTCGAAAAAGGATTGCCACCCATTTGCGTAGAGCGTCGAAAATAAAACGGTAAGACTTTGTGCCAGCTTGTTCTGCACCGGAGGGTTCTCCCCAGTGCCCGCCTCCCCGTTGATCCTTCTAACAGTTCGTCCCAGGTGCTCCAGTAGCCGATCCTTTACGCCTAATAAGCTTGCGCTGTCAATCTGTCCACTGTTGATCGCATTGTTGACGATGTCGAGACAGAAGATTCTTATAGGCTCGCTGTGCCGAGGCTCATGAGTAAAGATATTTAGACATGGATGCCAGCCTGAGGGATCGGTGCGGAGTGCATTGACATAGTCGAATGCCTGCTGTTTGAGCTCTTGTGAGGACGTAGGTGAATAGGCTATCTCAATAGCCGAGACGAGCTGTATAGAGAGCCAAGGTCAGCCTCCAGCTTCACAAACTGTGAACAGGCGGGGTATGTGAGGGCGTCTCATTGCTGTAATGATGGCGCAACAACAGCAACTTTGGAAAAGATTCAACATACCTGTTCTTCCATTCTGTCGGTAACAACCGCTCCAGGTATAACGTCTCAGGGGTATATGTAGACGATATGGGACCCCAGAGACGAAGTCTTGGTCTTCTCTCTGAGGGTTAATGAAGTTATCTCCAAATCATTGGGATATTAGTAGAGAGCCGCGATGGACTCCGGGAATTTAGTCCATTTTCACTGTGGTTGCTCCAGTGAAAGCTTCTGTGTAACCAGGTCGTGCAATATGGTATCTGGGGGCTGAAATGGTCCAGTACTTCAATATCTGATGCTGCCTGACCGTTCTGCTATGCTCGTGCGCCTTCGGTGGAAATTATTGATGCCAAGTCATCGGTACGGCGGGGCGGTGACAACGTCCTTAAAAGGCCCCACGAGAGGCTAAAAGTCCAAAAGTCGCACTCTCCTATCGGCAATGACATGCAATATACAGAATAAAGGTCCATGCTCACTTTACAGCAATCGCATTATGAAGGCTCACATTCACGAAGGTGCCTTTGAGACAATTGTGCCATGATGTCTACGTGGGTGACATTTTGAAAAACTCATCAACAGGTCCACCATAGCGAAAAGATAGCCAGAAACGAGAGATACATGATATATACATAATGCAATGGTTGTACAGGGTATCGACAGCTATAGAAATTGACATGTGGCTCTTCATTCGTCACGAATCTTCAACTTCCTTTCGCTTTCTCTTCCACGTCCATTGCCATAGTCTCCTTCTATTCCTCATCCTGATTGTACCCCTCTCAGTCTCGTGCGGGTTTGTATCTGATAGCTGGTCGCTTACACCTCCGGTAACAGCAGCCCGTGTATTATCTAATGGCCAAGTGAAAGCTTCGAGATGGGTTGCCAAATTATGTTCGAAGCAAGAATAGGCTCCAACGCTTCCGTCTGAATGTTGGAGACGCCGCGCTTCATAAGTCGAGCCTGCTGGTCTTTCGACCGGATGTAATGCTCCCTTAGGATTCGTCGGTGTTGGACGATATTCTGCTAGGGGTGCTGGCCTGCTCGATTTTCGGCGGTCTGCCTTGAATGCGAAGGACAGGCGGTCAAAAGAAGATTTACCAAACAATGGAAACTCTGGGTCTAGAATCTGGCTTGGTGTGAGAACTGCGCGAGAAGGTGATCGTGTGCCTGATCGTGACAGATCAGGAGCTGAAGGACACGGACGCAACATCCCGGAGGGAGATCGTATCTTGATTCGCTCCGATATTTCGTCACCGATGTGCTCTAAACCGTCATGTTGAGGAGATGATTCCCTCGGCGTGGGCGGAAACACGGAAAAGCGTCTGGAGGTGGCGAAGCTCTGTGGCGATCTTGAACTCGATGGCGGTGCACCATGTGCTGTAGAAGGCCGTCTTGAGGCTTTGTCGGCTGCCTGTCGCATTCGCGGCGTCAAGGGAGATTGGAGGAGGGTTGGATCTGGGAAGGACGTATCCATAGGCCCCTGCAAGAAAGATGGGGAGGCTGTCGAGATATCCGGCCTTAGCCGTGTTTTTGTTACGTCGATACGGAGATGAGATTTCTCATTCTGCCGTTGTCGCGATGCTGGGGATATCTTCCTCTCTAGTACTCGATCATCTTTCGGCGCCGGAAGCGGCTTCCTTTTGATAACCGAGGAAGTTGGCGTCGTCTGTTCGTCTGTGGCTATGGCGAACGAGGTTTCAAGTAACGATGAACGTGGACCTGAGTCTACAAGCGTTGTCCAAACCGTAGCTGCGTCGCTTTTGTCGGTCAACTTCGATTGAATTAAAGCAACGAGCCCAGGCGAGAGTCTGGATTTCTTCTCTGACGTATGCAAGATTCCCTTTCGTGTTTCGGCTCGGCCTGCTCCCTCATGAAATGAAGAGTCCGGGCGCAAAGATGGCTGAATAGTAATAAGGCGAGCCTTTTGCATTCGCGGAGCCACTTGGGGAACAGCCTCCGCCATCATGGTGGCTATGACATGATATTGTTCTACCGCTCTTTCGAAGGTGCGGGCTTAGGGAGATTCGAGGACCAATGCGCAAATATTCAAGTTTACAATGCTGAAAGCACAGGGAGTGAAAAAGGAAAAGAGAAATATCACTGAGACCAGCGCAAGTTGCAGAGCAGGGTATGGCCCCTGCTAAACCCATAGAGACCTACCAAGCCGACAACTACTATTATCGGGAGGCCATTGGACAATGGCGCCATCCCTGCCTATCCATAGGTATAGACATCAGTGACAACGTACAGGATTACTTGTTGCACTAACTTGGTGCAGGCACAGGCGTCTTTTCAGATACTGGATATCGTCAAAAGTGGTAAGAACCATGGTACGTGCACAAGCTATTTGGGAAATGTTTGTCCCTAAACTCAACCCAAATCTCCGACTGTTGCAGATCGTAAACCCCATTCAGGAAATCAGGGATGCTGATCTTCGTTGAAGCAGGTCATGTTCTTGATGCCAAAGAGCGCCAAAATCACCTAGTCCATGTTATAAAACCTCCTGATTGTTGGGGCTCGTGGTATGTGAGCGAGCCTGGAGTCGTCGGTCGAATTTATTTAGCAGGGTTCGTGGCACGAGTTGATATGATCGCCGGAGACAGCGATCATGAAGATCAGAAGATGTACTACGGTACTACGTACATAATACACATACTAAGGTCTTCTTGAACGACATGAGTCCACTTGCTGATCATAATAACGTAATACTTGGTCAAAGAGCCAGAAAATGAACGAATGTACAGTACACTTAAAGAAAGGGTATCAAATGATGCGAGCTCGGCGAATACTATGTACACTCCCAAGCGCTCCTGTCCGGCCTTCAATAAACGCCGGCGTTATGCTCCAGTCCAATGTATCGAAGTTCAACTTATACGCAAGTACACATACCCAAGGTACCTGTTTTATCATTTCAGAAACACCCCTGGTATGCCGTAGATGACTGGTGCTGCACCGTTTAGATATCGTAACACACATGCATCCCTTCCCTTAGCCACGGCTTCCCCCAAAGCCACCTTACCCCTCGCAGCCTCCCCCCCGAAGATACTGGACGGGTCTTCCGTAATGGGCTGGGGAGATTTCTTTCTCCTTGCCTTGCCTTTCAAAGTCGGCTCTCTTTGTTCGAGGTGACAGGGTTCCAGGAGCCCCCAATTCACGAAAGTTCGCATAGCGAACCTGTCAATATCTTTGTCTGTAACATCCCACAAGGTTCCAACTACAGCTGGAGCTCCACCGTGCATGTAGTTCCATGGGACACCATATGGTTCGTATTGCCCGGCCTCGTGCATTAGAACGCTTGAACAACCCATCAAAAATGTTGTTGCACAATGTGTCAATTTCCGAATTGTCCGGCCGCGAACGTACTGGGCACCAGAACCGTGCCCGAAATAGAAGAACAGGGATGAAGAGGTGAGGCAAGATGTGAATTCGCTTTCAGTAGGAGCTCGGCAAAGGATCGAGGAGTACGATGGCTGGGCAGTCTCTAAAGCGGTGGAAAAGGTAGCTTGCGTCCCAGATAGATCCGTGGATGGATTGAGAATATATGAGCCCAAGGTAGAATCAATGTACACACCGTCTGTTTGCGTACCTCCTTGCCCCTGGACGCGAGGTAGCCTTTTCTGAAGGCAGCGTAGAGATGGAAGGCGAGAAACAGATCTATTCTTCAGACAGGGGAGTGATTCCCACGGGAAGCATAGTAGGTCCTTAGACGGTATGAGAACAATATGCTCGATGGAGGATGCCTTTTTCCTCTGTTCCATGGAGCTGTGGTAGCTCTGAAGGGCATCTAGAGTCTCGACAGCCATCATGTCGAAATCGATCTCGTCGTAAGCGTTATGTTCACCTGAAAATTGGAGGATATCCACAACAAATGCCAAAAGATCGGCAACTGCATCGTCGAGATCTGTGGTATCAGGCTCACCAATACCTAAGAACAGCTCGACGACGCTATCGTTGATTCTGACACGTTCTCCCTTTGATGATTTTTTACGAGACGGTAGGTGGCTATCAAGAATGCGGTGCAGGCGCTGCGAAAAGCCAGCGAAGCTGGCATGATCAGGGGTACCAGGGGCGAAAATGCCTCGGAAGCCAGCGAGCCACAAGTTTTCGATGTTTTCCAGCAAGCCTCCCAGTCGTTGATCAAGGCATTCACGCTGACGCCACCATTCCTTCTTAAATGCCTTGTCTGCCCTATCACCTGTGCAATGAGCTGTAGTATTTGCGTGAGATATAATATCTAAGAGTTCAGCTCGACAGGACTCATAGTTGAACACATCATCCTCTTCATCTTCTTCATTCAACCTCTCAATAGGTAAACGAAGTGTGAAAGGCTTGCCCCCGTGCTGCATCCTGTTTAACAACATGTCTTTTTTGTCTTCGGTAATTATCATGGTAACGACTGTCCAGTTCGTTGGCAGATTAAGAAGGATATCTTCACACAAAGAAGCGACATCCGACAAACATACTTCACCCTCTCCTCCTGGATGATCTAAGGTTGGCCATTGCGATATCCGTTCCCAATGCTGAAGTTCTACATCAGCGTGGATACCGGCACTGTCTCGGTCTGTTCCTGTCACGCTCAGACAGTGGGCGTCGCTTGAGAGCTTTGATTGTTCCAGCTGAAAGTTCGTATTGACTGAGGAGAGCAGCAAAGTCGTCTTGACCTCGAGTTCTTTCAAGCTTCCAAGGTGGAGGAGTGAGCCACAGGATCGAAAGGCCTTCTCATCTTGTTTCAGAATATTCTGCACCTGTTCTAGCAACTTGAAAGGCTCCGCTTCAATAGCTTCTTGGAAAGTTCCCTGCAGCGCTGCCTCGTTCCTAGTTTTTCGCGGGCGTTTCGTTGTTGGCACTGGTGCCTTCTGGACTGATTTGCTTACGTTTGACTTGGTAGGCAAACTTTTTGATGGCCAGGAGATTGTGGAATCAAGAAGAATACTATGCACAGAATTCTCCAAAAGCAGCTCTTTCGCCCGCCCAAATAGAGCAGCGACTCGCACAGGCAGAGAGGCGAATGCACTGTCGACCTGCCTGCTTTTGCCCGATAGTTCTATCGCTTCACGTATGCGGTTCGCTCGCGTGAGTATATTGACTTTCTGCCAGTTTAGATCATCTAACATTGTCAAGGCCTGCATTTGCGAGAGGTTGCATGGCCGGTTATGGCTGGAATCCTCACTACTTTTTGCAGGTTGTCGACTAGGCAGCTTAGCTGCATTTTTGGCCCCTGTTCCACGATGAGGTTTGGAGACACTTGCTTTGGAACTACCTCTGAGCTTGACTCTATCATTAAACTGTGTCTGTCTCGCTTGATTACTGTCCAGACACCCGGAGATGATGTTGGCGGGGACGGGGTTTCGTTCCAATGCAATAGAAACATCTTTTAAATATTGCAGCGCCTGCTCGACGTTACCCTCCATCAAGCAGCCGTTGGATAGGACGGTATTCATGTGCACCATGAGAGAAACCGATAGTGGCTCAGATCTGTTATGACAAAGCGTCTGCAAAAGATCTCTAGCAGCGTCGTTGCGTCCGGAACGCAGATAGATCTCCGCCAAAACTGCATCTACCTGGATCAGCCGAGACGATGACCCAGTTCCTTTGGCCACCTTCTTAGCCTGTTCGGCAAAGTAAACGGCGTCCTGGAAAAGGCCGTTATGCGTCGCGATAGACGACATGTTGAGTAGGCTTCGTACGTGGAGATCAATATGCGGCCAGAACTTCGGGCCACTATAATTATCGGTCTCGTTACACTCGCACTGTCCTGTGGACATGGTCGCGAACTTGTCTATCAAGTTCACCATGGTCGACTCATACTTTTCTTCTTGTCCAGTTTCAGATTTCGTTGACCGCCCATGCTTGTCTACACGCTCTAGCATAGCCCATATTCTCAAGATAATCTTTACAGCCTGTTTCGCCGCGAGTATGGCTAAATCAGAATTTCCAACCACGGTGCAGAGTCGTGATGTCAGAAGCGCAGCATGGGCGAGCTCGCTTTCCATTGAGACGCCAGGAGAACAAATGGTTGAAGCATTAAGAGCCATATACTGCTTTCGCGCCTCTACGAGGGCGTCAGAGCATTCTGTGATTTTTCCAGTTTCGAGGCAAAGCTCTGCTGTGAGTAGATTCCAGCGCAGAAGGCCAACTCCAGGTACAGGAAGTGCATCAAGAGAGTCACGGACTTTGGAAAGGGAAGATACTGCTTGGTCGCTTAAGCCTAGACGCATGAGTTCATCGCACATCTGAAGAGTGTTCAAAATGATCAGAGTACTGGTCTCTGCGCCCTCGAATTGCAAAATTCTTTCTTTTACTTTCAACGCTTCCAGTCTTGTCTGTCCCATTCCCATCGCATGTGTAAAATCGACGACGGTATTGACCCATCCTTTGAACTCATCAGTATGCTCAATTCGAGTTCCCAAATCGGCCCCGGTTTTGATCGTAGACAAGAGGGCATCCCAAGCCGAAATAGTAGAGGTGATTAGTTCCGTGGAAGGTTTCCCAAGATGGAAAGCAACGGCGAGCTGTACGCAGGTGATGTAATAAGATTGGTATGACTCTAGAGCGCTGTCCTGGCCGAGAAACTCCCCAGAAAGTAGCCTATATGATTGCTCATTTGCAATTTGATCCACGAGTTCATTAGGGATCCCTTGAGGGTTCTTGATACAGTGAGACATGATTGTAAGCACAGTCCTCATCCTTCGCAGAGGATATGTAGCCGGATCATAAAGAGATAAGAGTGCTTTTGTGAAGTCTGTTATAAATCCGTGCATTTTACTGCTGATCTGATGGCATAGAAGTTGTCGCAGGAAACGTTCCATGACAATGCCTTTGACGTCTCGTGGTAGTGTTTGATCAATGACATTGGAGCTGGTTACGCCAACTTTGTCTGACTGTTTGGCGATTATTTTGGCGTACTGTGATAGCAGGCGATCTAGGAGTCGTAATTTCTCAGGCGAGCTGTTCCATGATAGATCTGACCCCCCTCTAGCCACCATCTGTCTAAGAAGATTTGTGGCGTCCGTGTCGAAACATGCAATTACAGCAAGCTGATATGATTGCATAGCTTCCATGATCGACCCCTGCCCGTAAAGCAAGATTGCTAGCTTTTCGTACTTAGCAGACAAAGAACCATCATACCACTCATCTGCAGGTCGCTTCTGGATCATGTTAATGGCCTTTCTCAAAAGGTCGGCCTTTTCCGGCGTGGTTGCCACTTGTGCCCGGCAACAGAGAATATTGGATAATTTGATGATTGCCATGCGTAATGGTGAACATTCTGTGGCATCGCAATATTCCATGACGAGACAGGCGAGCTGGTAAATTTCTGCCAGGGATCGTTCGGATTCTTCCCATTCTTCGGAGCTGTCGGAGGTTGCCCTTGATTTCAAGAGGACCACAGAGGCCTCAATCGAGGATAACAATGGCTTCCAGATCTCTTGGATCTTCAATGGCATAACGTCCTCTTTGACAGACGCCTTACTTGAGTGTTGCAGATTGCGCAGATATCTGAAGATGAAGCGAGTACCAGCAATGACGGCCCGCGAGCACCACAATCTCAAACTATCATGCCGGCTGCCAAATTTTCGCGATGTTCCAACCAGCAAGTTTTGGACAACTTGTGTGGCAGCTCGCCTCAGCTTAATGACGTCTACTAGCAATGCTTCTAATTCAGGCAAATCCCCTCTCATTTGCCCCTGTAAACGCTCCACAGTGGTGATCAGGGCAGCTATGACAGTCTCTGCGTTGGTAGTATCGAGCTTTGTGAGAGACAACGTCGCAGTCCTGCAGGATATACTCGCAGATGACAGAGCGCTGTTGCCCTGGCAGCCTGTCGATGCTTGAGCCTCGTCGTAGAATTTGAGTGCAATGTCTGTTTTACCAGCCCTCTCTGCAATATCTGCCATCAGGAGCAGTACAGATTCTGGGACCATGGAGTTTTTCCCGATTAATGTCAGTTCAACCCTTTCCCGTAAGCTCTCAAAGCCACAGATCACTTCGCTGGCAGTATTTTCAGTAAGTCTAGAGTTTTTCCCCAAGTATCGTGTCAAGGAACGAGTGAGTGGCTTCCAAAGCTCCTTTGAGATGTCCAATGTATGTCCAGCCATCTTCCACCATGTGCAGCGAATCTCCAATGCAAAACATTTAATTCGGAGCCGTCGACTTTCGTCAAGGGCCGAGCTTTCCTCGGAGATGGAATCACCCAAAGAGATCATCGTCTGGCTAAGATTGTAGAGGTGCTGTGTGGCTTGTTCGATAGTCAGAGCCTTAGTCTCCAGACAGTCGACAATGAAACCGCTAGGGCACCATCGATTCGAAGGGTCCAGCACTGCACAAGTCGATTTTGGAAGCTGTCGCCCAGATTTAGAGAACACCTTCAGTATCTGCAGATGGTACAGAGCTAGCTGTGTCGCTTGCTTAGTCGTTTTTGCAGATGCCGGTATACTTAATACAGCGAGCAAGCTTTCCTCGGGATCAGACTGGGCCTGATGCTCGAGCTTGTTGCAGCTATCAGGTCGGAAGTCTGCATACCAAGGCGTTCGCTTCCCGAAGTTACACAGCTCTTGGATTGATAAGTCAATGAGGCCAAGGCCAAGCAATTTGTTCACGAGAATGGAAGATGCTTGGTCCAGTTGGGATCTTTCATTTTCGGAAGAACTAGCTTTGGCTTCGAAGAGTGCTGACAATGCCCATATTGCTCTTTTACCTGTGGTTGACAGATCGATTTTGGCCTGGGTTTTGTGTTCCTTGCATTGGGGCTCTTTGGGAAAGATTGAAGCTTTGTTTGCTGAACGATTCTGAAGAGGACTGCCAACCTGACGTACGTTCCCAGTGAAGCGGCTGTCACATTGCTTGGCTGAGATCACCTGCGCTGTTGGATTGTGTTTCGGGTTTTCTGTCCTCGATTTCAGGGCCTGGCTCAGCGCTTTTAACGAGTTGTTAAATTCTTCCGTTGCTCTTGAGACATCTAGTAGTCGAAGCCTATGTGCCTCATCTTCGAAAATGACCACATCTCGCGTAGCTGGGTCGTTTGTTTTGCTCTTCGTTGAGACTGGCCCATGCGCTGTTGTCGCCGTTCTCTTTGTGCGGGTGGTACGAGAATACTTCTGTATCCCTTTGTCGGCGCATTGGCGCGCATTTGATGTTGTCATATGTTCAGCTGCTCTATTGATGTGCTTGATGGCTGCAGTCTCTAATTGATGCTGAAAATGAAGCTGATTTGCATCAATGTCAACAGACTTCTGTTTTTGGAAAACGGAATACTGCGGACGCTTTCCGTTCGACTTTATGAATTCTCCAAAAATTTATTCCGCGTTGCGGTCATCGGTCCTCTGGATTGATTGTACAAGTTTACCTATGGTATCAAGTAGCACGTTTCTTTAAGCAACCTTTCCTTGGATCTTTTTGAGCGAAAATGGCTATCTTGAAAAGACTAGGATGTAGACATTTGGGCGCTGTTCCTACACAGCCTGCATCACAGTCATTCAAGCTCTTTTTCCCGGGCTTGAACTTCTATCAGCAAGCGCAACGCCTTTTACCATCTGTTCGACTGCACTCGACAGAGTCCGCAGGAGTCCCTCGAATTGCGAACCCTTCAATCTGGTCCGGCATGGTTCCAAAATTTCTGCGGCGGTCCCCACGAAGGTCCATTGCCCATCAATCGAAGGATTGGAATCCTGCGACATTCTTCATTGTTATTTTCATTTTAATTGGATCACAGTCTATACGTCTGATCACCGAACAACGCCAGATGCTGGCATACACCCGGAAGGCCGAGGCTAAGATCCAATTACTTAGAAAGGTATTGGACAGTTTGCAACGCGGCGAAGAAGTAGACGTCGAAAAGATGCTTGGTACTGGTGACGTGCTCAAGGAGAGGGAGTGGGAAGAAGGTATGCTGATATCACCAATCCTGCCAGCTTATACTGAACAAATGCTTTAGTCATCAAGGAAATAGAATCCCAAGACTCGATATGGCATTCTCATGTACGAAAAGAGGATCAAAAGAAATTAGATGAGGCTACAACAGATAAGCAACTTGATGCAAATCCAGCCACAAAGTATGTGCTATCGCGAGAAGCACAGCCTCCAAGCAGCAACTTCTATTGAATAAGGTGAACTCTTCAATCTAATCGGCGTCCATCATGGCGTGACAACCCTCCAATCGGGCATCAGCTGCTCACTTAGAGTTCATACTGTTGGATCTATCTAAACACATCACAGCCTCGAAACGGATTCACAAATATCCTAGCATGGTGGCTCGTGAACTGTTCCGCGAGCTGACACATTACGTGAAAGTTACGCATGGGGGACACAACCTCGAGATCTCAGAATGCTCTTTTCCAGCGAACATGCATGCATGCAGTGAACCGGAATTTCCACTGATCATGTGTACTCCGGAAATATTTCCGCTGGGCTGCTGTCGCCAATCGATTTTCGAGAAGTCATGATGCAGCTAAGTCATGTGGTACACTGCTGAAGGACCAATAAAGAATGTCACACAACTAGCAAGAGAAGGAGGACGCAGTTGATTAACCGCCCCACTTGAGCAAAATACTGATAGAGTTCCAGCGTTTTCTTGCACATATGCAATCATTAATATGTAGATCAAGTCTACTTTTGTAGGGCTGCCTGGGCTGCTGTGCCGTTCAGGAGATGCACGAGCACGTAGTGCAAATAGCAGGATTTGAAGTGACTCAGTGCTATCATCTCTGCAATATGTATACACATGAATCGAAATCCAATCAGATGCCAATCTCATCGAAACTGTCCGCGCGACACGCCTCACGTAAGTGATGGATTCCAAACGTCACGGAGAGTAGTAGACCCTCAACGACTTCTGATCCAAAATCAGACTTGCTCCCCCCTGATCAGCTTTACGACGTTTGCACTGAGAATTCACATACCTTTTCTGAGTCTCACAAGAATGGAAATTTACAATGATTATTTTTCCTGAGCACATAAATTAAGCTGAAAGGTGACCTTTCTCTATCACCAAATCTGAGCCGACACAAAACAAGAGCGACGAGACATCGAGTCTGTCAATCATACAGTAGCATCAGTGATAGTCGGCTGTGGAAAACATGGATGTGCGAGATAGTAGGTCTTTAAAGACATCACAAAGAATTCATTATGGGCCTAGCGAGGAGCGAAGACAAGATGTTGCGAGGAAAAGTCCTGGAGCGTCTGTGGCTGGAAGAACAGTGAAACGAAGAACTGGAGACCCTGCTATCCTCAAGAACCCTCAACCAGAGCTAGAAGGCTTCGATTCTGACGCAACTATTGACGATGCAGGGCTAATGGGAGCTGACTCAGATAACGCTCCTAAATTGCAGACTGGGCATCGCCCTTCTGCGTTATTTTCTGACGAGACGCTGAAATCTTCGCTTCACGACCCTGGGTCGAGTGCGGCGATAGAAGCCACGAAGCTTCCTTTTCCCGAGCTCACTGCTACTCCAGTCCGTAGTCAAGACTACGCTTGTTCTGATGGGTCAATACACATCTCTAGCACCGCTCGTCTGTATTTGGTCCGCTCAGGATATCCAATGTCCGTCGCAGATTACGAGAACACATTCAGGACCCTGCAACTCCAGAAGAAGAAATACGGCGGCTTCCTCGAGTTTGTCAGAAGACACCTGAAAT
The DNA here is from genome assembly GCA_003868215.1 of Pseudophaeomoniella oleicola. Classification (NCBI taxonomy): domain Eukaryota; kingdom Fungi; phylum Ascomycota; class Eurotiomycetes; order Phaeomoniellales; family Phaeomoniellaceae; genus Pseudophaeomoniella; species Pseudophaeomoniella oleicola. The sequence goes on from QWDQ01000061.1 coordinate 91,557, forward strand.
CTCAGCCTTATTATATGCTTGTCAGATCCGTTTCCGGGACAAGCTATAGCGGTGTGCTCGATCTGTTTGGGATAGAAAGTATGACAGATGCTCAAATCTGTCATCGTATTGCAATAGGCTTTTTAGACAGATACGGCGCCGAAATTTGGCTCGGATATGGTCCACAAAGAAAGAAAGAACAAAGGTTGATTCGAACCGCAGAGGAGATTGCTGAAGGAGCACCTGCTGGACTATATGGCTACGATCATCGCAGTCCTTCTAGTGGTCTTGCCAACGCTCGAGTTCTTCAGCAGGAGCAACAAATTGCTAGCGCTCGGCAGGGCATTCGTGCTTTGGCCACAGCAATCGAGTTGAAACAGCGCGTTTTTGCTGCAGAGAGCATTCTTGCTTCAGGAGCGATCATTCCTGAAGAGCCAGACGATGGCGATCCCGATGCAGCTAAGTGGCAGCTTCCTGCGCACAAGATTGCTGGTCACCATGGCTTCGTTCCGCTTCACCACGAACAACATCGCGAGAAGTGAGTACCAGCAAGTGCATTCAGGATTTTACTTACCGATTCGTCAGGTTGTTGACCATCCTAGGTCACTTCTTTCTGGAAGTCCGAAAGAACTGCTTTTCTGACCCAAACGAGGTTTTTCCTATCCTTAGAGTCAGTCGTCCAACGATCAGCGAAGTCCGAGGACAATCTACGGAAGAAGACGAAGACGACGAGGTTATCAAATTGTTTATTAAGAAGGTGCGATATGGACCTGATCAGGCTGTGAGATAGCTGATACAGAGATAAGTTTGACGTAATAGAGCGGTCTATGGAAGTCGTGTTTCGCAACGAAGCTTATGAAGTAAGAATAGCGATGATTATGTGACACTAGTTCTAGGTCTCAGAATGGGATATGAGCAGATTCGATGATGCTTTCTGAGATAGAATTATCAAAGAAGTCTTGAGAGATAATCGACCGCCTTGATCTGGACCGTTGTGAATCATATTAGTGATGCATCGCTACGTGACTTATACATCTCTGTCGTTTCCGAGGTCTACGCCCATATGACTGGCTTGGAACCGTCTTGCCTTGGCTGCAAGACTCTCTTATGTGCTTGCATTGTCTGGAGCGATTTCAGGATTGATTGTCAGGAAATTGCCAGGGCTATTGAAGTGTGTATGTCTAATCTAGCTTTGACAGCGGAACATCCTCCGACAACCTGTGCCAAGGCCGAGAATGTACTTTACGACCACAGGCATAGAAGTCGACCGTCTTCGACTCATTGTGCCCCTCGTCTCCCCAGAACTTACCAATGATCTTGATGGAAGTGACAGATATGAACTACAAGTCCCAGCAAGTTGGAATACCTCAAACAAATGGCTTCTGTTAGGTGTGTACCAAAGGTATAATCCTCGATGTAGTCAGCTTGCTCGCCCCGTTGGGCTACGGTACAACTAACTCTAGCCAACCCCGAGACTGTTCATGGGTGATATACGAAGATATAGGGAAGACTGCTGCTTATTACTCCCTGAATAGCGGTGTCGGAATCAAGCTTTCCGCTTCCTGAGCCGGAAAAACGGGCATTCTTGTGATCCCCTCAACTATGAAGCACGACTGATTTGTCAGTTGATAGGACTGCTGATCTGTCACCATTCAATTCCTTTTTCATCGGCGTTGTCTGAGACTGTATATGGGCCTCTTTGTAGGCTTTTCGGTAAGATTGAGCTCATCAATCAAAGGAAGGCTGCGTATGCGAAACAGTCAGTGAGATCTTGCCGATATGCATTCTATCAAGTCTGCACTTTGCCTCTAGGGAGATGTCTTTCCCGGGAAACGCGTAGACGGGCTCTAGACAAGAGGCTTGTTTCGGTTATCACAGGATCCCGACAATTTCGGCTATCAAAGGCCAAAGGCGGATTGTTTCAACAAGGTATTGCCGCCTGGTTCCATATCCGCGCCATAATGTCAATCCCAGAGAATAATTTCACACATTCCCACACTGCTTCATTCCCAACATCACAGAGTAAGCGGCCTTGCTTGATTCATTCCAATGCCTGGCCCAAGGAAGAAGATGAAGCACACTGCTTCTGGGCTAGTTCCAAGGCAAGCGGTTGATGAGGACTGGCGGACATATCGGCCATTCTGGGTTGCTCTTCAACTTGATCCTAAGTACCATGAAGGCTTCTTCAAGCAGATTGTCTACCCGATGCGCCAGAAATCGCAACACAAGCTCTTACTGAAGCGCAACACAGAAGCTAGTATCAGAACGATGACACAGTGAGGCCATTGCTCCCTGCATTGATACCCTGCTAACAGTGGCCAGAATACTCATCCGCGGATATGGCAGACGAGTTTGGGGTGCTAAGAGCCACTGGCTTGTTGGTGGTCCTCGTGATGGTACCATTCAGAAGTTGTCCCTCATAACTGGTCCCCTCAAGAGCTCTCCGAGAGCTAATGTAACCGACTCAATGGTTGCTGATGAAGAAGAGGCGAAAAAGCGATATCATGGTACCTTGAACGAGGGTGGTGGAAGCTATCATGTCACTGGCAAGCACACAGCGCCGTTGGACTTTGATAGCGATGCCACCATCGACGAGAGCGAAACAGGAGGTGACGTCGACAACACTGATGCTAGAAGCGTTAAGGGGGGCGGTGTAATGCCACACAATCATGGAGATGGCGAAAGCCAGAAGACTGACCTCTACATAGAGGTGTCTGAAGACAAGGAAAGGTAAGACATTCTGAAGGATTGTATTGCCGAGACACCAAGCGGGTCTTTCGAAAACTTGCAAAACAGGAACTAACTCATCCAATAGAATAGAAGGCATTCTTGATGAGCTCTGGCGTCGGATGAGAGACATTCTGTTTGAGAGTCCAATAGACCGCACTTCTCGTCCATCAACGCCTGGATCATACATCCAACGACCGTCAAGCACCAGCTTGGACTCAAGCAATACTGTTAGTCTAGTGGAGGACTTTTTCCCTCTTTATTCAACTAACTTTTAAGCAGCGCCGAGTAGGTAGCCACCGTCTTGGCTCACGCGCGAAGTCATTGATCGACAAACAAAAGCCACAAGACGACGCAGAATTTGGATGGATATCAGACAACGGAGACGGATTAGCTGGTAACTCTGATAAATTCGCATCCTGCAGTGAATCTTGCGACGAAGACGTTCCCACGTCCACACAAGGTCCCAGATCGAAAGTGGCTCACTCTCACGAAGATAATCGAATGACAAGTCTTCGAACACTTCTTGCAAACATAACTGTCAGTGCACACGAACAAGCCTCCAGAGATCCAACATTATCATTTGCCTCTGCGCCTGGCATCCCAATTCTTCGAGCACTTATTGGAGCTTTAGCAGTTGACGTCATCGACGAACCCGTTGACCAAGCCATGAGCACGTACAGCACCATGGCGGAAGCGTGCAAGTATGCAAATGACGAATATCACGGAAACCCCGTCTTCAACCCCTTCAAATGGCTCATTGAGAACAGCGACCCAGTAGTTCGCTACGAAGCAGAGATCTGTCGACGTAATATCAACCCGAACAATGGAGAAGCTTACACGTGGAGGCAGATTGCAACAGTCCTTCTCCCTTATGAGACCGAGAAGCTCCGCAGATACCGCATCTCGGGCCGACGCGATTCTTCCGACTGCTACCCATGTGACCCGAACGGCACGATCACAGACCCTGCAGCCTGCGCAATGGCTACTGCTCAGATGATTTCAGAAGGACGCCTCCCCGATGGGAACAGCATTTGTGCTTTCAAGTTCGACCAATATGGACATATTTGCTTTCATCCTAAGTATGTTATGAAAGTTGGCGTTCCACCGTCTGCCGAAGAAATACAACAATCTCGCCAGTATCTGGAACAGGCCGGCTACAAAGTCATCAAGACAGACGCTATTACTGATGCAGACGGTATTGCGGATAAAGACCCGGCAAATGGCCAATCGACACACTCTAGTACCTCAGCTACTGGACAGGGCACAACGCAGACTACAGAAGGAGCAGTTGATGCAAAGTCACTTCCTAAGACAGGTAAAGCGACGGATATGCGAGATACATCTAATGTCGAGCATGACATCTCCACATCGAACAATGCCAGCAGTGTTCCTCAACTTTCTCACACGGGATCTCTCCGGCCAATTCCTTCGCCATTGACGGGATCGCGTTACTTCTGGACCTCTGCCGAGACTGCCGAGATGGTTCGCCGACTGCGTCTGTTGACACATGTTGTTTCTACTGAGTCAGAGCCTTCGATTTTTGAAGAGCATTTCAATAGTGACATCGAACGCCAATCGTTCATCGAGCGTGGCTACCTTCTCTTCAAAGATGCTTACACAGAACCACCCAAGTTTGTCCCTAATTGGATGACAAATCCTGCCGCACCAATTGAGAGTCCCTCTAACGAACCATGGGCAAGCTACATACCCGCGCGCACAATGCCGACATGCTTCCCACTAAGCAAACCCGCTCCTGAACCCAAGACGATGCAAATCGCTCTCTCGCAAGTCAACCCTCCGCTCCCTGGCTCCACTGGCATCCGATACTTCGAAACTTCCTGGCTCGGCGACGACAGGATTGAGCACATGACACGCTTCTACGAGGAGCTCTGCAACCACGCGACTCTGCCACTCAGCAAGATCACCTCCTTCATCTTCAGCTACGGCTGGAGCGAGAAGATACTGCATGTATCCGCAGAGGCGGCGGAGGACTGGCCGTTCAACTTCGCCGCGCTTCCGAAGGACTGGGATGACTGGAAGGTGTTCAAGGCGGATGTAAAGGAGGCAGCGAGGAAGGGCGTCAAGATCTGGCGCATGAAGGTGTTGGTGGTCGCGAAGGAGGAGTAGATTGGTGGAGGAGGAATTGATTGCAGTGGGGAGAAGGAAATGCAAGGAAAGGTTCTGATGGTAGTGACCGTGCAACCCTATCGGCTGGTCCCAGATATCGAGCCTATTGGCCATCATCGCCGGCTCAAGAGACGAATATGTTTTATCCACGAGGCCTCATCGACTGCCGGGAAGGAATATGGCAGTATTTCTTAGATTCAAAGCCATCAAAAATGAAATCAAATAAAATGTGCAACTAGCTACCCAGTCCCTTGGCCACCTGGCTTGGCTCATCCTTTCTAATGTTTCATGCCATCAGTTCCAGATTAAAAACTATATGATTGGGAACAGCGATCTGTACTCTACACAAGCGATGTTGTTCTTGCCTGTGCCCTTATGGTCATACGCTGTGTCTTACACAGTCAACGATGAACTGAAGCAGGAAGAGTTGCTCAGGATTCAACATTGATTCATTCGTCGGTTACAGGATATGAGTGGCAAATATCGGCTTGCCCTTTGCAGACTCAGATTGTAGCAGTCCAATGTTGATCATCCTCTTTCAATGTGATGTTGCTTGCGCGTTCACATAAAAATGGCGCCTACCGATATGTGGCTCTGTGGCGCAGTGGCAGAATTATTATTAACAAAAGGTTGTAATATACGGAGCGATACGGCAAAGACGAAGACGTAGCAATTAAGTAAACTGCGATTACAGTAAATTAGTTAACGCTTGAACGTCCCACCGCACCGCACCGCCATCATCATCATCATCATCCCCGTTCGATTGGGCTGATACTGGTCGCCTGTTTCATAACTTTGTATCAAACTACAGCAGACAATCGCCTCTTTTCTTTTGCGCGTTGAACATTCTTTACTGCTTGACTTCTCCTTTATTCACTGTGTCCTCCGATAATCCGTGAACCTGGAAGCATACGGCGCCTCTTAAGATTGCGCATTGCAACACATGAGTTATTAGGGAGAGGCACAAGATGGTGAGCGCAACCCGTGCAAAAGCACTGCAGCCCCGTCAGATCCTACGACGGAACCATGTATTGAACAAGGAAAAGTGACTGACCTTTCCTTCCGGCGTTCAGGGTCAAACGAAGCGACGAGAGGACAAAAAGTCGCGCCCCGGGAAAGCCTCACTGTTTTCCGGGGGCAAAGCTCGAGGCGAAGATGCCGGTCAACCGCAGATCAAGAAGGCAACTTATGAGATTACCAAGAAGAAGGAAGTTGGCGTATCAGATCTTACCTTGTTGAGCAAAGTGTCCAACGAAGCGATCAACGAGAACCTCAAGAAGAGGTTTGAGGCGGGAGAAATCTACACATACATTGGCCACGTGCTGGTGTCCGTCAACCCTTTCAGAGACTGTGGGTGCTCTACAACGCCGTCAACGGATCCAGGCTGACAGACATAGTGGGAATCTACACCGATGCGGTTCTGGATTCTTACCGCGGACGAAATCGCCTCGAAGTGCCTCCACATGTTTTTGCGGTTGCAGAGTCCTCCTATTACAACATGAAAGCTTATAATGACAACCAATGTGTTATTATCTCAGGAGAATCGGGTGCCGGGAAGACGGAAGCTGCAAAGCGCTTGATGCAATACATAGCGAATGTTTCAGGGGGTACACACTCGCGCATTCAGAGGACAAAAGACATGGTCCTGGCAACCAATCCGCTATTGGAATCATTTGGGAATGCCAAAACCCTAAGGAACAATAACTCATCAAGATTTGGAAAGTATTTGGAGCTGGAATTTAACGACTCCGGTGAGCCGATCGGGGCGAAAATCACGAACTACCTCCTTGAGAAGTCAAGAGTGGTGGGCCAAATCACCAATGAGAGGAACTTCCATATCTTCTACCAGTTTACAAAGGCAGCATCCCAGAAACACCGGGAGCTCTTCGGGATCCAAGAGCCACAGAGTTATGTCTATACCAGCAGGTCAAAATGTTTCGATGTTCCCAACATTAACGACGCTTCTGATTTTAAGGATACTTTGAATGCCATGAATGTCATTGGCTTGACAGAGGATGAACAAGACAACATCTTCAGGATGCTTGCTGCCGTGCTGTGGATTGGTAATGTTACATTCATAGAGAACGACCAGGGCGGCGTGGACATCATGGACCAATCTATTGTCGACTTCGTTGCGTATTTGCTCCAGGTCGAATCAGCTCATGTGAACAAGGCCCTCACTATTCGGATCGTGGAGACAGCGCGAGGAGGTGGAAGAAGGGGCTCGGTGTATGAGTCACCGCTCAACCCAGTCCAAGCCGCAGCAGTGAAGGATGCTCTTGCAAAGGCGATCTATTACAATCTGTTTGATTGGATCGTTGAACGCACCAATGTTTCTTTGAGGTCTCAAGACCGAATAAAGAATACCATAGGCATTCTCGATATTTACGGGTTCGAAATTTTCGAAAAGAACTCGTTCGAACAGCTTTGTATCAACTATGTCAACGAAAAGTTACAGCAGATCTTCATTCAGCTGACGTTGAAGACGGAGCAAGAAGAGTATGAACGGGAACAAATAAAATGGACCCCTATCAAGTACTTTGACAACAAAGTCGTGTGTTCTCTGATTGAGGACAAGAGACCTCCCGGTGTCTTTGCAGCCCTTAATGATGCTTGTGCAACTGCTCATGCTGATTCCGGGGCTGCAGACCAGACTTTCGTCGGCCGGTTGAACTTCCTCTCCAATAACAATCATTTCGAAGCGCGGCAAGGGCAATTTATCATCAAACATTATGCTGGCGATGTTAGCTACGCTGTCCAAGGGATGACCGACAAGAACAAAGATCAGCTGCTCAAGGATCTGTTGAATCTGGTCGGTTCTAGCTCGAATCAATTTCTCCATACCCTTTTCCCTCATCAAGTCAATCAAGACGATAAGCGCCGCCCACCGACCGCAGGTGATAAGATCAAGCAGTCGGCGAATGAACTGGTCGCCACTCTTATGCAAGCACAACCATCTTACATCCGTACGATAAAACCCAACGAAAACAAATCACCAAAAGAGTACAACTCCGCCAATGTCTTGCATCAGATCAAGTATCTCGGTCTTCAAGAGAACGTTAGGATTAGAAGAGCGGGTTTCGCCTATCGACAAACGTTTGACAAATTTGTTGAACGGTTTGCCCTCTTATCGCCGCATCTCTCATACGCTGGAGAGTATACTTACACAGGAGATGTGGAAACAGCCTCAAGGATAATTTTCAAAGACACCAGCATACCGGAAGAAGAGTTCCAAATGGGTGTGACGAAGGTCTTTATCAAAACACCAGAGACGTTGTTCGGGCTTGAACATATGCGTGATCGTTACTGGCATAACATGGCAGTCAGAATCCAGAGAGCATGGAGGAATTATCTTCGCTACCGCATCGAGTGCGCTACAAGGATACAACGATTTTGGCGTCGAGTGAAAGGTGGGATCAAGGAGATACAATTCCGTGACGAGGGCCATAAGATCCTCCAGGGTCGTAAGGAGCGCCGCAGATTCAGTTTGATTGGATCGAGACGTTTCTTGGGAGACTATCTTGGTATTAACAACAAGGGCGGTCCTGGTGATGTAATCCGCGACTCTATTCACCTTAATCCTCAAGAGAAATGTGTTTTCTCATGCCGCTGTGATCTCCTTGTGGCCAAGTTCGGCCGTTCCTCGAAACCGGTGCCGCGTGTCCTAATTCTGACTAATAAAGCCATCTACATCGTTGTTCAGAATGTCGTCAATAACGCTCTTTCCATCTCGGCCGAGCGTACTATACCCATTGGTGCGGTCAGATTCATCAGCTGCTCTACCTTGAAGGATGATTGGTTTGCCCTTGGCGTGGGTTCGCCGCAGGAGCCGGATCCCCTCATCAACTGCGTCTTCAAAACAGAGTTCTTCTTGCAGTTCAAGTGTGTCAGCCCAGGTGGATTTAACCTCAAGATCGCTGATACCGTCGAATACAACAAGAAGCCAGGAAAGCTAGTGCTTGTTAAGGCGGTGAAGGATCCAGCTGTGCCGAGAGATGATATCTACAAATCTGGGCAGATCCATACAAATCAAGGAGAGCCACCGTCGTCGGTGTCGAAGCCGACGCCGAAGGGCAAGACGATAGCTCGACCGATCAAGTCAGGCAAACTCCTCCGTCCAGGTGGACCAGGCGGGTCTTCAACTGTTACATCAAGACCAAAGCCTCGAGCAGCACCAGCAGCTGCTGCAGCAACACCACGTGCGATCCCAGCAGCAGCGATACCTCCGGCGACAAATGGCGTGAATGGAACAGCCCATTCAAGAACATCCAGCAGAGTCGCGCCACCTCCACCGCCCCCTCCGCCTGCTGCCAAGCCACCTCCGCCTGCTGCTCCAAGCAAGCCCATGGCTAAGGTACTTTATGATTTCTCTTCGCCTAACACCAACGAGCTGTCCATCACTGCCGGTCAGACCATTGAGATCGTACAGAAAGAGACCAACGGTATGTTTCCCTCCGGATATCATTGAAGCTGAACCTAGACTGACAGAATTCCAGGATGGTGGCTTTGTAAGAACACCCAAACTGAAGCCCAAGGATGGACTCCTTCAGCCTACGTTGAAGAAATCAAGATTGAACAAGCACGGGCACCACCGCCTCCTCCGCCACCACCCCCCGCTGCCGCTACCCGCCCCACTCCTGCCGCTATGAATGGTGTTGCGAAGGCAAAACCGACGGCACCAACACCCCCTGCCAAGCGACCCACTCCGGGAGGCAGGAAACCGATTGCACCACCTACACAACCTCGTGATAGTGCAATGAGTTTAGGCAGCGGTACAGGAAGTGGTACAGACAGCGGTCGAGCGACACCGAATAGTCTAGCAGGAGGGTTGGCGGAAGCGCTGAGAGCTCGGCAGAGTGCGATGCAAGGTGCCCAAAAAGACGAAGACGATGACTGGTGAGAATAATGACGCTTAAGAAAGCGTACGTGCCCATAGTCGGCTTTGTCTTCCTGTTCTTCTTGCTGCAAATGCGGGTTATCTCTAGCGATAAGGTGCACGGGGCTTCGACCATCATTGGGGCAAAGCATTTGGTAGAGAGTTCCGGACATGCACCAGGCGGCTTTCTGTCTCGTATCTGAACTGTGACATAGAGTCTCGCTAAGCGATGGTTTCTCGCGTTTCTCCCTTTCAATAGCGATAGATGAATATTGCGAAGAAGTAGTAGCAAAGTTATGAGAGCTATCTATCCAACATGTAGCAAAAACGAATAACCTCGCGGTTGTGATACTGTCCAGCGATCCACTACTTTCCGAGGCTCACTTAGATATCCTAGCAATGTGTCCTACAGCGAATGCGAGATTCCTATTCCAACTTAGTGTGAATGGATCACACGAACGCGTTAAACAAGCAACCATCACTTTGAAACATGCTAGGGAGATAATAATGATAACGCCAGAGTATTAGACCCGGACCTGATCAACAGAGTAACAATGTATACTGTCTGTCATGTGTCTCTTTCAACGTCTGTCATATCTATCCCTAAGTTAATTCATAGCCTAGGGGCTCTCAGGGTAGACAAGTATTCGGCCGAGCGTTATAGCAAATTCACAAGACCCGCAGCAATAATATGAATGACTCGGAAGAGATAGGATTTCCATCCCAGACTATTGGAAAGGAGCAACTTGCTTCTTTGTCATATGCCTTATCCCAGTTAAAAGATGGCACAATTGATACCGGGACGTATGAGGGAGGAGAATCGCCCGCTTTAGCAACGGATGTTCCTGAGCCAGGGCCCGGTATCAAAGCAGGAATCAAGCACCTCTACAAGGCAGAATGGTACGACATCTGGAAAGACACGACCTCGGATCTGGGGTCAGAGACCGGTGCGGATGGCTTCGAGGAATGGCCGTTGGTCGCACGTCATGTGAAGACCGAGTCGGGGCTGAAGGTGCACTCGATCGTCGTTCATAGCCGTCACCTGCGGACTTTCCTGGACGAGGTGTTCGAAGGGTATGAGGGCATGTCTACCAAGCTTAAGGCTTTGACCTTTGAGGCTCCGTTCCGCGAGTTCTTCCGCAGGTGGGTTGCGTATCGCCGTTGCATGGACGACTGTCAGGATCCGGTCGCCCTGGAGCACATTCGGTTGCTGGACGCGATCATAAACCCGGAGATCAGACCGGTAATCGAGAAGGCAGCCGATCTTCTGAAAAATGGACTCATCACCTACGAACATATCTGGGTGTTGTTCGAGGGAGGTTCCGAGGTCTACAGTTTGTTCGAAGGCCAGGACCGATATTTCCGCGTCGCCAGCGCGGACTACCGAAGAGCAAGTTTCGAAGTCAAGTGCAAATATATCGATTGCGATGGGAAATCGCTCGGGTATGCTACATGTTCGATCCTGATATACCACTTTGAAGGGGTGAAGAAGATTAGTGATCTAAAAGCCGTTCCGACTCATCTTTTGCCAGGAGAAGGAGTGATACGGCAGAGACTAGTAAAAACAGGGACTATGTTTGAAAGTCTTAATGGCACCCACTATAGATCCTACACAGGGCCTTGTATCAGGAAGCCAGCGGGGATTTTTCTTGAGCAAAATCGGACAAGACACGTGAGGATATTTCATTCTGCGTTGCTATTCGGAAATCGTTCCCCCGCTCATCAAGAGAGTTACTGACGGGTTTTCAGATCGAGCAAGGTCGGATCATGGTAGACCCAAACCTCTATGATACCAAGAACGATGATGAGGCCCCATCACTTCAACCCATTGACGACTTGTTGAAAAGATCCAGTGACCTCTCAAAATCTGCCTTTGATGATGACTCTGAATCATCAGATGATGAGGATGATGACGGTATGATCCTGAGAAAACTCTTCTATGAGCAGTTGCAGAACAGCAAAAGACGTCGTCCACACGATTCCGAAACAGTTCCAGCTGGAGATGCTGGTGACCAGCGCAGACTGTCCCCGAGCCTACTCGCCCTCTGCACTCCGATAGTTCGTGGCTATTGTCTGACTTTGAAGGAATGGGGTCAGTCGCCTTTTGACATATAGCCGGCGGAAATTCAACGATATGCTGAAACGTTTTCATATAGTTCACTTTTACGTTGACAATATCAGCGAAATCAGATGGAGCGAAGCAGCCTTCCGCCGACTCGTGCTCCCTCAGGATTATAAAGAGCTTATTCTTGCATTCGTCAAGAGTCAGATGTCCCAGAAGGATCATTTCGACGATGTTGTACAGGGCAAAGGCAAGTTTCCTTATGCAGTCTGACTTTCGCAGGTGGGCGCTAACAACGCCGAGATGTACAGGCAAAGGTATGATCATACTCCTGAGTGGGGAGCCTGGTGTAGGAAAGACATTGACCGCTGAGTCTGGTGAGCTCTCGACGATCATCATTCACCTTCGTTACCGGTTATCGGTCATCTGATATCTCTTTAGTCGCGGAAGAAATGAGACGGCCGCTGTACTTCCTCAGTGCCGGTGAGCTCGGCGATACTGTTCAAGCAGTCGAAGAGAACTTGCAGGAAGTGCTGGAAATATCGACGAAGTGGAACGCCGTCTTGCTTTTAGACGAATGCGATGTCTTCCTTGAAGCGCGCACGACGGCTGACATCCAACGCAACAAACTTGTCACAGGTGAGCGGCCATATAACAAACCAACCCCACGTCCTGCCCGTACATACCTCGGAGGTAGCTCATGAACTTGTCAAACAGTGTTCCTTCGCCTGCTCGAATATTACAAGGGCGCCATGTTCCTGACCACGAACCGCATGTCTACGTTCGACACCGCTTTCCAATCCCGAATACATCTGTCCATCACATATCACGCTCTTGACTTACAATCAAAACGACACATATGGCGAACATTCTTGCGCCCTAGCACGGCCAACGAGCCAAATATTACCGAGGATACGACGCGTCCACCGCACTACTCTAACAACCTGACAGACCAAGACATCGAATATTTGTCTGGCCTCGACCTGAATGGCAGAGAAATCAAGAACATCATCAAGACCGCAACGCTTCTTGCCAGTAGTAAAGATCTGCCACTAAGCATCGACCACGTCAAGACCGTCTTACGGGTCCGGAACAACTCGAACGAGACCACCGGCAAAGGTCGCGTCCCATCCGTACAATCTGTGGAACAAGGACCCCAGGTAGTGCAGGATTTCCGAGCATCAGAGCTTTGGAAATCGATACAGGCCAGGCGAATAGAACATATTTGGTTTATGCTACTTGCACCACTATTCTTGTGGAAGATTTTGTTCGCATACCGGTAATGGCCGACGTCGTATTTCGTGGTGCTTCTTAACCCGTGGTCTGTTGGATGGAGATGCCGATATCGTGTATTCCAAAAAGTGGCACGGACGGGTGGACATGAAGTCTCTGCTTAGGCTGTGTCCGCGGGCTGTCGAGCTCAGCCATTGGAGTGTATAACCAATAGAACGGCATGCCTCACGGTATCACGACATAGACTAGTTCATAACAATGTATGTCTATAGAGTCCTCGCGGTCTATGTTGATATTTCGATACTCGGTAGTCGTGGCGTGCTGCTGAGGTCAAAGTTTGCTGTAAGGTTATCGCCATTGCCAAGCCTTCAAGTGATCCATCGGTCGATTGAAAGCAGAGCGAACATCGGATTCATGATGCAGTAACTAGCAATATAACACTGATAGTACAAATAACTAAACAACTGTGCTTCTTATACGTCTACTCTCCCGCTCATTTGTGCAAGTTGCCAGGTTCGGTCTCAGTCTGCATAGAAACGAGAAAAATCAAATTCCCTATGTCTACCCCTCAGTACTTGACTGGCGATAAGGAAGCCATTAAAAGCTTCATCGACCAATTTGATGTAAGTATTCCATGTCAGCGGCGTAGTAGTTCTACACAAGCCCCTGCTCTTACCAGTGCACGGGTTCTCCCAAACATAGAACCATTGCTTATTTCTTACAGGTATACTTGTTCGATTGCGACGGTCCGTCTACGTCCGAATTGAGCACCCTGCGGCCACCGAAAGGGTTCTGAGAAAGATGAATGCTGATATCATATGGTAGGAGTTTTATGGTCGGGCGACCACCTCTTTGCTGGAGTCGTTGACACCCTCGAGCTTCTTCGCAGCAAAGGTAGTCCAACACCCTGCCTGCCTTGCTTCCCCTAATGAGCCTTAAATCTATGGACACTGTCTGATTACCCCTCTTTGGATCTTCAGGCAAACAGACTATATTTGTGACCAACAATTCCACGAAATCACGCGCCGAGTACAGAAAGAAGCTTACAGGCTTCGGAATCCCATGTACCGTCGAAGAGATCTTCGGATCCTCCTACTCCTCCGCCATTTACATCTCCCGAATCCTCAACCTCCCACCAAACAAGAAGAAGGTATTCATTCTTGGCGAAGCAGGTATCGAAGCAGAACTGGACTCGGAAAATGTTCCTCACATTGGCGGGAGCGATCCCAAATACCGTCGAGACATAACTCCCGAAGATTACAAATTGATAGCATCTGCAGATCCGTCCTTAATCGACCCCGAGGTCGGCGTGGTATTGTGCGGGTTGGACTTCCATATTAACTACCTCAAACTCGCCCTCGCCTTCCACTACATCCGGTTTCATGGGGCGACGTTCCTCGCCACAAACGTGGATTCTACTCTGCCGACCGCGGGTACCTTCTTCCCAGGCGCCGGCTCTTCGACCACAGCATCGCTGGTCAAAGCGCTGGGCAAGGAGCCGGTCGCACTAGGTAAACCGAGCCAGGCCATGATGGACGCCGTGGAAGGCAAATTCCATTTCGACAGGGCGCGCACATGCATGGTCGGTGATCGAATGAACACGGACATCCAATTCGGTATCGAAGGGAAGCTCGGTGGGACTTTGGGAGTCTTGACCGGCGTCAGCACGAAAGAGGAATTCACGACGGGGGATATGACACCAAAGGCTTATGTCGACAAATTGAGTGATCTGTTAGAGGCTGCTTGAAGGGGGGTGGGCATTGGGGTCTCATAGTAATGTGGTCTTGGTGGCATATTAGACATATACACAGATAGAAGGCATAGAATACCCTTAACTTATCGAAGACGGAAGCGACATTCGCGGTGGTGGTAGTTGACACTTACCTCTCTCTACTCCTGTACATAGTCTGGAACACAATCCTGGGTTAGGACACACAATCAAACATATCTCATTGCTCAGCACAGCATCCACTCTCTCGAACAATGTATATCGCTGAGCAAGTCATACCTAATATGTCTCCAAGGGACTAGAATCCCTATTGCAAACCGACAACACATATCGGGGGTTTTCGATCTTACATAGCAACCAGAAGCAATGGAGCCATCATCTACCAGAACTAAGCCATGAGAGCTGGGGAAAACGAACTTCTGTACAGAGTAAAAGCCTCAGGGACCACTCTTCAAACTGGTAACAACCAATTAATTAGACCCTCGAGTTCTGACAGCTGTGCACAATGAATTTCGATTTTGAATTCGGCAGAGAGGGCCACAGCAAACCTAAGGACCTTAGACGTCGGACAGTGGCTTAGGAGTCCACCACTGGTGTAGGAGTCAGTCACCCAGGGCTCGGCAGGGCATTATTTAGGTTCTGATTGTTGGCGGCGTGCAATCGGTAGGCTTCCGGCGACAAAGAACCTTGACTTGAAGGGGAAGAATTGAATATTTAATATTTACTACGTAGTAATTACTACCGAACTACGTAGTATGTAGAATGGCGCTTGCCCCCGGTTCCACTCCCCCATGACCAACTTGCGATAACTTATACTACGTAGTAATTCTAGTCGATAACTTAGTCCGAGGACCGGCCATCACTTCTCGGCGCCGTCCCGACTCCAATTCGACTGCAACCCCAGGCACTTTTTCAATTTCATCTTCCCCTCCCTACCTCCCTATTGAGGTCATTGAAGCAGGGGCGACTTCTATCATCGCAAATTGATCTCGAGGCGAATCCGACTACTCGCGATAAGCGACACGCTCGTTACGCCACCACACATCGCAGCATGGACATTGCGCCGTCGTGTTAACTCTAGAGAGACCCCGCAAGGCCACTTGCGGCCCTTCCAAATCGACACTTTGGATCGCTCGCTCGTTGAGAAGGGTGAAAAAAACAGTGAAAGAAGGCGACACGGATATCTTGACACATATTATTTCCAGAAGTGTTGGAAATGAATACCGACGCGCAATCGATA
Source organism: Pseudophaeomoniella oleicola (assembly GCA_003868215.1). Classification (NCBI taxonomy): domain Eukaryota; kingdom Fungi; phylum Ascomycota; class Eurotiomycetes; order Phaeomoniellales; family Phaeomoniellaceae; genus Pseudophaeomoniella; species Pseudophaeomoniella oleicola. Next base: position 107,533 of record QWDQ01000061.1, read on the forward strand.
TGGCCCGAGAACCCCCATGAAGAGATTATGATGGCCCCCGTCTCGGCAGGGGATGATGACTTTACCAACTTTCTCGATCTCGATCTAGACTTCCCCGACTTTGGCGATGTGCAGGGACAACATGGCTCAATGGACACCAGCATGGACGGCTACAATATGAATTTGAACCAGCAAGAGGTTGTGATGGATCAGGGGGTCGATATGCAATTCAACCCCCATGATCAAGACGTCTACCGATCAAACGACGCTCAGCAGCCGATCCGGTCAATACAACAGATGCAACATCAACATCAAGGTCAGCCGCAGCTGTATCAGCAAGCGCAGCCGCAATATCATCGCCCACAGCCAATTATTCCCCCTACTCCGTCCAGTGGAGATCTTCTTGGAGGAGTAGCAGCATATTACAACCCTGGATCTGGCCACATTATCTACGAACATTACCAGGGAAAGGACGACCAGGTGAGCATTGGCCAATGTGAGAGCGACCGACATAACTAATTTTCTTGCAGATGTCTTTCACTCCATTAGTATCACCTGCAGTCACTCCTGCTGATGCTTCATTCCACCTGCCTGACTATGCTATTCCTGGAGAGTATTTCAGTCCTCTAGCTTCACCTGCGATCGAAGCCCAGAAAAGTCAATACCGGCTCTGGCATGGGCAGCGTGGCGCGGAGACTGTAGATTCGACTTCACCTGCCGTGGTCAGTACTGAAGTAGGTGGCGCATCAGCACCAGTCACTCCAGCTGTCCAAAAACATCGTCGTAAGCAAAGTCAAGGATCTAGGAGCGCAGGGCGAAGTGTTCGACAGTCGCCAATTGTGAAAGCCCAAAGTAAACGGAAGCAGCACAGCCTTACTTTGAAATCAAACACGGTGGCAGAGGTAGCTGAATCTCACCATATGGAAGTGCCCAAGACACAATCTGATAAACTGGGGGGTAATTCAAGCTCTGGGCAAGACTCAGTCTCGCCTGAGGCCCTTGCTGAAGCCCTCATGCCACCTCCAGCAGTTCCACATTCTGCGTCGAAATCGCCATGTGTGGCAGCGCAACGGGGAAGCCCATTCCTTCAAGGTAACGAGCCCGCGACTCCGGCAACCTTGATGCGCCTGAACAAATCACAATCACCCATGAAAACAAATCAACCTCAAGAGATTGAAGCGACCAGTGGTGACGTGATGGAGGACATAATGCTCCCAGAACCAGCGAGAAAAATTCGCCCAGCAGTGCCACCAATCCAAACTTCGGCCGTCCTCGATGAACGATCAACGCCAAAGTTGTTGGCACAGAATCTCAAGAGCAAGGCTCCTGGCAGTGGCGCGGTCTCTGCAGCATCTACGCCTACTGCACCAACACCGTTGTCCAAAGGCCCTGCGTCACCCGAGGGAACAGAGCTCAAGAAGGTCAAATCCGCTGGTCGTCTTGCTAAGAAAAGACAGAGCGTGAGTTCGTCTCAAGTGAGTCCCGCGATCCGGCCAAAGATTAGCCCCAACATAAAACCTCTCATGCCTGGTGGATCCAATGCATCAGTTTCGGCCGAGCATTCCGCACTCTATTTGGCGTCAAAGTCCAATTATCAGAACATTTTGGACGGTACACATCTACCAGGAGTTACATATCCAGAGGCTTTGGCAGAAAACTTGAGCTCGAAACGCACCAGTCACAAAATTGCCGAACAAGGCAGACGAAATCGCATCAATACGGCACTGAAGGAAATTGAGAGCCTGCTGCCACCGACACCGACATTACTTGCCCTTAGCAAGAAAGAGTTTCCAAGCAGTCCTGATGAAGATCCCACCGAAAAGAATGCGCAAGCCAATCAGCCGACGAGCAAGGCTAATACCGTTGAAATGGCTATCATGTATATCAAATCTCTGCAGACCGAGTTGAGCGAAACACGAATGAAGTTGGAAGCTGCGGAAAGGAAGCTTGCCGAAGGAAACGGCGATAGCAGCCAGCGGTCTGCTTCTGATTGAAATGTACGGATTCACTTATGAAACTGGTTATGCGAAGAGGGGCGTTTATTATTTGTAAATAGTTGCTTTCTTCGTGTACTTTGAAAGTGTGGTTGCTCTGGCACGAATTAAGTCACGGTACAGGCAGGTGAGATAGCAGAAGAGAGAGAGGTTGATGTCAAAATGGCAACTTTGGTTATATTACTATGGACATAATCCAACCCTCAGCTCTCAGATAGCTGCCTAATATTATACTGATTGGGTATCATACAAGACGGCATGGCATGTACACGGTAGATTGCAGCCTAATGGTGTACTCATTTTGACGAAGCTTCCATGTTCTGTCTCTGATAAAGGTGAGGCAGCGAGGCAGACACTGAGGCATTGAAGATTCAGATGATGATTGGTACATGGTCGGTAGCTTACAAGGGTCCAGAATGTCCTGGAGCAGTTCTATGGATTGCAGGCGGTGGGGGCCAAATATGCCAATGCCAATGTGCTATGCTACATAGTATGGTACTTTACGTAGAAATATTCGGTGGAGCTGTGGAATCTCTCTCACCAGAGCACGATCGAACGTCTTGGAAGCTTGGAGAAACTTCACCTTCCCCTTTCGGGATTGAAGCTTCAGCCGCCATTTTGGTTTCTCCAGCGATATTTTATGTTTGCTGGCTTTCCCTGCAACGCTTTAAAAACCACTTCAAAAGATTCTCTCGACTCTGGACTTGAATTCATTCACGATAGAGATCTTCACTTTGCCTTTCTGTACGCCGTTGTTCTGCAGTTGATTGGATTTAGAAAAGAAAACGTAAGTGACTGCATCACTCCTCCGCTTACTACCCTCCCCATCTTCCATGCAGCCTGGTGAATTGAAGCCTCAGGATCACTGAGCTTCGTCACTGTTTGCACACACTCTTCCTCAGTTCTACCTTTATCACAAGCGCACTCCAGTGGTTATATCCAGAAGACTAACCATCCTCTCTCAGCGTCTTTTTCAGCACTTAAACCATCATGCCGGAGACCTTCGAGTTTCAGGCTGAGATCTCTCAGCTTCTCAGTCTTATCATCAACACAGTCTACTCAAACAAGGAAATCTTCCTGAGAGAACTGATCTCCAACGCTTCAGATGCGCTCGACAAGATCCGCTATGAAGCCCTCTCAGATCCTAGCAAGCTCGACAGCGGCAAGGATTTGAGAATCGACATCATCCCAGACAAGGAGAGCAAGACCCTTACCATCCAGGATACCGGTATCGGTATGACCAAGGCTGTAAGTTTCCACGATTGATTGCTCACTTGATTCTCACATACTGACCTGCGCCCAGGATCTCGTCAACAACCTTGGTACCATTGCCCGATCAGGAACCAAGCAGTTCATGGAAGCCTTGACTGCTGGTGCTGATGTCTCTATGATCGGTCAATTCGGTGTCGGTTTCTACTCCGCTTACCTTGTTGCCGACAAAGTTACTGTCACCTCAAAGCACAATGACGACGAGCAATACACTTGGGAGTCCAGTGCCGGTGGTACCTTTACTCTTACACAAGATGCTGGCGAAGCACTTGGTCGGGGTACCAGGATTGTCCTTCACTTGAAGGATGAGCAGATGGACTACCTCAACGAGGCTAGAATCAAGGAGGTTGTCAAGAAGCACTCCGAGTTCATCTCATACCCCATCTACCTTCACGTATTGAAGGAAACCGAGAAGGAAGTCCCAGATGAAGATGCTGAGGAGTCCAAAGAAGAAGATGAGGAGAAGAAGCCTAAGATCGAAGAGGTCGACGAGGATGAAGAGAACAAAGAGAAGAAGACCAAGAAGGTCAAGGAGTCCAAGATTGAAGAAGAGGAGCTTAACAAGACCAAGCCAATCTGGACCCGCAACCCATCTGACATTACCCAGGAGGAGTATGCTTCCTTCTACAAGTCCCTGTCCAATGACTGGGAAGACCATCTCGCTGTCAAGCACTTCTCTGTCGAGGGTCAACTTGAGTTCCGCGCCATCCTGTTTGTTCCAAAGCGTGCTCCTTTCGATCTCTTCGAGACCAAGAAGACCAAGAACAACATCAAGCTCTACGTTCGCCGCGTCTTCATCACAGATGATGCCACTGATCTGATTCCAGAATGGCTCAGCTTCATCAAGGGTGTTGTCGATTCCGAGGATCTGCCACTCAACTTGTCCCGTGAGACCCTGCAGCAGAACAAGATCATGAAGGTCATCAAGAAGAACATTGTCAAGAAGACTCTTGAGCTCTTCAACGAGATCGCCGAGGACCGTGAGCAATTCGACAAGTTCTACTCAGCCTTCAGCAAGAACATCAAGCTTGGTATTCACGAAGACAGCCAGAACCGTCAATCCCTTGCCAAGCTTTTGCGCTTCAGCTCAACCAAGTCTGGTGATGAGTCTACCTCTCTCACTGACTACGTTACTCGTATGAAGGAACACCAGAAACAAATCTACTACATCACCGGCGAGTCTCTGAAGGCCGTTCAAAAGTCGCCTTTCCTTGACTCTCTTAAAGAAAAGGACTTTGAGGTTCTCTTCTTGGTTGACCCTATTGATGAGTATGCCATGACTCAGCTCAAGGAGTTCGATGGCAAGAAGCTCATTGATATCACCAAGGACTTCGAACTTGAGGAGACCGAGGAGGAGAAGAAAGAGCGTGAGGAGCAGGAGAAGGAGTTCGAGGGTCTTGCCAAGAGCTTGAAGAACGTCCTCGGTGATAAGGTCGAAAAGGTTGTCGTCTCGCACAAATTGATCGGTTCCCCATGTGCCATCCGTACTGGTCAATTTGGTTGGTCTGCGAACATGGAACGTATCATGAAGGCCCAGGCCCTTCGCGACACTTCCATGTCCTCGTACATGTCATCAAAGAAGACCTTCGAGATTTCACCCAAGTCACCAATCATTAAAGAGCTCAAGAAGAAGGTCGAGGCCGATGGAGAGAACGACCGCACTGTCAAGTCTATCACCCAACTCCTCTACGAAACATCTCTTCTTGTCTCCGGCTTCACCATTGAGGAGCCTGCTGGCTTCGCCGAGCGTATTCACAAGCTTGTCTCCCTCGGTTTGAACGTCGATGAGGAGGCTGAGACCAGCGAGGAGAAGGCTGAGGAGGAGGCGGCTGCTCCTGCTGAGGCTACTGGCGAATCCGCCATGGAGGAGGTTGACTAGATCAGTCGTCGATCAAGAGGAATGCTTTAGTGTGATGGGCTTTTTCTCGACGGACGGATATGGCGTTGAGTGCTGCTTTGGTCGAGCGATTTCCTTTTCCTTTTTGAAATGTAGTATCAGGTTCACTCTGTGATGATACCAGACCATGGTATTTACGTATGTAATTCCTAGAGGTCACTTCCACAAGTTCGCATCAGATATGATAGCATGACGAATTCAAAAGTTCAAAACAGAAACTACCGCTTCATAGTAGAAGACTTCAAGTGTTGCAGATATGACAGCTAGACAGTGGAATCCGTGATAACGAATGCACTTGCTTCCCTTCTGACGCCAGCCATCTCAAGTCCCTTGCACGAAAACTCAAAAAAGGAGGAATGACTGCTAAAGATAGTTGCAAGATATGTAGATTGTAAGGGTTGGTGTATGACCCATATGCTAAGTTCTATACCATGCATGAGCCCCTTTCTCCTATCGTGTTGATAGAAGTTCTTAATAACCAGCTGTCAATATTAGAAGAAGCAAGCATTGTTGTTGTGGCTACTGATGGGGTGTTGAGCCGTCGATCAGCAGTCTACTACGTACCTACGTAGTAGTAACATGGGTTACTAGCCCCACGATGCTAGATTCCCGAAATTGGAGACGCGCTCGGTTCAGCCCACTGCACGCGCCGCCCCAAGGGGGATATTCAGCCGTGATGGTCATATGCCAAACAAATAAACAACAGACTGCCTTTGGACAACATCACACTCCCGTGACTAGCGACAACTTGGGCACCACAGACAGTTGGAAGTTATGTCTCGCTCAGAGTCGAGATGAGGAGGAACCGTTTTTCATCCTCATATCGACCTCGATCAGATGAGCGGTGGGCTTCTGGCGTCAAGCATGGATGCTGTGGTCTTTGACGAATCGCCCATGGCCACCTATCTACAAGGTTCGCTGAGTTCAAAAGTGACACCTGACATAGCTCACAATAGTCTAGGGCAGGGCAATGAGGAAGAAGTATGGCACGACTCCTCCAGCAGTCCCTCAACAACGAGCGACCAACCCTCATTTGCACCTCGAGGGTTGGCTCGTCTGAAGCCAGCGCGACCATTACCCTTGAAATTACCATCTCCGTTCGAGAAAGGCGCTCGAAGATCACGGTCGGCGGTATGTCTAACTCTTCAAGTAGTCGGATGGCTACTGACAAACGAAGGCGACCCAGTTAACAAGCCATCAGTCTCCTGTCGAAGATGAACAGTTTCTAGAACAATTTCGATATACGATTGTCGCATCGCAGCTGCTAGACGATCAGATCAGTACTGTACATCACCGACGACGCTCTGGTAGACCGAAATCCCAACCCACGCCAAGCGAAACCCAACATATCTCGGAGGCGCCGACTTTCAGCTTCAGAGGCGCCACAGTCTCTATTTTGGTGCCTTTTTCATTGGCTTTGATCGTGAAAGTGTTCGACGTTAGATCTTCCAGACGGGATGCGAACATATACCTGCCTTGGTTGACAGGCATTCGAGTCCTGCTACTCACTGTGATCATCTTGGCAGGCGTCTACGCCTATTCTCGATGGAAGTTTGCGAAAGAGATTCGGCACGCTATCATTCACAGTCTATCGGGCTTGGTAGAGGCGTCTCATGCATCCGATATTGCGATTACCAATGCCCTCAATTTTATTCAAGAGGTAGAGATAGTATCTCGGGGTTATGATATGTGAGGCGACGCATCTCCGCTAAGCATATAGTTTTGCTAATACAGTGCAGTACATCTCCTTTGCCACCAATCAGCCGTCTCGAGGAAAGAACGCAGCAGCGCCGTTGCACCAAGCTCCGGCGGGAACTCGCATCATGTCTTCGCGAATTATGTCATCAGTATATCGAAGCACACCATGCTCTATGTCCATATGCTCCCGAAGAGGTTGTGGAGCAATATCACGATATATACGACGTCTCGAGGAGGGACTTTCAAGAGGTTGGGCTTATGTCCCCCAGACCGGTCTCGGAGGATCCAGAAGCTCTCAAGAGTTTGAAAGCATCTTTTGGGAAGCAATTTGTATCTCGAAAGGTCGTTCTATGCGACCTTTTGGCCTTCTCCGCCAACCATGAAGATTCAGACCTTAAAAAATGGCACGTAGCCATTGGAGAGGCTCGTAGTCTCTCCCGTTCCATAAGCCAGATAACTTCCAAGATCACCGCCTTGCTACAGGTAGAACAGAATCCACTACCAATAACAGCCGAAGAAGCTCCACAATCACGGCAGGACACGGGACTTGGAATAACGACTTCGGGAAGACATACACCAGAACCCGAAACCGATGCCAACAGAGCCCAAATGTCGCGCCTGAGCTCACTATCTCAAGGGATCCGGACGTTAAGCGCGAAAATGCATCTGTTCAAAGAGCAAGTTACAGAGGCAATCGAGGAACGAACTACTGCGGATGTAAGTGCCATTTTGGCTCATCAATACGACTCTGCCGGAGCAGATTTGAAGGCTCTTCTTGCAGAATGGGAACGAGGGAAACAATTGATGATGCTGCAGGCTCATAGGACCTCGAATCGCGTTAGCAGATCGTCTTTATCGCCTACTCAGAGCTTAGGAGGCTCAACGGCCGTTGGGGGTAGTCCTTTGGATGCTTTTAAACGTCTCAATGGAGATGAGGAGTCAGACCCTTCAAGGACATCTCCGGAACAAGATGCAGTATCAGACGAAGAGATCTTCGAAGCCATTGCTCTTCCAAAGCAAAGGTCCACCTTAAGCAGAGAAGAACGACTTGCAAAGATGAGAGAAGATCGTCTCAAAAGGGCACTCGCTCAGGATAAGCAAGATGCAAGCACCAATATGCTGCGCGAGTTGGAAACGGTAATCAAACATCGACCACGTGCCGGCACTCGAACTTCGGTACGAAACACGACTTTATGAACATCTAGTTTCATTGCGAACCACCGAAGATGCATTCTTCTTCGTACTATCCTTGATCACGATCCATCGACCCTCTGCATGAATCACACCGCAACTGCGGCTGCAACTTACGAATTTGTTTCACAATCCGACAGACTCCGCAATCAACCCTCCATTCAATGCCCTCTAATGACCATTCCTCCTACATCGATCTTTTCACAATATCGTTCACCATCTCTGTGGACCATTTCTTTTCCACGAATAGAACTCACAAAACCTCACCACACTTTCACAAGACATCCCCACAACAAGAACGGAAGCCGTCTTTCCATTTGTTTCATCTCCCAGATCATTTCGACATCCATCCAGATTCTTGACCAGCTTGAACCTCATTTTCTTTTACTAATGAAATCGGACACGTCCATCCACAACATCTACACATACATAATCGCGGGGACATACTCGCCTCTTAACGATACGCACGACTCTCTCGCATCTTGGAATCTAATCTGATTGGGAAAATCTTTGTCCGTTTTCTTCCTCACTTTCTTCTCTACTACCTAATCCCCTGATAGCATCCGAATCGATCGATCCTTTTTTTTTTTTTTTTCAAATTTACCCCTCTCTTTTCTCCCTACGGAAGATTTCCTTTTTCCACCAGCGTGGCGCATTTAGGTGTAAGGTGGTGGGTGCATAAGAGGGAAAGGAATGGAAGGGAAAGGAAAAAAGAGGATACAATTTTTACAGAACAGAACAGAAAAGAAAATAGATACTTCTTAATACATGATCTTGTTCTTCAGCAACATCATCACCATGTCTTTGGTCATATTGTAATATTAAAGTGACCACCGAAGATGTAGGTATGTATGTAGGTAGATATGTAGATGTCGTATTTGTTACACCACGAAATATAAGAGAGCTCCTCCTCATCATGATGATGCATAATCATTGAAAATCTACCAAGTAGTATTTTCAATCTATCTGAAAGAAGAAAGATTTATTAACGTATTCATAGTTTGCTGGTTTGTTTTGAGCCGTTGTTCTCAATCTCGTTGTGTTCGGGATTTGCTTTCTTTTCTTGCTGCTGCTGCTGCTGCTGCTGCTCCTCCGCCTCCTTCCCACCAGCGAGACCGTCTTTTTTCAGTTTCTCGACATTCTTCCAGGTCTGTTGCCCGTACGGCCGGAATTGGTCGGCGTATTTCTTCGCCGTGACGCCGCTGGCCTGTCTCATGGCGAAGCGGGCGGCGATGCCTTGCATGATGACGGCGGCGCGGAGACCGCCGAATGCGTTGGCCCAGGACATGTCGTCCGGGGTGGGGTCCCAGCGGGCCTCGGAGCGGTACCAGGAGAGGAGCTGGGCGATGGGTGGGAGGCCGGGGGTGGCGTCGGGGAGGAAGGCGTGGAACTCGTTGGTGCCGAGGGCGTGCATCCAGGAGTAGGGGCCGGTGAGGTTGACGAGGTCGGCGAGGGGGTGGCCGATGGTGGCGAGTTCCCAGTCGAGGATGCCGATGACGCGAGGTTCGGTTTTGTGGAAGACGAGGTTGTCGATTTTGTAATCGCCGTGCATCAGAGTGGCGCGGTCTTGTGGTTGGGAGGGCTTGTTGGTAAAGAAGGTTGCCATATCATCGAAGTGGGGGATGGGGCCAACCGGTTGGTGAGTCTCTACATCGATGGCTTGTGACTGAAGGTGGGAGATCTGCGAGAGCGTTTTAACTTGTCGGGTGTAGAAGTCCTTCGGTTTGCCGAAGGTCGTGAGGTTGACAGAGGACGGGTTGACACGATGGAGTTTGGCGAGGGTGAGGACGGCAGATCGCCACCTGTGTTTGCATGAGACAAGGAACAGGATTAATTGTATAGGAGTGATATGTGCACTCAACCTTACATCTCCGTCCGTTCTTCAGGGCTGAGGCCTGGAAAGTGTGGTTCAGTGACCATTCGCCCATCCAGGAACTCCATAATATAAAATGGAGTGCCTATTATACTATCATCTTCGCAGAGACAGTACGTTTTCGGTACCGGCACATCTGTGTTTTCTAGAGCATGTATGATCTTGTACTCTCTCTCTACTTGATGTGCTGTTTTCGAGAGAAGTTTCCCCGGCGGTTTCTTTCGCAGCACGCACCGACTGCCGTCAGGAGAGGTGAGTTCGTATGTGGGATTCGATTGGCCGAAGCCGAACTGAGACGGAGTCAGAGTGGCAGTGTCAATGGGAACGTAACTTGGAACATCTAACCTGCTTCACCTCTAAGGGAGTCTTGATTTCGGGGACCGTTCTCTCGATATATCGCTGCAGCGCATTAAGGTCTATCGGTTGACGAATGGGGCCGGCCATGATGGGTTGTCTGCAGAGCTACTACACCCAGGCAATCAGACTCAACCACCCAGAGCATGGAAAGGCGTGTGCAAGCGGTGATATATCAAGCGTGACTGTCACCGAGCTCTCATCATGTCCGGGGAAGTCCATTTACTCCGCATTGTACTCGACCTCGGCTGATATGAGATAATGATAACTTACATAATCCGGGGAAATCAAACACAGGCAAAGGCAAACCTTCCCGTCACAGAACGACGCGTTGTTCGCGCCACTTAACACGTCCACCGAGACACGCGCCAGTTCCTGGAGTGGGACGTGACTATTGATTGTGTATTTCCATGTCGAACTGGCTTCATCTCGGCCTTCTATCCCAGTCCAATTCTTTTTCTTGGACTTGTATTGCTCTACCTGCGACCATTGTGTATATTTCAACCGAGCATGACAAGACCTTCAACGCCTCCACCAGCAACAACAGACTTTAAAGAACTTCGTTCACCGCCATCCCTTCCCAATTCACCATTAGCCAAACGCCCGAAAACTTCCACTGAAGACCACACAACTTCAATCGCCGCGACCATGGCAACTTCAAATGGCACAACTCCCGCCGTCGCCCCAATTGACGCCAGCCCACCTCTTTTGATCAAGAAGCTCTCTGATAAAGCTCAGACCCCAACACGTGGTTCACCCTTCGCCGCAGGCTATGATATATATTCCGCACATGACACTGTGATCCCAGCCCGAGGGAAAGCCCTGGTAGACACTGATCTTGCCATCGCTGTACCTGCTGGAACTTGTAGGTGTCCCCTTGATCGATCCCCGCCTCCGCCTTCCTTTCCCCTCTCATTGATTAATGCTTACCACCATCCCAGACGGCCGCATTGCCCCTCGTTCCGGTCTCGCCTCAAAATCCTTCATCGACACCGGTGCCGGTGTCATCGACGCCGACTACCGTGGCCAAGTCAAAGTTTTATTGTTCAACCATGCAGAAACAGATTTTACCGTCAAGGTGGGAGACCGGGTCGCTCAATTGGTATTGGAGAGGATCTATACACCAGAAGTTCAAGTCGTGGATGAGCTAGAAGAGAGCGTCAGAGGCGCTGGAGGATTTGGAAGTACAGGATCATAGCTAGGAGAGCATACCTAGGAAGTAGAGAAAAGAAAGACAGAAGATAAATTAGAGGGCGTTACGGAACAAGTCTGGTCAGGGTGATATAGGACCCAGCAATCATCTAGATCTCAGAAACGAAGCACGAACAAATGAGCATATGTCGAACAACATTGACAAATAACGTAACACCGTTGCCTTATACACAAGGTTCCTGTCCTCTTCCTCGTAAGTGAGTGAATGAGTGTGTGTGTGTGTGTGTGTGTACCACCCACTCACCCACTCACCCACACCCCCCATCCGCTTCCCTAACTACCTACTGTAACTTAGGTAGATCTAAGCGGTGGTAATAATCGTAGTGTGCGAAGAAAGTCTAGTGTCTAGTAGAGAGCAGATACCTAGGTAAATAAACGTATATATAAGGTACCTAGCTACCTCAGCTAGGTATATGGTATGGTATTATATCAGAGCACAAGGAAAGGAAAGGAAAAGAACGAAAAGCAACAAATCTCATCAACCCCCCCCCCCCCCCCCCTCCGAACACCATTATCAAACCAGGTCTGTCTATCTATTAATGCTAGATCTTTTGAAATCTAGATCAAGAATGAAGAGCAGCAGATAGGATAGCTTTCTTGGGAAGGGAGAAAAGAGAAAGAAAACCGTGATGTGGGGTGGGGGGGATGGGTGTGTGTCTGTTCGTGATAAAACGAGGCTTTTGTGGTTGGTTGGTTGCTTGCTTGGAAGCTTGGTTGACTTGTGACAATCATTTTGTACATCTACACACACATATATATATGTACATATTTGCAGGGATTGGAAGTCGTGGAGGTTCTCTCATCTCCTCTTGCTTCCTCCCTCCTCCTCCTCCTCCTTTTCTTTTCTTTTTCGGGGCATATCAACATGGTATTCATCTGGCCTGCAGATGATAATGAAAAAAGAAGGAGTAATGTAGCTAGCTGTTCTTGATATATTTCCAGTTGGATAGACCAGTCGAGCGCTCCTCTTCCGGGGGGAGAGTGTCTTGGAGAGAGAATTGCACTGCGATAGCTTGCTTTTCCCCGCTCGTCCATAGGTCAATCGGCTGGATATAATGATGCGAAAGAGACATGCTCCCATCCTGAAAAAATTTCTGTTTCAAAGAGTAGTTGAGGACAAGAAGCCGAACAAGGCAACGGTAGAACCTGAATGAAGAGCGTAAATCGACATGTAACCAACCCATAATACACCGTAGAAGCCTTCTCATTTCATCCCACTCTTCCTTCCATCTTAAAGCCTTCCATCTTAAAGTAATCCGTCTTATAAGTCAAATAACCCGACCTTAGCCAAACGCGCAGTAACAGAAAGTCCACCTGAAAGCCGACTCGTGTTCCAACCGTTGTATGTCTACCGCGCTCGTTCATTCATGATAGTCATAATATTCATTCGTCGATGAGTTTCCCGTATTCCTCCAGATACTGCTGCAAATAGGGTCCCAAATGATACCCATCCAGACCCTCCGCCCACCTCAGGTACCTGAGCGCCTGTCGAAAGTAGTCCACGTTGATCGTTGAATATGAAACGTTGCCCAAGCTCATGAAGGCTTCGGCCGCCGAGGACAGGAGGTCACCGGTCACGAGACCACGACGGGCTGCGGTTTGGATTGCACGGGTGAAATATTCGGTCGAAGGGAGGAGGATGCCGCGGGCTTCAACATAGTCAGCGCCGTGGAGGCGGGCGTCGGATTCTTGGATTGCACGAGCATTGTCTTGGGCGTCGTCGAGGGAGGTATAAGTATAGGTCTGGTTCGGTTGATGGTTGTGCGAGGATATGGCGGTTCCGATACTAACACCACTGGAGGAACTCCCTTCAGAGTGATGGATTCGCGCGAGAGAGCGTTGCGCGCGAAGCAACCAGGCGTGACCGAGACCTTTCGAAGCGGTTAGCATATCTTGCGGTACCATACGAGATCCGACTTACCTCCTAGAGCACTGATATCGCTGGGATCCCGCTGAAGCATCTGAAGCCATCTGGTAACGCACCATTCAGCAATATCTTGGGCTCCGCCGTCGTCGGGATCAAAATACGCAAGTCTTTGTAAACTCTCCAAAAACCATATTTGCTCTGTGTGTGCTTCTGGTCTTTCAAATATATCTGTAGCGTCGAGCTTCTCTGTGACGTTCCTGCCGAGTTCCAAATGGACATCCCAGTCGTTTACTTCACCATCAAGGAAACGTCGGATTTGATATGTATCTCTTCTAGCGGCCTCCAGCGTTGCTTCATTGGAAGTGTTCATCGCTGGGCGTTTCGTGGAGATTCTTGCTCCTTTTATGTCTGCTCGAGATTCCTCCAAACGGGAGGATATTTTCCCCTCAAGGACAGCGTTGCTTGAGAGCTTTATATCCAGTTGATATCGCATTGCCGTTTCTGGAGACGAAGAACAAATATGCAAGAGGAACAGTCTAGAAGTTTGCGCGAATCCGAACAAATCGTGAAGAGGACACAAAGAAATGGAATGGAAAACGGAAAAAGGTATAGAATAGATTGCGAGAAGAGAATCTCCACTTCACCGCCCAGTCACTCGGTACAGCATGCCTAGGGGAGCAGCAACGAAGAAGTCGAACGAAGCTGCTGATGCTGATCGTAATCCACACGATAAGCAAAGAAAAGAACAGAAGATGGAGATGAAGATGAAGATAAAAGCTATACACTGGGTATATGTATGTGATGAGGCGTCGAGGTCGAGGGAGGTCAAAGGTCCGAGTCGAGACCATCATCGACGCAGGGGATTTATACTAGTTGATATAAGCTTAAGCTGGCGAGAGAGAACGATGTCGAACATCAGTGTCCACTCAAGTCGGCACGGCACAACCGGTCTTGGACGACGAAGCGGAGCGGGAGTAACAAGCAGGGCTGCATATCTCTAGACGGAACAAGGTAAGTATCATCAGCATGGGTCCTGTTCAATCCAGTTCCGGGTGGCAAAGGAGAAGGGTCAGGTGGAAAAGGATGACTGGAAAAGAAGACACATGAGCATTGGATGGGCACAGCCATGGAAGGACTAAGACGGTTTCCGGCCAAGGGCTTCCACTTAGGCGAGATATAATTGAACATTGATCGGCGACGATGCACCATAGTGAGCAGTAGTGCAGTAGTAGCAGTAGGAAATGATTTGGCTCAAACCGCAAGTTTCCATTGTCACGATGAATGTTCTCGGGATTGAAGGGTGGCGAATATAGCAAAATAGCATAACGTAGTACGTAGGAATTAGTATGATATCGCTCTCTGCGAATCTGGCAGAAGAAAAAGACCGTTGCTCCACAATCAAGGCCGAAAAGCTTAGCCACGATAACGTAAGCATCGCATCCGACGGAACACCCACGAAAGTTCGGTCATCAACGAGGATGTTTCGCGAAAGGACTTGCTTGGTCTGTAGCTTTCTCTTTTCTCCACGCCCGCAACAGGGCCGGTTGCAGATGTTTTAAGCGCTACACACTCCTTCATTGGTTCAGGTATTGGGTGTGATCCCTTGCAACTCTGGGGGAGAAGTCAGGCACGGGACATGAGCATTGCCTTTCGGAACGAGATTTCCAGGGAGATGCGGGAATCGATGTGACTCGAATAATTCAATACGCGATGACTGCCCTAGCCCATCTATATACTATCTTGAGTACGTAGTAGTTGACCACATGACCAAAAAGCATCGGAATTGGGAGCAGGAATAGGAATAGGAATTGGAATTGTCCTGAAATTGCTCATCCTTATCTGTCCAGAACCGTCATCCGCATTGGTTACTTTGAGTATGTCTACCTTACCTAGGTATGGATTTACTATGTAGGTAAGTACCTTAGGTAGGTAATTAAGTAGGTCTCGAAAACTCTGGAAGTTCGGAACCGATTTCCAGGTAATACTACGCAGTAAAATGCCTCAAATCCCCGACATCATCGTTTCCATCAGACCAGGATATGACAAGAAGGTCAACATCGAACAGCAGCAACCTCGCTATCGCCAATATTGGCTTGGAAATGAGATATTTGTTTATGCCTCGTATGACTGTAGTGCCTACTGTAACTAAAAGAAGAAGAAGAACAACATCGTCACTTTGTAGTTAAGGGTATCCTCACCTACCTACGTACGTTGCATCAATCCAATAGCTAATAACGGACCACGGGGTCGTGGAATCATCGGCCGATAAGCCACAAGCAAAGACGTCTCGCCCAGATCAGCTTTTATCGTAAAGATCTAACTAATAATTACTTGACTACGTTAATTATTAGGAGACGAAGAAAATAAGTAAAAAAAGCCACAGTCGATTGTTACTATATTGATGCATTGCACATGACTTATTGTTCCTGCGCCTACCGTAGTCAACACCCATAGGATAGGTACCTATCTTAGTTACTACCTACCTTACCTTACCTTACATACTACGTAGTACGTATGGCTTTGCACTGGCACCGCAGCAGCAAGCATGATATTTCCGCAAACATAATCGCATGTCTCTCTCTCTATCTCGGACACTGCCGGAATCGACTCACCAAGGGGGTGGCCCCAGATATCTTTCCTAGACTGGAGATCATCATCATCGAGATAATTTACTATGTAGAGGAAGGAAAAAAAAGAGAGGTATTAATTATTATTGTCATTACTACGTAGTATCATCCCGCCCGCGTTTAGCGATTTCTCGCCAAAGTCATTTAATTATAACAAACTCTCAGGCTTCCGTTTTCCTGGCCTGAATCAATTAATTACCGCCGATTGTGGCCGGGGCCCGAGAAGTTGAGGGTAATTAATTACCTTAGGTACCTGTTATTTAGAGAAGGACGAGGACCCAGGTAATATTATTGCAGGGACCAAAGCCCCTGAACATCGGGCCTTTGGATCTGGGAAAATTAACCCGCAACCAACCTCGCCCTTGACGCTGGGCGGGTTTCCCGCTTTCTCTTGAAGTCTGCGCATCAAGGATCGAATGGACCTGTCGATTATAGATAGATACCTAGGTAGCTCAATTGTTGTTCATAGATACATTAACGCTAAGTTAGTGACATGTAGACATAGCATCATTTCGGTTACACACGGCCAAAAGAGCCGTGCGATTTCAGATCCTACAAAACCATTGACTCCCAGTGCATACATACCGTCATTAGCAATCGTCTCATTCAAACCCCGGCTTCTCTCATTGCTTCATCAAGCCAGTCAAGATCCATGTTCACTCCGACGTTCATATCTTCCCATCGCAGTTCTTCTGGGACATGAATACTACACGCGCCGTCTTCGAATTCGGGCCCAGTCGCTCCGGCGAAGCTCGCTGATGGCTGCATAGGGACGGCCGGTTGATCCACAAAGACACCCAGAGGTGCCGTCGTTTGTGCATATACCATTGACACCGTGTTTGAAGAACCTTCATGGCTGATCCCGGTGCTGTTCGGACGATCTCGTATTGCCTTCAGGTCCAGAAGCATGGCTAGACGAGCGTTGATATGGGTATTGCCCCTATCAGCAATGCTTCGAAGCAACGCTATGGCCGCGTCTGAGGCGGCCACGTTGCTTTCGTCGGGCGGGAAAGCGACGTTGACCATGACGAGGACAAGCGCCGCTGAGAAGGCATGTTCTTGGTCCATAAATCCATAGACAGCTGAGACAAAGTCAGCACTGGTATGGTTGCCTTCTTTGCAGAGGGCCACGAACCAACTTGATTGTGTTTGAAGGCTTCTGTCATCATTTGAACAGTAGCATCTGCACTGGAGATGCACTTCTCAATTACCTTGACAGCATCCGGTGAGATGCCCGCCTTCCAATCCGCTACTCCAGTGGGATTGCTGCGAAGCCTTTTCCGAACGATGTGGTACAGCAATGGCCTGGCAGCCATGTTGATACATTGGTGATAATGCAGGAACATGGAAACAGATTCTCGGCGAATAGGATTTCCCATATTGGCATAATCCGATCTTATGTACTCAGGTAGTTCGTCAAACCAAGTGTTAAGGTCAGCGATAATGGCCTGCACTGATGTCATAAGATCCGTCCCAGACTGTTGGGCTTTCCTGTAGACGCCTTCCATGATTCTACCAAGAATCTTGGATAGCTGGGTATAGCAAGCAAGAACAGTGGCAGTGTACTTGTCGGATGCTACTTCAGGCAATTCCGATGGCATGCTGACCAGGACATCTTGATCTGCTATCGTGATCGGGTTGCCTGACTTGATACAAATGATCCTGTCCATACTGTAGACAGACCACCAAACTCTTCGTCGATGTTCTCGTTCGGCCAAGTCGATCTGTGCATCGGCGACCTCCTGGTGTAAGCCCAGAGAGATAGCCATCCTCAATGCCACCCCAATCTTCTATAGTTAGTATCCATTCCAGCAAATGCAATCATTTGAACTCACGTAGAGGAACGCAGCATCGCGTCGATTCAAATTCTGCATATAATATCCAATAAGTCCAAGCACTTCGACAAACAAGACCGACCCCGTCTCGTGGAGTTCTGGTAAGAATGCAAGCGCTTGTGTGAAGTAATTGAATCCCGGCGGTCCTTCATGGCCAGTCCATTGATTCAACGAATACATTGTTCCGTAAGCAAACACCATGAATATTTGGGCATAAATCAGTCGATCTTCGATGTCGTCGAAGTCTGGCACCTGAGAATACACCCAGTCGATGCGGGTTGTGAAATCTTGTGGCCTTAGGAAGTTGAAGATCGTTCCGATATACATGTGCTGTGAGTTAAACAAGGTCCGTGCGTAATCGTAAGGTGGTAGTTGCGGCAGGATTGAAATAGATGCCCGTCGTGGCCACGGTGATACATTCTGAGGCGAGCTATTGTGTAGATGAATATCGCTTCCTAAGGGCTGTCTTGAGAAGCTGTCCTTGAAGAGACGTTCTCCGAAGCTGGTCGAGGATGAATCATTGATGGTCAAGTCCTGTAAGTCGTCCAGCCAGGACACATCGGCAGCGGAGTCATCGTTCGATGTCGTCCTCGATAACGTTTGGTCATTCGCAGCAGGATAGTCCCGAACTATCGTAGGTCAACGCTATCGTCTGTTGAACGGATGAGAGATCTCAAACCTCGTCTGATATGTGCTTGTGCCTCAAGTTCATTGAAATACCTTTGGCCTAATCAGCTGAAGTACTATCGGTGAACATAGACAGGTCGCCCACCTTTCCGATACCAAGATCTTCCGGTCACTGGATGCATAGACGCATCTCAAACGTCTCTGCTCGCAGAATGGACATGGATGTCCTCCGAGACATTTCTGTTTTCTTCTCCTGCATGTGTTGCAGGCTAAAGGCGTTCGCTTGTAAGGGTCAGCCCGGGTATTCTGCCGGACGCTATCGAGACTTCCTGGGGATGCCATGCTTCACGCGGGGGGGATGCCATGGATGAAGTCAACCGGAAGTGCCAGATCCACATCTAATATACATGTTTTCGATCCTCATCCCGATCATCGACCTTGGAGTGCACTGCGGAGACAGAATTGTGGATGTAGTTGGACGGCTCGCTTTGGCGACGCTACCGACGAGATCGGGATCCGTACCGTAGTAGGCGCAGGTGGCTTTAGGTGGCTTTGCTCCGCGACAGAACCGAAAGTGACCTTAGATTGTGACTGGACGACAGCGAAATCAGTATCAGTACCAGTGTCATTGCCGTTGTATCAATATCGATTCCTCGGGCAAGATTTGGGGAATCTGGGTTCGTAATACTATTTTACTAAATATCCATGTAATGACATTCTACGAAAGAAAAAAAAAAGTATTATGATTCTAAGAGTTGTTTTATAGCTGTTACTGTAAAAGCGCATATACAAACCCGCTTTCTGATGTAGTATAATAATCAAGATTGATTTAACATGTGAAATGATTACAGTTTCCTGGCATAACAATATCAGGGTCATACTTCACATCAACAATCGCTGTCTCTGGAGGTACTTCCCATTGCTGGTGTCGCAGCGCGAAGTTGCGTTATGTGTTCCGTGGTCGGCGCAGTCACATTTGGCTCTTACAGCTCATCGATTGATTCACCGGTAGTGATGAAGGCGCGATACTGGATCTTCATAGTTGTTGGCCCTGGTCTACTGCTCCTGGTTGATCAAATTGCTCCCATAGAGCACGTTCAGCAGCCAGTTCGTCGTCATATCGGGGTATGGCATGCCTTAATTCGGCATACCAGTCGGGAGTGTCAAGGAGTCCAAAATGTGCCTTTGTATATTCCCAATATTCCGGGTACCATCCAGCGAATTGCCAGTCAACGATGGCAGCACTCTTGCAATTCCACACGATGAGATTCCGTGGGCAAATGTCTGCGTGGGAGAAGCAGGATCTGTATTGACGAGTGTGGCACTGGGTGACAGACTCACCATAAACCTTTGTACAATCTTCCAACGGGATATGTCCACGAAGAAAGGAATGGAATTCTTCATCGCTGGCATAAGGGCCGAAGACATTATCCTCCACCCGGTAATCAAGGCATTTTCCAAGCTCCACTGAAGCGACAATACCGTTTTGTGGCGGTTCGAGAGCTCGAAGTTGATCGATATAGGCAGCTACCTGCTCAACGATTGCATGTTTCTCAGCAGGTGATAAAACATTGCCAGCCCAAAGAGCTTGGAGGGTGTCGCCTTGGATATATTCCATCTCGATGTAAAGGCGTCCGTCAAGGCTGTAGGTTCTATGAACCTTTGGTACAGGGATAGTGGTAGATTGTGCTATGTATTTCAATGCTTCCAGCTCCACCGATTTACATGGGCCTTTGACGATTCGGGCAGTGCTCACTCTCACTACGCTCGGTCCTAAAGAATCAAAACACTTTGTCCCTAGCCAAAGCTGCGCTCGAAGACAAAGGGATCTTATTTGCTCGAAGGAGGGCATCGTAGGAAGGGGATTGGGCGAAAGTGAAAGCTAAAGCCAGCAGGCATAGGTGCCTTGATGGAAGGTGAATAAGTGTCGCAAGAAACAATGGCCCGAAGACCATCTCTCTATCCGGTCTCGCGCAGATATCACTCGTTGACCATTGCCATTCCAATATACGCTCAACGGCTGATAGTCAATGGAAAGTTCATGCCAGAAAAGTGGTAACATCATAGGATGGTCGATAGATGTTGTTGGACAAGGATCCCCACCAAAATCATGGACATCACCGGTCATCTCGGCCGTTGCAGTAGAAGCTTCAACATCCCCTAAATTTGGACTTGGTCAAGGTTGCTGTGGTGGTTGATGATCACTGTCGAGTCCAAAGGTGAAGATTTGACTAACATAAGGGTTTCTATTCTTCCGTCTTCATTCGATGAGCTGTTTTTCGTGTTTATTAAGTGCCTCAGAGAAAGCAATGAGGACTCCGTGGTGACGTCGAGCCTGGGAGCTGAGGTACGAGATCTCCTTGAGAAGATCACGAGCAGCTTCAAAGGCGTCAAAGGTCTCGATTGTTGAACCGGATTCCTATACGATGAGAGTGATTCCGTTATGATCGCTTCGCAAGGATCTGAAGGCGGTTCCGTTGCACACAACACGTGATCGGCATGCAATCCCGATCAGAAACTACAGATTGGCGGGTTAGTCCGACCATGCCGTTGATATGATCCTGATATGGTCCTGATACGGGTTTGATATGGCTACCTGAGGTAGTCGTATGATGTGGCTCAGCCTTATTTAGGCCCACCAGCTATCGTAGCAAGCGTAATGGACGTTCTTGAGCATTCCAGGCGGCCCTGATCTGTTGACAACATACAGCATCAACCATGGGGAGTATAGCACTCGAACCGTACTCGAACGGCCTCAGCGTTCGCGAGGCCTGTAGACGGGGTATCTACAGTCAGGTCACCGCTGGTCTTGCACCATCACATATCCAAGCGAACCTCATCGTCCTCCCATCTCGATATGCAACAGACTTTCGCCTCCTCTGTCTCCGAAATCAAGCACCGTGCTCACTGGTTGCCGAGTCCAAGTCTCTCGGTAACTACAACGAGCTAAGATCATGGCTCCCTGGTGTATCCGGTGCATCCATCGCCGCTGATCTTGACATCCGCGGTGACTGTCCTAAATACACCATTTACAATGACGGCAAACTCATGTCGGTGCAAGAGAACATCCTTACAGAATGGACAGAAGACCATGTAGCCTTTCTAGTCGGCTGCTCCTACAGTTTCGAAACCGCCCTCACAAAGGCCGGACTGACCCCTCCCCACGTCTTATACAATCGAAACGTAGCAATGTACAGAACAAGCATTCCGCTCTGTCCAGCGGGCGTATTCACCGGTTCAACCTACGTCGTCTCTATGCGTGTCTACCGCCAATCCCAAATCCAAACGGCCCGGGACGTCACAAAACCGTACTCGGCGACGCACGGTGAACCACTCGCCTGGGATTGGGACGGCGCCAGCAGGATCGGCATCAAAGACGTCGCTACACCAGAATGGGGTGATCCGCCTGTTACCCCCGACGGAATACTGTTCACTCAAGAATTCTCGCGACAGCAAGAGAGGGAGGACGATCCGTACGTCCCCGTGTTCTGGGGTTGCGGTGTCACGCCTCAAGAAGCCGTCATGAGAGCCCATTTGAAAGGTACCGTGATGGGACATGTAAGTACCCAAAAACACCTAGCTGGCCTAGAATTCCCCGCTCTCTCTCGAAAAGCCTTTCTGCCTTCTCTAACAACGTTGATCTAATTGTACATTAGGCACCGGGCCACATGCTACTACTCGACATCAAGGAAGACGAAATGTTGGAGAAGACTCGACTCGAATGATATGACCGCGAATGATAAACATGTTACTCTCACTTACTGCCTGCTATTAGCGTGATAGCCTAGTTTATAGTTATAGCATAACATTACAAGAACCGAACCTTCTCCCCTCGTTCGTATAGGTTCCTGAGTTTCGACCATCGGCACCTAAATACCCGTATTTCATATATACCTTCTCTCTGCCGCGGCGTGTGAAAGGAAGTCAGAGGTATCTATTCCAATCGCTCAACACGATAATACCAATCTTGTCATCATCCCTCCGTTCCGACAACAACGCCCCCCTACGCAGCCAGTCTGATAAGTGAGTGACAACGCGTCACTAGGTATCCATCACCGTCTTCGAGGTTTTCTCCCAGAAACCCCGTTCAGACTCAGGTATATTCCCTCGTTTTCTTTTTTGCCAGTTGCCCATGAATCCTCCCCTCCATACTCATGTCCCTCCCTTCCCCCAATGACACTTCTCTCAAAGTTGAGGCAATTGCCAATGATAATCTCTTGTTACGATCTGAGGGACATATTGAAGGTGGGCAAGTTGGAGAATCAGCTTGACACGTTATATATGTTGCGGTGAATGGGAGTGGGCAGTAGTCACGTGATCTTGACTCTGTTCTGGAGATTGGCTGACATTTCATCATTTTTCCAGGCTTTAATTTCTTGATGCTGAACGCTCTTTTGACATTTGGACTTTTGCTGGCCGGCGAACTCTCCCTCTGAATCATGCTCGATATGCCTGCCGGCTTTGCTGACAAGCTTGTATCTGACGTGGTGGTGTAAACAGCGAGAGCGACGGCATAGTTGTAGATGCAATGTATACCTCATATACTGTATCCGGTAGATCTGTTCAATGATGATAACAAGAGTCCCTTTTGTAACATCCGCATAACTGTTTACTCGACCTTATATCTCCCAAGGAGGCTGTGCTGGGGAAATGTGTACATAAGGAATGAAAAGTGGGAAGACTTGCTGTTGATCTCGATAGGTATTCGTCATTTTAGTCATTTCGTATTGGGATATGTAGAGCGAATGTTGCTGCTCTATAGGCAGGACACTGCAAATCGTTTCTAAATAAAAACAAGGGAGGAGAAGAGAAAAAGAGAGAACGTGGGAGAGGGTGGAAGTGGCAGAAAGCGACCGGTATGATTGGGCAAAGCAAAACCAAGCGAGACCAGAGACGGCCACGCTTTTTCTCCTTTGCTGTTACCAGCGGTGCACTCCAGCGACCGAGCTTGGTTCACAAATGGTATTTGAAATCCACAGACCTATCGCCATCACGGACTTTCCTCGTGTCTTCGATCTCCCCACTCGCGATCTTCTCCTTCGTCTTGTTCTGACTCCAGATGTAGTACACCTTTATGCAGACCATAATTTGCGAAAACACAAGTGCGCCGAGCGAGAACGAGTGGCCGAGGACATAGGGCGCCTCCCGATAGATCTGACCAGCGACGATACCTGCCGTGTTGCCGATTGTTTGCTGAAAGCCCACGGCGGTCGCGCGACGGTAATGTGGTGCGAAGTTGACTGATAGCCAAGTCATGTTGGTACCAGGTCCTGTGCAATAGGCAATTACAATGAGGTAGGTAGCGAAGTACTTGACACCGTTGCTTGAGACGGTAAGGAGGATGATGTAGCCAATTATGCCGATGATGTTGCCGGCGAAGAGGAATGGGGAACGGATGACGAGACGGTCGGAGGCATAGGCTGCGATGTAGAACATCAAGGCGCCAAAGACGTAGACGGGAATCGTAAGGTAGTTGCTCTGTAGACTGTTGTAGCCGGAAGCTCTAAGAATACTGGGGAGGAAGGTCGAAAAGCCGTATAGTACAATGTCCTGACAGAACTGGATGATACCGCTGAGGTACACCTTGGGATCTCGCAGTGCGATCTTGGCTTCTCGCCAATCGAACTTGTCACTCCCTTGGTATTGACTGGCTTGGGCGCGGCGGATGAGCATCATCTCCTTCTCTTCGGGGTTTAGAAACCAAGCTTGGGATGGATCAGTCGGAAGACCGAACCAGACAATGGGTGCGATGATGATAGAACAACAGCCTTCGATAATGTACACCCAACGCCAACCTGGATAGCCAGCGGCGTTGATCTGTAACAGTGCGTACGCCAGAAGCCCACCGAAAGCACCACTCAAGGCTGTACAGCTGAAAAGATATGCTATCCGCTTAGCCAACTCTTCTCGCTTGTACACCATGGTCAAATACAGAGTCAGTCCTGGGAAAAGGCCTGCCTCACAACATCCTAAGAGCAGACGAGTGGCGTAAAGCCCGCCGGGGTTCTGGACGAAACCTGAAAATATCGTCACGAGAGACCACACGGTGCAAAGGCCAGCCAGGAGCACCTTCGGGGTCAATTTCTTAAGAAGAATAGCGAGCGGAGTTTCGAAGGTAACGTATGTCGCATAGAAAATGGACACAGCTGCACTGAACTGGTTCGTGCTCGCTCCGATGTCTTCTGGCATACCGGCGACCCTCACATTGCCTAAAAGAGCTATCAGTCCATGGATTCGAAATGATTGAAAACGAACATCTTACCAATATTACTTCTATCGAGGAAACACGTGAGGTATAACACTGCGATTATAGGAACAAAGGCAAGATCCAGTTTGGCCAGCAGTTTGCGCTCTTTGGCAGGGTCGAGAGTCAGGTCACTTGGAGCTTCCCATGCGGCGCCTTGGGATTGGGAGGGAGTCTTCTCCATGTCGCTCTGGACGACCTTCTCGTCGGTTGTATGTGCGTCTGCCATCGTAACCTATTCGATATACTCGGTAGGGCTATAGGACTCGAAGTGTGGAAAGGGAAAGGGCGTGGAAGAGTATTATAAAATCAAATCAGATCCAAACGTCAACGAGCACCCTTCCTTTCCCGGCCTTGTTCAGTGCACTGTGCTCCCAGTTGCCGCAAGTGTGGTGACAGATCGGAAGGTCAGGCCGATCACTACCGCAAACTACAATTCGGGCCTCCTGGGCCATTGGGAAACAAGCACAACGGACGGCTAGCCAACGGCAGTGTGGATCAACCATGATAGGTATTGCTGATAAGAGCTTGACGAAAGCTGTCGAGAGTACATGGTACAAATAGTAACGGCAGGCCAATCATCGTTATCAGGTCCAGACTCGGAAAGATGAGAAGATCGGGAATTTCTAACAGTAAATGCGGTTTGTCGAGATTAAGGTGAGATAGAGGGAGAGGAGATAGGAAATGGTCGTTGAAATCCGCAGGAAATAGTAACCTGGCGGTAACCTGACCTTCTCGCCCTTTGATCCTTATCATCCATCTTAGACTCCCCCATACTACGATACTACGTACTAAGTTACGTAGTAATTAATTATATCCTCATCTTATCGGGTGCAGCAATCGGGCCGAGGCAGGGTGAGGCTTGGCAGCTCTCTCAGCTTTCCTGTGTCGCATGAGCCTTTCTCCGGACTTGCACATAAGAAAGACACGGGCCAAGTCAGCAAGACTAATAACTGTAGCAGCCTCAGCAGCCTCAGCAGTCAGAGAAGTCATCTCATTTAGAAGCAAGAAGGCAGAGTTATGGAAAGCTGACATTGGAGGAGCTGGTCTGTTGGGAAGATAAAAAAGGTATGTATATATTGAGATGATATTGACAAGTCGGAGCTGGATAAAAAGAGTGTATGAGGGTCAGTCATAATATGTCTTCGCTGGCTGCTCTGATGCTATATGCACACAAACAAAAGATTCTCAATTGACTCTTTTCGCCTTTTCCACTTTTCTCACTGTTTGGCTGTCTTCGGGACATGAGGTCATGCAAGAGCCATCACCTCCCCCAATGCTTCCCTCTGTTTCTCTCTTTTCATATGGAATCGCTGTTCGTGCGCTGCATAGCTAGGTATGTTTGTCTAAAGTTGGGCAAATTGACCCGGCATTTGCGCTGCAGCCGGCGCACGACCAACTGCTTTGCTTCTCTGTTCATGCAACTTTTGCGACATCGGTGACCAGATACGCTTCAACGTATACCAATGATTCGTTCTTCCGGCTGGGATTGACAGATGCCAGGATATATCCATTCCGCAGCATAGCGTACTTCTCGCCTCCGCCAATGCTAATCTCCTGGAGTCATGTCAGCTTGAGGACCCCAGAATGCAACAGGAGCAACACTTACGATACGGGTGACTTGCGCGGCCCGTGTACCGGTTCCCGTCTCGTGGATAGTGAAAGGGTAGCCATCTTCGGTATGGCCATACAGATCAATCGTTGGTTGCTGGATGGTGCCGTTGTAGATACTTGGGTATGCGAGACCGCCGAGGATAGTAGCATTGATGGCCGGGCCCGTCACATGTCCCGCGAGGATGGGCTCGTCCACCATAACACCTCCAGTGATGTTGATCGGCCTGGACGGCTCGCCCACCGATAGTTGCGCAGAGAGGAGGTATTCAAGGGCAAAGGGAAACGATGAACTCTCCATGGTCATAGCTCTGGACGACACATCTCTCGATCCAAGGATGCTTCTAGTCGGTTGAGCTCGACAAGCTGGAACATGAAGCAGGTGCAGGGTAAGGAAAGAAACAATGGAAACGAGAAGACTCTGTGCGAAATACATCTTGGTAATGAATCGTGGACTACTTCGTCAGGGGAATTCAAACAATGCCGTCTTGCAGTGTGATGTTGTCCGTCTGTAGGGACATGTCATGCAAGAAGTCCGGGGGACCACGATACTTTATATAGAAGACAACAGCTTGGATACACACGTCAGCGACTGTCATAGTCTTCTCGCCCCAAAGACTTAGAATGAGGGGAAAGCCAATGGTTGGATGCTGGTCGGCGAGCTTCCAACATTTTTATCACATCCCGTAAAATTGATGGACCTGTCGATCATTGGGGTAGGGGTAGCTTGGAAGACTAGAGGCGCCTCCGTAGCGATGATCAGACATGGTGAGCATGTTGCACGGGAGGTGATGCTGTTGCTGCTATACCTCTCTTTGTGAAGAAGTCAAGAACCTTCATAGGTCTCGCAACTTTACACCCAAATCGGGTAAAGCGTGATATGGTACTTGGGTAGCGCACCTGCTTACGTGCGTATGCCCTGGCAGTCATCATCACAAGCTTTCAGCTATTACTACGGCCCCCGTTTGTGCAGCGGAATACATGCCAAATCCAGTCAGTCGATAATGGTTTGATGATGCTCCTCACGGCATGTCCAGCGAAGATCTACAGCGCTATCGAAATGCATGTATACGTTACTGTCCATGATGTATCTATCGAGTATGTATACTATCGACTACGATTGGCTGATTCTTGAGCTGTCCAACTGTAACGAGAGGTGGAGGATGCAGAGAGATCGGGCGTTCGTAAGATCTGTGGAGTCCCTGCTCCATCCCGGGTGATACCTTCCATGAGACGCAGGCCATTCCTCGCATATACCTGCTCCCTCAAGTGACGACATTGAGATAGCTCTCGTTCAAAGCCGGATGACTGAAAGTAGACTATGGCAAGGCTGAGTGGAAGGATCGCCCTACTGGCACCGAATTGCCCCATGCCCTTGTTCAACAAGACAGGGACATATTCTAAGATCTGGTAAGCGGCTTCAGATCGCTTTTCGTCATTGGCAAACACATCAACTGCATCAACAAGGGTGATGAGACGAGCAGCAATGTCAGCAGGAAGCTTGGCACCGCTTTTGCGCACTTTAGCACTGATCCCTGATCCGATGAACCCGAGCATCAAGCGGAGGGACCAGAATATCAGGTACAGGTGGCAGTGGTTGAGCTTCTCCAAGTTGACGTCTAGACTCGTGACCAGCGGCTCTGATAGTGCCGTTTTGATTTCCTGGGGTTGGATGATTGCCAGGTGTGCCTCCCAAAAGCCTTGGAGAGAGCGGTGGAACTCGCAGCAAGACTGGACTATTTCAGTGAGCAGACGGATCTTGTCGTTGCTAGCGGATGCCGCCAATCGGTCGGTCTCTTCGAGCAAACCGCCCATGGCAATGCCAATGTCGAAAAGTCTTTGCTCCGCACCCTTGCGGTCTCCTCTCCAAGGCTCCTCGAGCCACTCTTTCCTTCCAAAAGGAGAACACTTGCGGAGCATCAGAGATTGTGTAAACTAAATTGCCATTAGTGACCCTCAATGTCCATCGACTGAAGGAGCTTACCACTGCGTAACGGAACTCTTCAAGCAGTGCACGGGCAAAAGGCCTTCGGTACGCCTTTGGACCTCTGGATAGCACGAGATGTGCCAGCCCGGATACATGACTGTGCCACGAAGCGGGATCCGAATCGGTGGATTCGAAGAGCTAGAGCTGTCAATCAGGGCGCAGACAGCATCGATTGGCGACGGAAACTTACCTCGTAAAGTACCATAATACGGGCACTAGCCAGTGTTTCGTCGCAGCGTATCAGGTCTTGATCCGCTAACGCCACCCGCATCTGATGTAAAGCTTGAGTGTACAGCCGCCTACCCTCCAGCAAGACAGTGTCGTTGCCTTCAATTCGAGCACACCTAGTAACGGCCAATGCCAAAAGGGCTTGCTTCAAGGATGGTGTAGGGCGAGCGATGGCCATCGCATAATGGAGCCATAACGGGTTAATCAGCATTCCCGTTAAGGGGCCGGAAGGAGAATACTGTTCCCAGAACCGTGAAATGAAACCCGCCTCTGAGATGGCCTCAAGCGAGGGTCCTGGGGAGAGGGTCAGCGTAGCGCCACTTCCAAGAGCACGTCCTTCTTGATTGGAGACGATTTCATTATCATTCAGGTACGGGGTCACAGCTGGGATCGGCCCGGGAGGTTTAACTTCCTCCAAATGCTCTCGCTTTTCCAAGCCACCCGCGGTCCGGTTGATGAAGACGGCGTAGCGATCGTAACCCTCGCATTGGCGAGCAGACTTCTCACAGGTCTGACAGAAAGGCTGTTGTAGATCACACTACCGAAGGATTAGCAATGCCTGAGATGTGTCCACCGTGACTGCTGGGTACCGTACTCGAACCTTTCGTCTTCTACAAGTTGCACAACCTTTCGATCTGCCCGGTACCCCAACCATGTCTGATGTAGTATGAGACTCCTTGAACTGGGCTTTAATCTGGGTTTCAGAAAGCAGGCCGAAAGAGAGGCGTGTCAAGGTAGAAGTACTTGAGCTGGCTCACAGAAGTGCTGTTCTAGCTCCTCAGAAACAGATGATGCCAAAGACCTATCAATATTGCAGAACAGCAAATCAACCAGGTACTTCATCATTGTACTTTTGTCCCTGAAACTTTGACTGGGATGCGACCAGGGACATTGATCGGGGGCTGACACCATTCACACCATTCACACCGGGGGGTGAGGTCAAGACCCAGAAACATCATCCTGTGTACCTTGGTAGGTATCTAGATGTCGGAGTAGGTGTGTAGAAGTAGGTCCGGCACCGACAAGGTTTCGCAACTTGAGGCCCTATTTCGGAATGGTTCGGTCTCCTTGGTATGGGCATGTTGTAGTTGTACTACTACGGTACGTACGTAGTAGTGACTAGTGCTGGAGATCCCCATCAGTCGTTGGGACGGCGAGACGGGTTGCGACATCCCCACCGCCCCCACAAACAAGCTTTCGTGCTCCATGCCTATTACACGCCGTATTTGACCACCAACGCTACACCATATGCCTATCCCAGGCCTACTTAGAGCCGGCATTACAGCAGCCACCCCAACACAGCCCACAGGAGATCCTTTCCATCTGACCAAGATCAGGTGAATCCTATGCTCGACTAGATATAATACCTCGGTTGTGTCTCCTGGGCGCCAGTAGAGGCAATGTAGAGTATTTGAGCCCCCAAATAAAGGAAGGATCGCTTCGTATTTCAGTCTCGTGACGTGTCCCCTCAAGCAGATCTCTATATCGCTCTGGTCTTCTCTCATTTGCAATGCCTTTGATGAATTGACCATGGCGGGAAGCTCATTTCTTGATCGCTGGAAAAATAATGAACAGCCGAGGCAGGTAAGATGCCTCCCACCTTGGGAATTTTTGTTCATTTGGGTTATATCGTTGAGTCATTGTTACATAGGCCACTTTGTACTTTGATGGCTAGACTCGAGATGAATTCCAGAGCTTGATATACGTATATACTCTTTGGCTCTGTGTTACACTCTTTCGCTACGTTGTAGCTTGCCTGGGCCTTCAGCCTTCGGAGTCGACAACATGTGAAGATAAGCACAGAGCACTCTTCTGCGATGCTTGTGGTAATGGAATCGCATGACTCAAAATACGTAGCAATATCGATCCCTCAATGACACGTTCGTTTAAGTTGCTATTTTCCAGGGCCGGTGAGCGAAAGGTTGTCCGTACGAGCGCCTCCTGACACCTTAGAGTATGTCGGAGCTGCAAGAGCAGTGAAACGTTTGGATGTGTGTATCTACTACGTAGTAGTTACAAAGGACTTATTACTGCTAACGATGAGAAAGGGAAGTAGTTATTGGCTTTCCTAATTGGGCCACAGGAAATAGTGGGGAGGCGTAGGGCGTGGGATTGCTGTCTCCCTAGGTACTCAGCCAAGCGTCTCACTCTTAGAGGTGTATATATTTCATGTTGTGCCATTTCCTTTCGCAAATCACAGGGCCAATGGCTAAGTCGAAAGACCACAATGTCCCACTGCTTTGTAGAGATGTAAGAACCAAGTTAGCGAGATCCTAGGCGGCCGCCGAGCGCAGGACTTCCAGTAGTTAACCTCTCGTCCGAACTCTTTTTGCTTCCTGGTTCGATTAGGATTGTGGGCAGAATGTTCTTTTTGTAGATTCAAGTTGTCTTGGAGGATGGAAATTTAATGTGTGGTGTCCGTGGTGAAGTAGTTGATACTGGTGAAGGTCGAAAGTTATATCAAACAGGGGGAACTTCCTTTTTGGGTTGCAGCGTGGGGACCTGGCACTGAGAGAGAACGCCCACTATGAAAACAAGAGAACATGAGAAGTAACTCAGAGAGAAAAGAGCAAAAGAGATACCACCTAAGTTAGTGCGTTGAAGAACTACGGCAAAGACGCTACTTCATTTTGGATGACAAGAGACTGATTAAGTCAGCGCCTGGACTAGTACTGATGCTTAGCACAGTAATCATGCATCATGACTCTCCGAATTGTTTCAAATGGCCGAGACTGTCCATGACCACCACGCACGGGCTTCGAGGTTCAAAAGGAAAAGGAGGGATGGGTGTCATTTCCATACTAAGATACCGGACAGCTGGTAACCGGACCGTCAGACCATTAGCAAATAGACGATCTGATCACTTGTAATCTGTGTAATCTGTGTAATCTGTGTACTCTGTTTTACTTTTCTCGTGACCGGTGATACTACGTAGTAATCAAATAGGCGAAGTGAGCAGATGTTGGATCATATTTGGTTACTACGTGGTAAACACGAAACAAAGTGATTCTAGACACAGACTCATCTCCGGCCCGCCGAGTTTCTGGAAAAGCTTAGTTCAAAGCGACAAGGACCCCCTGAAATCTGTGCTTGCTGTAATTACTACGTAGTACTGGATTCGCTTGGCATCCATCTCCACATCGTCCCCCTGTTCATGAAATTCATGAAACGCACCTTTCATCTATTCTGAACTCGGCTTCACGATTCCTCACTATGAGCAAATTGCTGCTGAATGAGCCCGGTGCTCATATAAAGGTGCAAGTACAGGTACAGTAGTAGTATTTCGCAATGTTTCTCATTCAAACTCGTGGTCTCTCTCTTCCACTGCCATTCATTCGTTGTTTTTCTTCATCAACCCAGTCACTCATTCAAAATGTCTTACCTTCTTTTGGGAGCTAGTCTCCTTTCCACTGCTCTGGGAGCCGTGACGTACGGAGGAGCGAATATTGCCGGCTTTGACTTCGGTTGTAGCACTGATGGAACTTGCACTGTGTCCGGTGTTCAGGGGCCTATCACCTCTGCCAACGACGGCCCAGGACAGATGGCCCATTTCGCCTCCGCCGACAACATGAACATATTCCGTCTCCCTGTGGGATGGCAGTACTTGGTGAATAACGAGGTAGGAGGGGATCTCGACGCAGCAAACCTTGCCAGCTACGACTCGTTGGTTCAATCCTGCCTTGCAACCGGTGCCCATTGTATCATAGATATACATAATTACGCGCGGTGGAATGGCCAGGTGATTGGTCAGGGTGGTCCAACAAATGCGCAATTTGCCAGCCTTTGGTCCCAACTTGCTACCAAATATGCCACCGAATCGAACATCATCTTTGGCATCATGAACGAGCCCCATGATGTTTCCAACATAAACACTTGGGCTGACACAGTTCAAGCTGCCGTCACCGCAATCCGTCAAGCCGGCGCTACTTCTCAGACATGTCTCCTTCCCGGCACTGACTACGCCTCAGCTGCAAGCTTCGTCGCCAACAGCGCCTCCGCTCTTATGGGTGTGTCCAACCCTGACGGTAGTACAACAAACCTTGTCTTCGATGTCCACAAATATCTCGACAGCGACGGCTCCGGCACCAACGCAGCCTGCGCCTCGGACCAAATTTCGAACTCCTTCTCCCCACTCGCTGACTACCTCCGCACCAACAATCGTATGGCAATGCTCTCCGAGACCGGTGGTGGTCCCACTGATGCCTCTTGTTTGACCAACCTCTGTGCCGCAATCGACTTCTTGAACGACAACAGCGACGTCTATCTTGGATACGTCGGTTGGGCTGCCGGGTCCTTCGCGACGAGCTACGTAACCAGCATGACGCCTACCGGAAGCAACAGCACCGGCTGGACGGATCAAGAACTCGTCACGCGATGCATGAGGAGGAACGCAACCAGCAGTGCCACTTCTTCCTCATCCTCATCCTCAGAGAGCGCGGCCCCAGTCGTCGCAAGCTCCTCATCCGCCGCGATTGTCTCCTCCAGTGCCGCCGCTGCCGTTGTCCCCACCTCTGCAGCATCAACCATGATTACATCCACCGTCCCATCCTCAACCGCTCTCTCATCCGCCTCCGTGGCACCGACAACACTGGCAACCAGCGTCCTCGCCCCATCCTCATCCTCAATCTTAGCCCCAACCTCCAGCGTCGCCCTCGCCGTCGCTCCAACTGCAACTTCAGCAGCCGCGGAGCCGGAACCTACTGATGATGATGACACTTGCGAGCCTTGAGGTGGTGGTTGTGCTGCTGTTGAGAAATGCGATCCAGCGAGTCCACTCCTGCGGCCCCTGTCTTTGTAAAGATATTCAATTCTCATGTAAATTTATCTTTCACTCCCCATATATATACAAAAACTCCGATATACCAAATCTTGAATAGAGGCCCAGAAGACGACTGTTCTACCGTCACGACGTAGCATAAATTGTATTCATCACGTGGGCAAGTGTTGAGGACACGGTGTATGTATGCTTCCGTCTTAGAGCTATTTACATGAATCGATTCCTCGAGGACGGGATACACCAAATACCTGTCTGTATCCGATTCCCATACAATGTACGTAAAATATAATTATAACCACCCTTCAATAATCAAAATTGAACATATACCTCACATCCCAATTTATCTCTCGCGCACGAATACATAAACATGCCTACTCCCTCTTACCATCTCAAAACCCCCGCAATACCAACACAAGCAAGCAAGCAAGCAATAACCCACCTCCACGATTCTCCGAAACTCCATTCATATACAGACATACCTTCTCTTTCAACTCGACATCTTGCATGCTATAATTTATATGTATGTATAGCGATTGTGGACCATGGAGACTTGGCGGGAGCGGGAGGTAAGATAGGTAGGTAATTTCAGAGGAAGAAGGGGAAGAGGATATTACTGTGGGTTTGAGAGAGAGAGGAAGAAAAAAAGAGAAATGTGAGGGTGTTGGGAGTAGATGTGCACAGGTGTCAGTGAGGAGGGAGCAGAAGAGGTGATGTAGCAAACAGCGGGAAGAAAGAAAGAAAGATAAGAAAGGGGGAAATTGATGACTTTTGTGGTAATTGGCTGTCGGTGATGGGAGAGGCATGATGATACGGAAGGAAATTTGGGGGAATAGAGGAATGACTATCTGCAAATATGGCAGAGTAACAGGAGAACACCCCGTATCAAAAGGGAGACCTCAAATCTACACCACTTCATCATGGCCATCGTTCTTGTTCGGAAAGAATCTTGTTTTGATGTCATTGATTTAATTTTGTTTGAAATGGCTCATCGAACGCTGTATCGAATCCGTTGCAGTGAAACCATGTTTATCGAGGCTGAGGAACCTCTGTGATAGCCCAATTCGTGAAGCGTGGTATCTGTTCACTTCAGCGCTGGGCATCTGAACCGCGCGCCTAATATCCATGCTCCTCCCTCATTTTAACATGAACCGCAAAAGAACCTCTCCGTCTCTCATTGCCACCTCCGCGACATCCATCAACTCTGCTTAGATCGAACTTGGGTAAAGCATGACTCTGACTGTGGCACCGAAGCTCTTTGGTGGAAGGTTGTGTCTGAACTTCGCTCTAACGATACCGCTGTTACCGTGCGGTCGTGTAACCTTGCCCCAGATTACTCTGATCTTTGAACCCTGTCTCTCTTTTGATGCGCGGTAGACGAATGCGACCTTCTTTCCAAGGTAGAAACTAACGGAAAAAAGTCAGTCCAAGGTCTTCCAAAGGCCCTCGTGTTGGCCGTTGTGGATCTATCCAGAACTGAACCTCGCGATCCAATCCATGTCCAGGCCCGGTGTGGGAAGAAATTGATGTTACGTACGTTGCGGCCTTGGGGTCATCAACACCCTCAATCTTGATCAAAGAAGTGTTTGGGTTTGTGTTGCGCTTGCCGCGCTGGTACGACAGGTGCTTGCCCTTGACGTATACTAGAAAGTAGATATGTCAGCATCTTCTGGTCGTCGTCCATTTTCGGCATCGAAGCGCATGGAGAGATATTTTGTCGCTACTCCCGACACAGCGCCTCCTGATACCCGGTGTGCACTCACATCTGTGGCTGGTCTCTGAAGACATCTTGACTGCTGTCGAAGGGAAGAGTCCGGGAAAGGAATGTATGTCGTCGAGACCCGAAGTTGTCGTAGTTGTCGAGGGTCTGTTGTTACGTCGTCAAATTCAACAAGATCAAAGTTGTGGCCTCACCTTCCAAATTTTGGTTTGTGGGATCGTCTACTTGTTCTGGTTTAGTGAAAAATGTGTGGGTGCCAAGGAGAAACTATTGCCAAGAAAGTGCAGTAGCTGGTTCTCCCAGCCGCCCTAGGGCATTTTTGTCATGAACCGATGACCGTAATGTTCAGTATTGATAAGATGCAACCAGTCACAGGGATGGGGCCACTACGAACTTACAGATGAAATGATACCTCTTACGAAAGGTGCAATCACTTAGTTGCTGTCTACGATACTCTTGGGACATGGAAGTAGCTGCAGGACAGTCATCAGATTCAGGCACGATGTTGACAGGTTAGCAGCATTCGGATTTTAGGTCTTCACAGGCTATAAAAACCGAAACGAAGGCATGAGCTTGACCAGTAACAAGCAGACGCCGAGACGCCTGTTAGTACCCAGATAACGTTGTAGAGACTCCATATCTTACCCTTACCTTGTTCCCACTTCGGCCGATTTCGCATGAATTTATAAGCCTCGCCGTCGTCTTCGGTCGATTATTGTCATTTTGCAAGCAGTAGCGGGTTGTGGAAGCTCTCACCGCGGGTTTGCATGCTTAGTCACATTTAATTCGGCAGAATAGGTGGTAGCTTGCGGCCCCCTTTTAGATCTTCGCTGACGACGGTCTACTGTGTATGGCTCGATGGGAGTGCGGCAGATGCGGGAAAAATACGGACTTCGGGTAGAATTGATCCTTGGTTGGTTCCAGTCAATTATCGTACATTGCCCCTCAATCCCGCTGCAATCCGCTACAAAAAGAAGGCAGCTGGGGATTTATGGGTGATGTGCGATCTTGAGTGCCGTCCCTCCAGACGAAGCGCATCTCGGCATGTACCTTGGGTTTCTCTCTCGAACTTTTCCAAGTTTTGATTCTTCCTCTGATGACTTTCCTTTCCGTCCAAGGTGTTGCGGGAAAGATAAGTAGAAAATGATCAAGCTGTACGGGTTGGGAGATTTACTTATCATACCTATCAGGTATCTTACCTTAGATACCTATAGGTACCTAATTTCCGTAGTAGCTGTGCTACGTAGTACTACATAGTATAATTATTCCCTTATCCCCAATTCCCCTCCAAAATCTACTACGTAGTAATAGTAAATGATACGTAATTCGTCATAGGCAGTTTTTTTCGCCTCAAAAAAGAGGTCCGCAACAAAAGATCCCCCCTCCCTCACATACTACGTAGTACGTAGTAGTACCTTATGAT
Source organism: Pseudophaeomoniella oleicola (assembly GCA_003868215.1). Classification (NCBI taxonomy): domain Eukaryota; kingdom Fungi; phylum Ascomycota; class Eurotiomycetes; order Phaeomoniellales; family Phaeomoniellaceae; genus Pseudophaeomoniella; species Pseudophaeomoniella oleicola. Next base: position 143,943 of record QWDQ01000061.1, read on the forward strand.
GATAACTCCGTACGCTTAATCATAAGCTCCAGTCCTACCTTTTGCTCACATCGATAACTGTACTTCCTTTCCACTCGAGATTCGTCCAACCTCCAAGCCCCACCACTTCGAATCTCTAATTGCATCTATCTCAACATTTTATCTTCTTATCCTCTTCTTCACATACCCACGCCCTGTCCTCAATCTTCATCCTATCTTTACATTAGATTCACGTAGTTTTAGCGGAGATGGCAGACACTTTACTCCATACCGATGAGCCTCAGGATGCTGGGTATGTGAAACCAATGGCCCCGCGACTTTCAATAACGTCATTCCTTCCAAATCCCTGCGCTGCGCTGCCTGTGCAGGTTTTGCAGAGGACGATGCTGACAGAATGTGATCAGGACCATCGAGTTAAAGGAGAACACCGTCGTGGTGGTTCTTGGTGCTTCTGGTGATTTGGCAAAGAAGAAGACCTTCCCAGCTTTGTTCGGTCTGGTGTGTCAGCCCTTCTTCTATCGAGTCCGTCTTCTGGCTAATCGCGATTCAGTTCCGGAACAACTTCCTGCCCAAGGACATCAAGATTGTTGGGTATGCCCGAACAAAGATGGATCACCCGGAATACCTTAAGCGTGTCCGGTCATACATCAAGACTCCAACGAAAGAGGTGGAAGAACAGTTGAGCCAATTTTGCGAGATGTGCTCATATGTATCTGGTCAGTATGACAAGGACGAATCATTCCAAGAACTTGACAAGCACCTGGGGGAATTTGAGAAGAGCAACAAAGAAGCGCACAGAGTTTTCTACATGGCTCTTCCACCCAGCGTCTTCATTCCCGTCTCACAACATCTGAAGAAGAACTGCTACCCAAAGAATGGCATCGCAAGAATTATCGTACGTCTCATCGAGAGAATTCGTGCCAGATTTTATACTAATGTTTGCATATAGGTCGAGAAGCCATTCGGCAAGGATCTGTCCAGTTCTCGCGAATTGCAACGCGCTTTGGAGCCAGACTGGAAAGAAGAAGAAATCTTCCGTATCGATCACTACCTTGGAAAGGAAATGGTCAAGAACTTGCTCATTCTGAGATTTGGTAACGAATTCTTCGGCGCTACCTGGAATCGCAACCACATAGATAACGTCCAGATCTCATTCAAGGAACCATTCGGTACCGAAGGAAGAGGGGGATACTTCGACGAATTTGGCATCATTCGTGATGTGATGCAAAACCATCTTCTTCAGGTTCTGACCCTTTTGGCAATGGAACGACCCATCTCTTTCTCTGCTGAAGATATCCGCGACGAGAAAGTTAGAGTGCTCCGAGGTATCCCTGCGATCGAACCAAAGAACGTCATCATTGGTCAGTATGGCAGATCCCTTGATGGAACCAAACCAGCATACAAGGAAGACGACACAGTGCCGAAGGACTCGAGATGTCCAACCTTCTGTGCCATGACATTATTCATCAAGAACGAGAGATGGGATGGCGTTCCATTCATTCTGAAGGCCGGTAAAGCTCTCAATGAGCAAAAGACCGAGATCCGTATCCAGTTCAAGGATGTTACTTCCGGTATCTTCAAGGACATTCCAAGGAACGAGCTAGTCATTCGGGTCCAACCAAATGAGTCGGTCTACATCAAGATGAACTCCAAGCTTCCAGGTCTTTCTATGCAAACCGTTGTCACAGAGCTTGATCTTACATACAGACGGCGATTCTCAGATCTGAAAATTCCAGAGGCCTACGAGTCATTGATTTTGGACGCTTTCAAGGGTGACCATTCCAACTTCGTTCGTGATGATGAGTTGGACGCCAGTTGGAGAATCTTTACGCCGTTGTTGCACTATCTCGATGAGAAGACGGAGATTGTCCCCATGGAATACCCATATGGTAGGTCCCGCGTTCCATGTTGTTTGTGTGGCTACTCACTGTTGAATAGGCTCTCGCGGTCCCGCTGTCATTGACGACTTCCTGTCAAGCTATGGTTACAAGTTCAGTGACGCAGCAGGTTACCAGTGGCCAATGGCTCAGATCACTCCGCAGAAGCTATGAGGTCTTCGGGTTTAGAGGCCCTGGTGAACATCAAGAAGACATAAGATATTCTAGGTAAAAGATTTTTGGACCGGAAGATTCGGTAACTATCATCACTTAACCCTGTAGCATTGAGCAAATGGGCAGTCGTTCGCGGGCGTATGATCAGGTTCCAACAATGACGGTCCTTGGGAAGCGTGCGCACTTCGCGGGTGCTTCCTTCCGAGAATAGATAGCGTAACGAAATTGAAAAGAATTGAGACAAAACGGGCGTCCTGAAGGGTGTAGTTCCTATGCATCTTGTTGTTGAAGCTTTTCTCTAGGTGCACAGGCTAAGTTGAATTCTGATCCTATTGTGTGCTCTTGTCTATGTTTACGTTTTCTGCGCTTCTCCTAATCTATAACATCATTCCTTATTGTCCTGCTGAACCCCTATCAACCGTCCTTTTCAATCTGGTCAACGTTTACGCCAGCAATATACCTAAGTACATAGGTAGGTATATACCTTACCATTTCCCGGCTGGGAGGTTGGTTGGGGTTGAGCCAGACTTCGACCCTTTCCAACAACCCCCTTCATAAAACCCCAGATTTTGGCTTTTTCAGTCATTGCTATTCTATTGCATTGCATTGTTTTCTTTCTTTTTCCCCATGTCGATGACATTTCAGCATAAAGTTCTTACGAGCCAGACAAACGTCTAGCAATGAATGCATGTAAAATCATCATTGTCCCCTGCTCTTTCACAAAACTTCCCGAGCCAATTGGATACGGTTTGAATCGTGTGGCCCGCACGAAACTCTAACGTAACGTAGGCCGGATATATAGGAGATGCACATCGCCGTTAATACTGGAGCTGTTGGTTTTTTTGGCAAAGCCATATTCCCATTGCATGTCGTGGTTGCATTACCCTGGGGGGAGGAACAGTGTTAGGAACAATGTTTGGAACCTGGTCGCCTCAGCCCAACCCGTGACGGGAAGTAATCCAAGCCACTACGTCGGACGCGGTCTGCTTATGCTGTGCTGACACGAATCGTGCTCTTTGTATTATCCACATTGAGCAAAGAGCGAAGAGTCTTCCCGCCATCTTGCCTTGTTGAGGAAGCCGCGGTGGGCTGATGCCTGTCTGCCCTGGTGTAAATCCTAGAAGCATAGGAAAAGACCCTATAATGTTCCCAGACAGCATATCAACCCGATCCCGCTGCTGTTGGATGTTTGCCATGTTGTCCTCATCAGGTACGTCTTGATTTTGCAGCGTAGTAATGTAATTGATCACGTCGACCAACGATTCTCGGAGAACAATCTGACTTGCCGCATAGAAGTTCCATATATAAGCCTGGATTCACAATTAGACCGATTCACTTATCTGCATGGGACATTTCATACCAACGATATGTCTTCGTACTTGAGAAGATATGGATATGGGAAATGCGGGATTGGGAACTCGGGCGATTCATCCACGTCTTGAGGTTGGGCGATATTCTGGGGATCCTCGGCCTTCACCATCCATACTCCATTCATCTCCGACGTCCAACCATCGATAGTCGCAGTAAGATCCTGCATCTCCTGAGCTAATTGCCTTGCTTGGTTCAATTTGTTTATCCGCGCTGTCTCGGTGACTTCGGTAGAATGTGCCAGAGTCTTGGCTATTGCGCTGAGGATATTCATTTGCAGAACATCGGCACAGATACGCAAGTCCGGCCGTTCTATGTTCAACTTGTTCATCCATGCTATTTGCTGAGCATCAGGCTGTTGACGGAGCAAGGTCTGCCAGAACTGAAGCCGATAATGTGACAAACGCCAAAGGGAGAAGCGTGTTGGATGATAAAGTTGCCCATCGCCTCTGCTACGCAAAACGTGCCTGATAGCCTCATTATGAGAACCGAGGGGGTCGCTGCGCGCCAGATGTATCAGCTTCAAGGCCCAAAAGTTAGCTAGATACTTCACGTAATGAAGATTTAGGCTACCTCAAAATTATCGACAAGAAGCATAGCGGAAAGGACAGGGTCAGTGCCAAGTTCATGCTGATTATTGATCATCATTCTCATGCTATTCAAGGCGGCACCGTATTGCTGTCTCGCCTTGATGTAGAATGGGACATTTTCGAGGCTCTCATTCCTCACGTCCGCAAAAGCCATGGCCCGCACGGCGAGCCAGAGAACGGAATCTGGTTGTGCACTGAGAAAATGCATGGGAAGGTCATGCATATGGCCTGCGTGTTATATGATTAGCTGTAAACCCAAGGTTTCTTTAGGGACGAGTTACGAACTTACCCAGGGATGTCCCGTGATTGCTCGGATATAACGTCCAATTGACGAAGAACCGCTCCACGGCTCTATCCTCAAGACCTCTTTTCAAGGGCGATGGTATTTCGGCAAGTGCACGCTCATTGAGCCACGGGTACTCTCGCTGGAGGGATCCATCCATCACATCTGCGACCCCTGGCAATTCCTGGCTTTGGGGTATCACGTTGGACGAGGCCGAAGCTGCACTTGCAGGGGTCTGCCTTCCTTGCCTCCTCGCACGCTGGGAGTTTCTCGCGGCTACCTCATTCTCGTTGCGAAACACAAAGACAGCGTCTAATGGACGGCCGGAACAAATCAATCCTTGCCGATTGCAGCGACCGCATGTAGGACGGACGGAGTCACACTGGTTATGTTGTATCAGCACATGTGCATGGATTGGAAAGGGGTTGTATACCCTAGCTCCTGCCGCTCTGCATGGGAGGCAAGTACGGTTTGAACTCATCGCGGCGGTACAGCGACTTCAGGTTAAATAGCAACATCAGGATCCGAAGTGTGATAGACAAATTGAGCTACCACCCTTGTACGGAGCCATGTTCGGAAGCACACCTCAGGAACGCATATCCTGTAAATACCACCGGGTTCAGCTCTCCGATCGGACCAGTGGTGGGACCGCCCGCATACTGTAATCTCAGTGGTGCTCTTCCCTAAAGTACATATCTACGTAGCTTACCTACCTTCTACATGAACTGTTACTATATCAAATCAGAAGTGCACCTATACTCAGGGAGAGGGGGAAGACGGCAGTGAGGGTTTGGACACGAGAACGTTGTAATAGGCTTTGACGCGCATGAGCCCCAAGCCTGAATCGCCTGCGAGACTACTACGTACCTACACAAGATGATAAATCAATTAATCAATCAGCATTGGCCTCAGCACGTGTGTTCCCCTTGAGATATGTAGGTGATTGTTCTCTAGATATCTAAGTAGGAAATGATATCCACCATGTTTCTGTTCACTTTGCGCTCAACATTTCCCTCGTAATAAGATTAAAACCCTCCATTGGTATAGTGCGGTAGTCCCTCGATCTGCACCCCGTCTAGCCAACTCACTCTGCTTTTGATGAACTGCTCGAGTTGTGGTTTGAGCTTCGATTCGTGTAGGCTGAAGTCATCCACAGTCCCAATTCTCAAGATACTCATGTCCGGAAATCTGCTGCTCCTCCTGTACATCAGATTGCCGCAGACAGAACAGAAGCTGTCCTCCATGGTGGCTCCCGAGGCAACGGTCTTGTTTTGTGCCCATCTGGACAACTTGTCCTCACCGCGAAGGTGCTTGAGAAAGGCATCCTTCACGGTGAAGTTTGAACAAAACATCGACGAGCTAAGTTTGTGGCAATCGGTACAGTTGCAGACGAAGGTGTTTACAAGACCTTCACCCTCGACCGGCTATCAAAATCGTAAGTGTTAGCTGAATGATCTACAAAATATCGGAATGGCTCTGAATAAGGACTTACAAAAGAGAGTTGTACGGTTCCACAAAGACAAGTCGCGGTCGCGGTGCCGTCTGGTTTGATGCCAGATGCACCTTCTGAAGGGAGAGGAATATCGGGTTCAGTCATCTTGTTTGCAGGCCATCGGTCCAACGGATTGACTTTCAGGTAATGGTAATGGCAATGGTAATGGTAATGGAGAAGAGAAGCATTGTCCTGGAGATACCGTGAATCTACGCCCTTATATATATACACTTCCTCTACACGCTTCACCTTGACATGCCGACAAATGATGCTGGAGGAGATCTGCAGTACTTTGCTCTTAACATCACAACTGACTAGACCTAAAAAGGCGATGCATATACCTAAACAGGCAATGCGTATACCTAAAAGGGCAATGCATCCCTTGGTAGGTATTCAAGAAGAGCAGGTATTCAGGAAAAGCAATGCGCCTCCGGGATAACAAGTGTGGTGTGGGATAGAAAGAAGGAAGTCAAGAAGTCTAGCTGATACCGTCGCCGTGTCTCCATATCTGTTTGTCAGCAATGCCAGAAAATGGAATCCTGAAAGATCCGTAACTTACTACGTAGTAGAGGTCCGAAGATCAGGTCCTCCATACCAGAGCAGAGGGGTGAAAGTTGGGGCCTGGCATGAAGCTTAGGCAGCACCATACTACTACAACCCACTGCTAGAGCATCACGGCGACGGTCACGGTTCACCATAGCTTATCCAGACCTCTGATCCCACAGGAAATGATCAGGTCCAGAAACAAAGTGACATTGGATTCGGTTATGTTAGTTTTTGGCGATTATAATTAATGAATTATAATCTGTCGCTATTTATGTAACCTTTGGTCCGATCTCTCCCCCATAAACTCCCCTAAAATAACTGGAACTTTGTCCCTGAAACAAGCGTTTAAGTAATGACGATCTTGCGGGTCCCACGCGTGTATGTAGTAGAACCTTGCCTGCGACCGCGAATCTGGCGCAACAGTGAGAGTTTACTCAACCCCAGTATCCTGGACATTCATTTCAAGAGAACACTGCTGGAGCTGGACGTGATCTCCACCGCGCATATCTGTCGTCGCATGACGGCTCGTGAGCATGTAACATTTTCAACTTTGAGATTCATTCGGATCCCCCAGTATTGAATGTAAGACCTACTTGCGATGCGGCAGTCAGCATCATGGAGCGGTACCCCGTCCATCAAGGGCAAAACGGAGTCCATACGATATGCCCTCCTGACGTTCAGTCTAATCGGGCTTCAGTAAGTTGCGTCTATGGGCGCATCGCCTATCTGTCCATGTCTCGTGATTCTCATTCTGATTCGCTTCTGCAGGTTTACTTGGGGCATTGAGATGACATGTAAGCACGAAACATCGCTCATTCCCTCTTGCGCATTTCTGACCGTATGCGTACAACAGATTGTACACCATATCTGCTCCAGCTCGGCCTCACAAAATCCAGGACGTCCTTAGTATGGATTGCAGGTCCTCTGTCAGGGCTGATCATGCAACCCGTGGTTGGTGTGATAGCGGATCGCTCGACTTCGAAGTATGGCAGACGGCGGCCTTTCATGGTCGCAGGTTCGATCATTGTCGCATTGTCGCTGTTGCTGCTAGGATGGACGTCTGAAATTGTTGGATTGTTCATACACGACGAGACCCGAGTGTGTAGCCGTGCGATCCGAGGTCTTTGTACCTAGCTAATCGCAGTGTGCATCACAGAAGAAGTCTGCTACAATCGTAACAGCCGTCTTGGCCATATATGCTGTTGATTTCTCCATCAATGCCGGTAAGTCAATGAGCTGCCAATGATGTTCGCTCGTCTCATGATCAGGCAGTTCAAGCATGTTGCCGAAGTCTGATCGTGGACACTCTTCCAATCTCACAGCAGCAACAGGGCTCAGCATGGGGTTAGTCTATCTTCCAAGGCCTTCTGCAATTTCAAGTTGACAAGTTCTAGCAACTCGTATGTCTACAGTCGGTCACATGGTTGGTTACTTCATTGGCACACTTGACATGGTGACCATCTTCGGCACCTTCTTAGGAGATACACAGTTCAAAAAGATGTGTATCATATCAGCGAGTGGTTTGATCATTGCAGTCGGTATAACTTGTTGGGCCGTAACAGAGCGTGTGTTACTCGAGCCAGCGTATGTATTTGGCAACACATACTCTATGTCGAATACTAAGCGGATTCACAGTGCTTCCGAGCGAGAGTCCTCTCCTTTTAAGGTCCTCTCAACCCTTTTCCATCGAACCATAAATCTTCCTGTTCGCATTCAGGCAATATGCTGGGTCCAGTTCTGGAGTTGGATAGGATGGTTCCCATTCCTCTTTTACTCCTCAACATGGGTCGGCGAGACCTACTTCCGTTATGAAGCTCCCAAGCAACCTGCCGATACACCAGCCACCAACGATGCTCTCGGTGCAATTGGCCGCTTGGGCTCCCTTTCACTTGTCATATTTTCAATCGTCTCATTTTGCTCTGCAGTCATTCTACCCCATGCCGTCGTTACACCAGATAGCACACCGGGAAGCATGAGTGCACGAGAGAAATACACACCACGCCCTCCTCCTTCTATTGCGAAACAACTCCACCGGATTGTAAATCTCCGGCCTGATCTTGTGACAGCATGGGGTATCGCGCATCTGATTTTTGCATTCACGATGTTCTTTGCCCCCTTCGTTCACTCCGTCCACATGGCAACCATCCTCGTCGGCATCGGTGGCATCCCTTGGGCACTCGTCTGCTGGGCTCCCTTCGCCGAGATGGGCGTCGAAATCAATAAACTAGCATCAGGGACTGGCCTCGACCCCCGCGGCACTCACGCCCTGGTCCCTAGCAGCGGTCCAGCTTACCAAGTCGTCCCACCCACCGACGCAGACGAACAAAATATCGAAACCGAACTGGCCGAGACCGGAACAAGCCATGTCCCTCACCACGAACGCGCTCGCAATTTCTCCGACGGGATCCTCCGTCTCCGCGGCGATAGTGACGCCGCTGACCTCCCCTCGACCGGCGAACTTGCTGGCATCTACCTCGGCGTCTTGAACGTGTACACCACACTCCCTCAGTTCGTGGGCACGTTCGTATCGTGGGTCGTTTTCAGCATCTTGGAGCCGAATAAGGACGTAAACAGCGGTACTCCTGCTACCCCCGATGGTCAAGAAAAACCACACAAATGGCTCGACCTTGCGAAGGACGCACCGAACGCCATCAGTGTCTGTTTATTTGTCGGTGCTCTATGTGCCATCGTTGCAGCGGAGGCGACCAGGAGATTGAAGCTGTTGCAATGATATAGATATAGCTACGTATTCTGTCTTCTTTTCTTTTACTTGCGTTGTTAGCTACCTAGGTCCCTAGATGGATATAATATTCGTCACGGTGTCTGTGGTTGTATAATCTTAATCTTATACTTACGCGAACTACCGACGATCAGGAGAAGATGATATCGACTCGAGAGACTTTCAATTCTATTTTTGATTTTCTGGTCTGCATTTTTCTCGTGTGCGATGGGTTATTCTAATCGATGAAAGAAAATCCTTCCCCTTCCCCCCCCCCCCCCCCCCCCCCCTCCTTTAACCACAACCCCATTCAAACCCCCAATGGAAGACAACAC